>CM076572.1:94086129-94480357 GCA_034641835.2 Pinus albicaulis | reverse complement strand
TTTTTTAAGGTCTATATTCATAATATGTCTATATTCATCACCCCTATGATGAGTGCTACCCATATAACATAACTCAATATTCTCCGCTTTACGCGTCGATAAAAATTATAGTTTTTATACTGAATCACCTACAATGCAGACTGTTATCCGGGGTTTAGATTCTTTTCAGTACTTACAGACAGCCCTGGAATACAAGAATTTCCATGAGGATTTTTGGGCTTAACCTCCCCTCTTCTCAGTTTATATAGTAGACTTATATATCTACATATTTTACCTTGTATTTCTCAGATTTTCTGTGCAGGATGATCACTAGGCCCTTCATCAAACTTCCCAGTTTGCCAGCCTGCTAATATTTTCCATATGTTAAAGTTTCAGCATCGAAGTATAGATGTATGCCTCCTCACATACATCTATCTCCACGGAATTCACCACCATTGCTCCACTACTTTCCCAGTAGTTCTATGGATGGTAACCAGATGCTCTATTCATGGTATTTTACACATGCTTACAATCTTCCCTCACACAGACTGTTATTACACAATAGATTTTGCAATAGGCTTTTTCCCCCCTTATTTGTCTGTTATACCCATTCAGCATGTATGACACTATGGTACAGATTCAGTTGTTCCATGGAAACTGGGAAACAGCTCCTCTACTTCACTCCAACGGAGGGAGAGAATACTGAACGGGATGGTTTTGAATCCCTAGTGTTAGATCCTCGTACTTAGTTAGGATTCAACTTCTACTTCCATAGGTGTACCATTACCTTTAATAGGATACTGTAATTTCTACACAGCTGAGGATTGTTGTTCCCAACTTTCTGTTATAGATCACAGAGAATTCTGTGCCATCAGTATTGTTATGATAGATTTAGTTGTTTGGAACTTAATGTTCATGGGTACTGGTTTGTTAACATCTTCTGTTTATACACACAGAAATTAAATACTCCTTTAAAAGATAGCCATCTATACCTATACATAGTTATTATATTGGCTGCTCAATTGATCTATCATCTCAAACCTCATTATTACAGTGTACTCATCTCTACACCCAACCATTTGTCTCTACTGTCAATAGCTGTAGTTGCAATTACATAAGTTTCTGATCCATTCATCCATCTAACAGTTACATAATGCAACATAACATAACCATTCATACATTCCATAATGTACTATAACATCATAATTTCATAAATTACATAGAGGAATATAATATCACAATTTCATAAATTGCATAAAGGAATATAACATCACAATTTCATAAAACAGGGATATGTTTAACACAGACTTACAGATATCTCCAAAGTTATGCATGCACACCTCTACTATGACCAGTCCTCCCAACCTTAAAATCCTCTTTATCTCCCAGGATTCACCCCCGAGCAGAGATCCTCCCCAGAACAGACTAGCCTCAATCTGTTCTGGAGCAGCTTATTTAAGCTATGCTTTCCCCAAGCCTGTTTCCAATTCTGCGTCCAGAATTTCAGGATGCTTTATTCCTGTTTAGCCTAGGCTTCCCATTCTGGGACTCTTTAAAGTTGCTTTAAGCTTTTCCTCAGCTTTTCCAGCTTTTTCTCACCTCTTCCCAACTACTCCTCTTCATTGGGGAAATTTAGATTTTTCCTCAAAAATCTAAATTAGAAATAATTTCTTTCAAGGATTTTTGAAAGATTTGGGGAAAGTTTTTTTCCTTTTCCATTACCTCATGTATTAGGCATGTGATCTCGCTTTCTCATCTGGTCATAGTGCATGCAAAATATTTTATTTATTTTTCATAATTAAGTATTTAACCATATCCACATAACAATTATCCATTGGGGTCCACTCCCCTATGGATGTATGTTCAAATGTCTAATTTGAAAAGCATATAACTTGGGGGTGTTACATATTCCCCCTCTGAAAATAAACACCGTCCTCGGTGTTGAAAACTATCGATTTAGTTCATTTTGAACTTAATTATGAATACTTTTCCATCATCTTAGCTTCTCTGTTCCATGTAGCTTTTCAGCAGTAAAGTGCTCCACTGCACCTTTACTCTAGCTACTGTTAGTTTTCACAATTCAATTCCTTCTAGCTTTCATCTTTGAGGCGACTCTGGAAGGAAATTCCTCTTCTGGTTCCACCTGGACCACATTTCAAATCAATCATGTGAGAAGCATCATGTACAAAAATTATAACGTTTCCTTTCCAACAAGGAGACATGAAATATATCAGGAAATTTAATAAGCAAGGGCAGGGCTAATGTATAAGCCATTAGTTTCCAGCAGAGTATCCTCCTGCCTCCACTCTATTTACTGATGCCTTATGCAGTTGGTTTTTCTTCCTACTTCTTTGCAAGAAGTCTTAATGGAAGATCTTTTATTCTGGTTTCTCTGTTCACAATTCATACCAATGTAAGTAATATCAGGTACATATAATTGATAATTCACAACAGCATTCTGCATTTCAATAAGTTAAGACATTCAGTTATAAATCAAACCGTTCAGGTTCATAATAGTTTAGTGCACTTTTAATACACTACTTATCCTTTCTTGTTTTTCAGTGAGATTCTTTCCTCATGCAACTTGGTTCAGTTCAGCTTTTCTGGATTTTCTAGGTGATTTATCTTCACCTTTTTCCTCTTTGTTTCCAGAGTGCCCAATTTCCTGTTACACACTTGGCTAAACAATTTTTTCAACTTTTTCATTAGTACTCATAAATGAGAGAAAACAATTGTATCATATGCATGGTTATGCTTACCCTTTCTCATTTTATAGTTGTACTTCTAGTATCTTTTCATTGTTTCTTTTGTTAGTTAATCAATTTAATTAGTAACAACTAGACTCATTAATAATCTCTACAATTCCATGCCTACCTCTCACATGAAATTGTATCCACTAGTTCAAAACTTAAGTGAACAAATTTGGAGCTGATGGGTTTCCCCCACACCCAAGTCCAAAATACAGCTCATCCTCTTTTCTCTCGGTTTGTAGCTGTATGATTTCACATCATTTCTCTGTCTTTGAAATTAAGACTCAAGAAAATTAACCTTAATAAAATTTACACCACAAAATTTTATAGTGTGAATACATCGTTCCTCTTTTAGTGATAAATGTAATTTCTATAATTCATCACATTCACAAATATTAATATGTGATAATGCCAAAAATAAATTTGACACATTTTCCCCTTTTTCAAAAACTCACCAGAATTTATGCATTTACTTTTAATTGTATGTTCATGCTTTGCTAGTTCCCCTCTTCTATTTCTCTCATCAGCTTATGTATAGAATTAATTAAAATGGACAAGATTTTATAGATCATAAAAGTATTCCAATTTTTTTTTTTTTTTTTCCTGAGCCATAAAAGAATTCTAATGCATAAAAGCATTCTATTTTTTTTCCTAGCAAAAGCAACCCATAAATCTCTCATGCTTTTATTTTTAAATCTGTATTTGTTTTTTTTTCCTTATGAGAGAAATATCACTCTCCATATTGTTTCCAATTCTTTTAATCATTATCTCTAAACTTACAAAATATACCAACTGGAAGAATATACATAAATAATTAAGAAGTCATTCTTCCACTATTACAAGAATATTCTTCCTTAAATAAATCATCAGGAAAATTTTAATTTACCCCCTTCTTTCATTCATGCCTAACTCAATGTAAGGGTTCCACAATTCCTACATCAACCATTTAATTGTAATTAAAACTTGTACTTCAATCTTCTTTTCTTTTATCGCAGTATACATGCCTTATTTATAGGATACATTTTTTTTTTACTTACTCATATACTACTTACATCTCAAGCCTTGGGAAATATACATCTCATGAGCATATATATATATCCACTAGGTTTGTATATACCTTATTGTATAAGTAACCATGATATATATATATATATATAGCGTTATCAATATTAATTTGATGAACATATGAATATATATTCAGTTCAAAGCTTTTTTTTTTTTTTTTTTTTTGAAAGTGCTTCCATATATATATTAAAATAATCCCTTGGAGCCCCTATGTATAATCATTTTCAAGTACTCACATATATATACCATCTACATGTCCACATGTAACATATATATACAACTATAAAACTTACATGTATATATAAAGGTGCAACCTACATATAGTATCACTTACCAAAAAGTAATTAAATGAGCATAACTCTAGGTGTCATGTGCATATCAATATAGGAATGAACACCTATTCCGAACGCATGGTTTTATATCACTTATATACTTTATATATACACTTGGATAACTTACTTCCTTACTCATGTATAGTTATATACCACGCATATTATTCATTGGTGAAATACTTTGGTTAAAGTACTCAATCTATGCATAGAGATAGTCCACATATATATATATATATATATAGATAAACTTCCTAGGTTGCTTGTATCTCTATATATCTATCTATATAACTTGACAATATATATATTTTCGGCACATACAGGTACTAACACAATACATATATATATATATATATTATATATATATATCACATATGTATATTAATCCATCGTGCACTCATGTACTTAACTCATTTACGTAGATTATGCCCACTTGGTTTCATTTAATTTTTTTTTTCTTTTGAATGTTCTCACCTATAAGCTCGCGATAGATGTGATTATATAACCATAGTATACGCTTGGTTATATGAAACTCGTATATTCCAAAATCGATGTTTCAGGAAGGGGATATAACGTGGCAATAACATATGAGTAAAGCGTCTATGCATATATATTACCCGCCATTTAAATAAATTTCCAAATGCTTACACTTTGAATCGATACATAACGGGATTCAACCCCACTAGCTCCTCTTCAAACCCTAATTCAAAACCGGTTGTTGTGATTTAGTCTTATTGCTCGCAGGATAGATCACGGCGTATCCGAGTGTAGTACGTGCATATTTCACCCGTAACTGTAACTGAATTTAGGGTTTTCAGGCCGGCGCACCCTTCCATAGGGGTTTCCACATACCATGGTTTATTTTTCTTCTGCGCGCAGAGCCAGTACCTGCACGTTTTCATCCTTACGAGGAGGAAGACAGCGCGCCCATCCTTGATTCCAATACACGCATTGCATTGTATTCGAATGTGGATTGCGTGGGAACGTGGGTTTCTTTTTTTTTTTTTTTTCTTCGATTAGGTTGGAGAGTATCACTCATGAGGGAAGTACCAGCTATTGGTGTTTTTCGCCCCAGCTCTCCGCAGGAGTTTGACAGGTGGATTGGATAGATGTCACTTAATCTGGCCAGGTACTGCCAGCGCCGTTGGATGTTGCAGAAATTTATTAACCTTAGGGTTTTCATCCTACTTTGGTGCAAAAGAGGTGTAGCTTCTTACACCCCCAGGTACCTGTACAGTAAAGTGGCGGAGCTTTCAAATCAAGGTAAGTATTTTCTGACTGCGGGGCAGAGAATTAGGGTTGCGGACTCATCTTAAATTAACACTTTCGGCCCCCAACCTCTTCAGTCGGCAATTCTCCTTCCTTTTCCTAACATAGAGAAGCGTATATCTAATCGCTCTCCTCGCCTGTGGTGAATGATCCTTTCGAGTCGGTTTACAACTCAGAGTTTAGATCCTTTGTTTGTTTTCTTTCACGTAGGGTCTCTTTTTTTTTTCTGATGGCTATTGGATTCTCGATTTTCCACCTGTGCAGGGCCGCGGCATTCGCAGAGATGGCTGTTACTGCCAATCACCGACATTCTGCGAAAGGTTTCAACTGAGGTTCTTTCTCTTTTCGCCCGGAGATTTATTTTATGTTCTGGTTAGCAAATACGGTCTCTCCTCCGACTAATTTACAGTGATTACTCTTGGTTGAGTTGTAAATACCAATTTATTTTTTTCTAACCTGCTTTGTCAAGCTCTTAACGGTTTACCTGCAAGTTAGACCTGATTTGCAGATGGGTTCAAGCGTATATACTTTCATACCGCGTGCTTTCTTTTGATTGGGTTATTCAATGATATATGCTTGACAGGTCACTCCACCATTCTTTATTCGGCTCCCGGAGTGGCGTGTCTACTGGCGAAGGGTACTATCATTCAGATCTGGTAATTTTTTTGTTTTGTTAGTGGCACTTATGTTACGGTGACATCTTTGCTTTGTGTCTCGTTTTTTATTTATTTGTTTCAGCCCGAATATAGTTCAGGGAAAAATGGCCATCCTGACCCATTTGATGCTAAGTGGTTTCGTTTTAAGTTATGATGACAGGACCAGAGTCCCGATGCCCATGTGCGCACTCTGTGAGTTAACTGAAAGTTAAGTTCAGAACTCAGATGTAATTCAGGCATGGCGCTCCTCGCGCGCAAAGGTCACATTACGTTCCTTCGGACGTTTTAACTTCATATCTCACCGCATAGCAAGCGGCTCCACTTCTTTCATTGAATTATTTTATCGTTTCTCAGTATGGTTTATATAAACAGTCCTTTGAACAGCGAACGCTGTCTTGTGCTGATATTATTTCTATTTTCTGTTTACTGTGAAACCCTCACTGGTTCGTACGGTGATTACAGTTAGATCTACGGTGCACTCTCGTCTATCGTCTCTATCCTTCACTTGGTTCGTATCCTGCATATGGAACGGTCACTGTTGTGCCGTGGAAACCAAACCCTCGATACAGTCCATGAACTCAGTGTCATACGTCCAAGTCCTACTCTCTTTTTTTTTCTACGCACCTTAATTCGTGTATTAAATTTTTTTTTTTTTTTTTTTTTTTGAATCCGCGCACATTATCCATTCTTTTATTCGTTTGGTCAGTTCGTTATGCAGAACACATATATGCAGTAGATGCCACTTCGTTTGGTTTGGAATCGCATCATCTTTTTTTTTTTTATAACTGGTTCATATTTAAATAGAATTCGTAATTGCGTTTATAACTCTTGCAACATGTTTTTATTTATATATCCATATATTCAACTAAGGGGAACGAGTTATTATTTAACTCTCTCGGCGCACTAGAGTTAATCGAAATGAAATTATTGTTGTGGCGCTTAGTACTGTTATGGTACTTGCTGTTGGCCGCATAATTATATGTATGGCACATCTGGTGCAACCAAATTAGGTTTCTGGTTCCACATTTTTTTTTCTTGCTTTTAGGTATATTTATACCTATGATTCATAGGTATATAGAGGTATAGCTCACGTGCCTTATATACTGAAGGACCTATGGTTATGGATTGTTGCCATGGTTTAATATAGGAGTTTATGCCCTGCGCCATATTCATTAAATCCTATCTTTTATTTATAACCGTGCCATGAGATTTAATAGTTAGTGAATACGTTCATACATAACGTACTCTAAGAATTTTAGGAATATTTTAACCCTTCTTTAGTAAAGATGGGTTTTGGAGTTTAATAAGAATTCATAGCTATATGTTCCATAATGCATCTTCTGAACTTCCACTTGTCTTTGGATGTACAATATATATACTTCATTGCACTTGCCTAGAGAACATTCATTATAAGGTAATGATTTATATAGGTTATAGTTTGGTCAAGGAGTAAAACATATAATTGTTGTTTTTCCTTTTGATATGAAACTATACCTTTATAAATGGTCTATTGCTCACCTAGCATATAATTACTCTTTTTTTTTTTTTCTAACACCCATATAATTGTTAGGATGTTAAAATATGCAGTCTATAAAGGTTATAATTATTAGAATGATCATAACTGCAATTTACATGCTACATGCCATGTACATATTCTAGCATCAATACTCTTAACTTTTACTTTATAACTCAAAGTCTACTAATATAGTTTTCCATTTACATATGACCATAATTTTTTTTTTCACAATTATACACAGATATGGAGCAAGGTAATATTCAATTTTCCTGCACAGCTTTTTAATGTCAAAATTCATGGTATTTACTTCCAGCTGGTTATATTTATACTATGTACTTTCTAGTACTTTTATAATGTTTCTCTAGTAGACTCATATAATAAATCATTTGTGCCTACCATAAACAAAACCAGAATTAATCGTCTATAGAGGGTAAATATTTCAGATTTAACCCGACCTACTCTATGGATTTTCTGGCTAGATAGTATCTGAAGGGTGAAGGCCTGATGATGGGTTCTGTTAAATGTAGTACCAAAATAAAACATCCAGATTCTCTTAAATGTTTATATGTAGCTAATTCATATCAGAGAACATCTGAATGAACAGAAATTTTCAGGAACATACCCCTATCTTATCTCTAGAAGTTCCCTTTTCTATGTATCTAGAGAATAAATATAACTTCATTTTTCTCTTGTTTTTCATCATAGTAATGAATACTTAGTTTAGCAGTTTTTTCGAATGGAAACCCTCCTATCCTCCTTGTAGTCTTTGCTCGACATCTGCATGTTCCGGGTAGATTTTCCCCTTTCTACTGTATTTAGATGATTTCAGTCTCTTCACTTTATGAACGCTGAAATTTCATACTATGATAGTAGAACAATAGCTGAATATGTCATTATAAAATTTTTTCCATACTGTATTATTTTACATCGAAATGCTATTTTTCTGAGAGATATCGTTTTCCAGTTGTAAACCTATTATAGGTTTAACCATTCTGGTATATGAGCCTCCTCATTTTACTCCCATATCAATGTTTCTACTTCCTCACCCTCTGTTACATGTATACCTGAAAGTATATCCAAGATATTTGTATACTTGAATAAATATTTTTAATATTCATAAAATTTATAACAGTTAACCAATTCTTTGTGAGCACATATCTTGCCCAATTTTTGAACTTTAGCTCCGATACCATTTGTCACGTCTCCCAAACCCATTTTTTTTTTTTTAAGGTCTATATTCATAATGTGTCTATATTCATCACCCCTATGATGAGTGCTACCCATATAACATAACTTAATATTCTCCGCTTTATGCGTCGATAACAATTATAGTTTTTATACTGCATCAGCCACAATGCAGACTGTTATCCGGGGTTTAGATTCTTTTCAGTACTTACAGACAGCCCTGGAATACAAGAATTTCCATTAGGATTTTTGGGCTTAACCTCCCCTCTTCTCAGTTCATATAGTAGACTTTATATCTACGTATTTTACCTTGTATGTCTCAGGTTTTCTGTGCAGGATGATCACTAGGCCCTTAATCAAACTTCCCAGTTTGCCGGCCTGCTAATATTTTCAATATGTTAAAGTTTTAGCATCGAAGTATAGATGTATGCCTCCTCGCATACAACTATCTCTACGCAGTTCACCACCATTGCTCCACTACCTTCCCAGTAGTTCTATGGATGGTAACCAGATGCTCTGTTCATGGTATTTTACACATGCTTATAATCTTCCCTCACACAGACTGTTATTTCACAATAGATTTTGCAATAGGCTTTTTCCCCCCTTATTTTTCTGTTATAACCATTCAGCATGTATGACACTATGGTACAGATTCAGCTGTTCCATGGAAACTAGGAAACAACTCCTCTTGCTTCACTCCAAGGGAGGGAGAGAATACTGAACTGGATAGTTTTGAATCCCTAGTGTTAGATCCTCGTACTTAGTTAGGATTCAACTTCTATTTCCATATGTGTACCATTACATTTTAATAGAATACTGTAAATTCTAATTTTTTTTTACAATTCTTTCCATTGTAATACAGCTGAGGGTTGTTGTTCCCTACTTTCTGTTATTGATCACGGTGAATTCTGTACCATCAGTATTGTTATGATAGATTTAGTTGTTTGGAACTTAATGTTCATGGGTACTGGTTTGTTAACATCTTATGTTTACACACACAGAAATTAAATACTCCTTTAAAGGATATCCATATATACCTATACATAGTTATTATATTGGCTGCTCAATTGATCTATCATCTCAAACCTCATTATTTCAATGTACTCATCTTTACACCCAACCATTTGTCTCTATTGTCAATAGCTTTAGTTGCAATTACATAAGTTACTGAACCATTAATCCATCTAATAGTTGCATAATGCAACATAACATAACAATTCATACATTCCATAATGTACTATAACATCACAATTTCATAAATTGCATAAAGGAATATAATATCACAATTTCATAAATTGAATAAAGGAATAGAACATCACAATTTCATAAATTGCATAAAGGAATATAACATCACAATTTCATAAAACAGGGATATGATTAACACAGACTTACAGATATTCCCCAATTTTATGCATGCACACCTCTACTATGACCAGTCCTCCCAACTTTAGAATCCTCTTTATCTCCCAGGATTCACCCCCGAGCAGAGATCCTCCCCAGAACAGACTAGCCTCAATCTGTTCTGGAGCAGCTTATTTAAGTTGTGCTTTCCCCAAGCCTGTTTCCAATTCTGCGTCCAGAATTTCAGGATGCTTTATTCATGTTTAGCCTAGGCTTCCCATTCTGGGACTCTTTAAAGCTGCTTTAAGCTTTTCCTCAGCTTTTCCAGCTTTTTCTCACCTCTTCCCAACTACTCCTCTTCATTGGGAAAATTTAGATTTTTCCTCCATGGATTAGGCATGTGATCTCACTTTCTCATCTGGTCATAGTGCATGCACAATATTTTATTTATTTTTTCATAATTAAGTATTTAACCATATCCACATAACAATTATCCATTGGGGTCCACTCCCCTATGGATGTATGTTCAAATGTCTAATTTGAAAAGCATAGAACTTGGGGGTGTTACAGTAAACATACAAATATCCCATTAAATAAGACATAAATATGATTCAAAGAATATCACCTTTATCCTAAGTATGTGGCAGAGTAGTTTCTAAGGTGTGAAGTTTTATTAGAGGCAATGTTTTCTTGTTTGTTTTGGTTATAAAATGGTTTTCTCTTTCTTTTATGTGACTTTCAATTTATCATATGTAGCATGTAGAGAAATGAGAAAGAATAACGTGTAACATTTATCTTGCAAAAATTGATGCTGAATAAAAGGATAAAAAGTTTAACCAAGCTAAAATTCTCTTTGGTAAAGGCAGAGGGACATATTGAAATGCTACCTAAGAATACACCATATACATAGTTTGAATATAACTAATATATGTATTTTTCTTTTACAGATATGTTATTTTTTCTATCCAAGATATCACAACAAGAAAAATATTGATATTTTAGACATTGTTAGAGGACCTCATTGAGGTTGTTTTTTCTGATGGCTTACTTCATTAGTACCTTCTCATGACAGGAAGGCTTTAAATATGAATTAATATGTTCTCAAAAAAAATTAGACTCAAATTTTAAAGATATAAAAGATAAAAACAAATGTCAATGCCTTCATCTAATTGTTACTTGAATATGTTGTGGGAAGGTTATGGGAAATGTGATTTGAAAAAGAATGGGGATAAAATATAGATCTCATCTTGGATATGATTAATTTGTTGTTGGAGATCCTTCAGGAAATTGAGCCATCAACTTTAGAAATGTTTATAGTAGGTATTATTATGGTTTTTATTGTTGTTATTCCTTCACCTCATGGTTATTTTAGGCAATAAAATGTTTTAGGAATGTTTGATAAGGCATCAATGGATAGATAAACAATTTTTTTATAACTGCAATGTCCATTCCATGATATCCTCTCTTTATTGTTTGATTTTATTTTAAACATTTATTTTGATTTTTCTTTGTATTTTAAATATGAAATTGAAAATACTTGGTATAATTTTCGTTTAAGCAACGACCAAAGCCAGAAGATGGAAATACTATTACATGATATTGATTGAAATCCTTTTAACTTTTCCGTGTTGAAATATTTCACGACTTTTAGAAAAGTTTACTTTTATGTGGTTATTTGAGCACATGTTTACTTTCATGTGGTTATTTGAGCACATGTTTTACTTTCATGCGTTAGACATCACACCTAATATTATTTGTTTTCACAAGTTATTTACAACTTGAGATTTTTAGCATGTAACTTAGTTGGCATGATTGTGCCTAATATTTCCATGAAGGTTGAATACTAAATTACTAAGGTGTTATTTTCTATGGTGGAATTTTATTTTATTTTTTTATACAAGTAATTTGGTGACAGAGTGGCCACTATCGCTCAAATAAAGAAAACATGTTTGAGTTTCTTACTTTTATGGGGAAGAATGGATTTAACATTGTTGATTTTGAGGTATATGTCATATAAATCATTTATAGTCTACTTTATTTTATATTATCGTTTGCATTGTATTTCATATCTTACACTCTGAACTGTATCTTATTTATTTATTTATTTATATAGAAAAGGAATTTAGTATTGATGGTAAGCAGCAGGATTTAAAGAAATAGAACACTAAGATTGTAGTGAAAAATGCAAAAAGAGAGAGAACAGATGTCATGTCTCCCATACCCAGATTCCTCTTAACTGAGATATACTCTACTTTTATGGACCTGATACCATTCATTTTTTTTCTTCTGTTTCATCATTTATACATTAATATTTTTTTTTCAGGTCTTAATTTTCTCTTTGGTAATTACAGGCACTCTTTTCATTATAAAATTTCCCATGAAAAATTTTGGCTTGCCCTCAATGCCTATGAGTCAACCCAGTAGACTGATATTTATATGTCTATAGATAAACATCTTCTCAATTGTATTTCTCAGCTCGGTTCTTCATATTTTTGTCCAACTCTAACAGATCATTATGCCCCTTTCTCTAACTTTTTCAGTTAGCAAGCTTTATAGACTTTCCAGCCTCTATAATTATAAAACTTCAGCATCTATGTATAGATATCTACATATACATCTATCTATGTTCAGTTAACCTTCTTTGCTTCAACTACTTTTACAGCAGTTTATATTGAAAGTGGATAGACGCTCTTTTCCCAGTATTTTAAATATGTTTACAATCTTCCTTTCCCCATACTTTTACCACATATAACAATAGGGCTATTCTCTTATGTTCTTGTTAAGATTACTCAGCATACTGGTAATTCTGGTGCATATTACAACTCTTCCCTTGGATTGTACTTGCTGTTTCTGTTTACCGTTTTGTTAAAATTTTCGGTTTATACACACACAGCAACTCCATTTTCATTTTAAAAGACAGCAAGCTACACCTGTACATTTGTTATTAGATTTGACATTCAGGTAATCTATCATCTCTAACTTTATTACTACAGGATACTTATTCCCGGAATCCAACCATTTGTCCCTGCTATTAACCTACTGGATTTTCAGCTAATAGCTCTAATTTGCAATTGCATGAGGTACTGAAAAAACAGTCAATCTAAACTTTGCATAAGAAATAATAACATAATGATTCCTATAAACTTTGCATAAGAAATCATAACATAACAATTCATATAACCTTATATAAAAATTCATAGATAAATCTCCAAATTTATGCATGCATACCGATACTATGACCAGTCCTCCCAACCTTAGAGTTCGTCTATCTCCAGAACTCACCCCCGAGCTGAGATCCTCCAAGAACAGACTAACCTCAATCTATTCTGGAGCAGCTTATTTAAGCTATGCTCTCCCCAAAGCCTGTTTCCAATTCTGCGTCCAGAATTTCAGGATGCTTTTATTCCTGTTTGCCTAGGCTTCCCTTATTTAGGGACTTTAAAGCTGCTTTCTGCTTTTCCAGCTTTTTACCTCTTCCCAACTACTTTCCTCATCATTGGGGAATTTAGATTTTTCCTCAAAAATATAAATTAGAAATAACCTCTTTCAAGAATTTTGGGAAGATTTTGGGGAAAGTCTCTACCTTTTCCATAACCTCATGGATTAGGCATGTGATCTCAATTTCTCATTTGGTCATAGTGCATACACAATATTTTATTTATTTTTCCTAAATAAATAATTAACCACATCCACACAATAATTATCCATTGGGGTCCACTCCCTTTTGGATTTATGTTCAAATGTCTAATTTAAAAAGCATAGAACTTGGGGGTGTTACATATTCCCCCTCTGAAAACAAACACCGTCCTCGGTGTTAACAACTAACTACTATAGTTCATTTTGAAAATAAAGATGGATGATCTTCCATCATCTCAGCTTCTCTTTCCCATGTAACTTCTTCAGCAGTAAAGTGCTCCCATTGCACCTTTACTCTAGCTACTGTTTAATTGCACAATTCAATTTCTTCCCGCTCCAAGATTTGAAGCAACTCTGGAAGGAATCCCTCTTCTGGTCCCACCTGGATCACATTCAAATCAATACTGTGAGAAGCATCATGTAAATTTTTTTTTCAATAAGGAGACATGAAACACATCATGCAATTTAACATGCAAGGGTAAGGTCAGTTTACACGCCATTAGTTTTCCCCCTTTCCAACACCTTCCTCGGTGCTACACTTTAACGTTGATTTTTCAACCTTGATGAAGATTTGTTCGTTGTCCTTGGTTAGTTTCCTGCAAAGTACTCTCCTGCTTCCATTCTATTTAGTGATGCCTTATGCAGTTAATTTCCTTCCTAGTTCTTTGCAAGAAGTCGGTCTGGAAGATCTTTTATTCCATTTTCTCTGTCCACAATCCATACCAATGTAAGTAATATCAGGTACATATAATTGATAATCCACAACAACATTCTAAATTTTCAATAATTTCAAGAAATTCAGATATTAGTCAAACCGTTCAGGTTCATAATAGTTTAGTACATTTTTAACACAATACTTATCCTTTCTTGTTTTTCAGTGAGATTTCCTCCTCACGTAAACTTGGTCCAGTTCATCTTTTCTTGATTTTCTAGGTGATTTATCTGCACTTAGCTTCACCATTTTTTTCTCCTTGTTTCCAGAGTGTACAATTTCCTGTTACACACTTGGCTAAACAATTTTAAAAATTTTCATTAGTACTCATAAATGAAAGAAAACAACCGTATCATATGCATGGTTATGCTTACCCTTTCTCAGTTCATAGCTGTACCTCCAGTACCTTCGCATTGTTTTCTTTTGTTAGCCAATCAATTTAATTAATAATAACCAGGCTCGTTAATAATGTCTATAATTCAATTCCTTCTTCACACATGAATTTTTTTTTTTTTTTCTAACCCTTTTTATGAATTTTATATTCCTACTGACAATACCTCTAGAGTGTGCAATAATGTACAACTTTATGTTTCATTATTTTATTTTTTTCCAAGTTTCCTCAATTTTATCCACTAGTTCAAAAATTATGTGAATAAATTCGGATCTGATAGGTTTCCCCCACACCCAAGTCCAAATATAGCTCATTCTCCTTTCTCCTGGTTTGTAGCTGTATGATTTCACACTATTACCTGGTCCTTGAATTTAAGACCCAGGGAATTTAAATTTCATAAAATCTACACCAGCATAATTTTATACTGTGAGTACATGTTTCTTTTATATTGATATATGTAATTACTATCATTCATTACATTCCCAAGAATTAATGCTTGATAATGTCAAAAATGAGCTTGACACAATTTCCCCCATTTTTAAAGAATCACCGGAATTTATACATTTACTTTTAATTGCATGTTCATGCCTTACTAATTCCAATGATGATTCACCAATTATATCTATACGTGAATTTCAATAATCATTAGCAATCAACCCATGGTTTATATAAACAACACATGGTTTCTCACAACGACCACTTACAACCTAAAACCATGGTTCACTTGATAAATGGAGTATAGGGAATTAATTGTGCTTTATTGAATTCTTATCCATGCATGATAATTTTCCTAATCATTTTCCCATGGAACAAAAACATTTGTTGGGTTTTCAATTCTACTTTAGCCAACTCACCAGGGAATTTTTTTTTTGATTTAACCCTTCATTCACTCATTCAATGTAATGAGTCCACATTTACTAAGCCAATTAAATTTTTAACTGTATTTATAATTCATATTTAAGCTTACCACTTCATTCTTTTCCATGTACATGAACTAAAATATGCTCGTTACAAATTACTTTAGTCATGACTTAAATATACATGACTTGAAAATCATCCCGGTAATTTTACCAATACCAAAATCCAATTTTTCCCTTTTAATACTTAATCTACCACAAAAATATTCTTACTCCTTTAACCATAATTAGAGTAATACTTTTCCATAATAATATGCCATCCTTTTTCTGATCATTAATAAAAGTACTAGATAAGAAACCCATGACATCAACTTAAGATTTTAAAATCTCCTTTTTAATAACAAGGGTTTATTCCTTAGCTTGTATTGTAGTATTCCTAATTGATTTCCTAACCAAAAAGGTTTCTTATACCACTAATATGTATATATGTCATTCTTGGGCTTAGTGCTATGTATACATGATAAAATCCTAAATTTCTATAGAGTTAACGGTTCTACTTTACATATCCTCAACGAATTTGTGTAGTCTATCAAAACTTTTTCATTATACCTATGTACCACCCCATATCTTCTCCCATTAAAGGTTGAGAGTACACCATGACTCTCTCGTTTCTCTAAATGAATATAATATTCTCCAACTACAGCTTCTTGGAAAACGATAATATTAAATTTACTCATTTAGCAATGTCTCGAGCCACACACCATTCCTTTGGAGGGGATTCCCCATAACTCGGGTGTATTGTGTATTAAGGTTTATATATATATATATATATATATATATATATATATATATTTATATATTTATACTTCTAATTAATTCCTCTCTTCTTTTAAAAATTTACACACCCGTTGATGTGTCCAAGATATATATATATATATATATATATATCCATATAATTCTGTGTGAATTGTTTTCCTCAACGTTTAAAAAAAACTTTATATCATTTAACACCAATATACATAATGCAGCTCATCCATACTTATTTCCTTATAATATTAGGCATTCAAAAATGTTGATCTTCAAACTTTGGATTTCCTTCAATCAACTTATGTCAACGTGCATTATGGTTATTGTGTTTAATTTATCAATGGTGAAGCGCTTCATATCTATTTGCGTTGCACTTATCAACTATAACGTTGCGCATGATTTTTTTTTCCAATTGAAACGCACGTATGTTATGCATTCAACTCTTGTATTGTTTTGTAAAGGCTTTTTCCAACACGGCTCCTTTGGATTTATAAAGATTTCAGAAATCTTGTGCATTGTACCGCTAATAATTTACGTGGCAATCGGACTTGAGAATTTCATCTCGATTCCCAACTTATTAACTGTTCATCCGTAATGTGTTACAGTATGAGTAGACGTCCAGCTATGTTTCCATTATATTTTATATTTGTTACTGTTCTCGAGGCTAAAATTCCTCGTTTCTTTCCCACTCAAACCCTAAAGGAGTACGATGTTTCCACATGATGCCACATGGATGGCGTAGATCTCTTAGGGTTTTATGCGATACTGGTTTTATTTAATTGTGAATTTTTTTTTTTCCATTGAAATCTTTCATTTGGTTCCACTCGATTCCTAGGGCCAGGGTTCTACCATTCTTGACTCGTTATTCTGGCGATGGCACAAGTTCATTTGTCTGATATGCTCCGAGGGAAATGGACGTTCATGAACCCAGGTATTTCGTTGTTCTTGTATGGCTTGCATGCGAAAAATTTTCTGAGTTTATTCTATCTAAACCCTCTTAACTTGTTATGAATTTTCTTCATAGAAATTCCGCTTCATTTCTAAACTGACGGCTTGCCTATACAAGGGTCTTCAATCAGATACGTGCACATGTTGATACGAGTTCTTTATTGTAACCCTATCTACTGTAGCCACACAGATAAGGTGTATCGTTCAGAACTTTTTATCTCCTTCTCTGTTGTATCTGGAAAGGATTCCTTTTTTTTTTTAACAACAAAGATTTCAGAGAGATACTCATATCATTCTAGAGGAACGAATTCTTTCTAACTCGACCTAGCTTACTTTGCAGGCTGCTGTATCTAAGGTCGACATCTCCATAACACATATGGAAAACCAGTACGACTCTGGTAGTTATATATCCCCAAAAATATGGTCGATATTAAATTATTTTATTATTTTTTTTCTCAACACACAATAACTATGTGTAACTGGCTCATAACGACAGAGAATTTTTTTTTTATTTTTTCTTTTCAGTTAGAATGTTCCAGGTTTCTGAAGAAAATTTTCCAATTTGGTAATATGTTTTTGCTTTATTTAAAAATTTCTCATCTTACTAAATGCTCTTCACTTATCTTTATCTTCTAACGTTATTCCGACTTTTATTTCAGGTATTTTCTAAAATTTCAGTTCCGTTTTTTTTTTGTTACCACATATTCTTGTCGGTCGGCAAGTAATAAACATATTTATGTATTTGGTTTTACTTGTTTAGTTACCGAATAACCACAGTGCCCATGGTTTCATCAATTACGGTTTAACTGCAATGAAATTCCTCGTATTACCTTGCCATTACTAAATGCATACCCCAGAAATTTTTTATAGCATTACGTAATGAGTAATGGTTTTCGTTTTCTTGCCAGATCTAGCCGACCTTACAACGTTTATCCAGTAAGAATAATTTTAATGCTACGCAGACATGGCTACGCACGTCTCCTCACCGATTAAACTTATATGCATCTTATGCGAACGGTTAATTTTCATATTTCATTAGGTTATCCTAATTTTGTTAGCTGAGAATTGAGGGTTACGTGTTGTTTGTTTTCCAACTTTAATAATTGCATTTCCCATTACGTTTAATGTTCCACAGAAAACGTAAATGCCGAGATTATTAATGTTTGTTTGACCGGTGAAATTTCTTGGAATAGAATTAATGCATAACAGATTCGATAACACCAATAAATGAGTATAGATAAGCCTTAAATTAAACGGAATACCTATATGGCTCGAATATACATGTTCCGCTCAACCCCTCCTTTACAATCAATGTTTTAATGATCTATTTGTTTGTGCTCTCGGTACAGTTTATGATTACATATACATGTCTTCTTTGGATAGTTTGGTAGTGAACCTTAAACGTTGGTTAAGTCTATTTCTATGATATTTATTTAAAGTTTTTAGAAGCAAATTTAAGTTATAAATCTGAACTAGCAATGCTATAAAACTTCTATAGAGCATAATTTCTTCTTAGTATGGAAAGTACTCGAAATATGTGCTAAGGTCTTTTCTCCTCTTTTGTGTTTTATATTATACTATGTAGATTTCAGTTCTGCTACTAAATTTTTCTAGCATACTCATGAGCACATAATTTCACATATATATATATCAGAAACGAGTTAGTATAAATCTAAGAACAATTGATTGCAAAATAAGCAAGGAATTTACAATGATTATATAAGAGCTATAAATGTCTCCTGCTATTCAATTCCTTTTTTTTTCTTAGTTTTAAAAAGGTTCTATCTGTGTATCTTTCCTTTGTTTTACCTTACAATGAAGAAACATAAAAATTGGCATAATCTAGTTTCCTAATTTTAAAAACCCTCTTTTCACAGACGAGCTTTCTTCTATGGTCTCAAACCTCATTAAACAAGACCAAATAGTCAGATCGGAATCATGACTAACCTGCTAGACAGGAATCAAAGGCACACAAGCACGGAAGATTTCATTACAGAACCCAAAATGCATGGAAGGTTTCATTACAGAAACACAAATCAGGTTAGGTGACTCAAAGGAATCATTATCAAGGGATTCCAACGCTATCTTTTCATTATAGCATATTATCTTTATGGAGTTATTGGCTAACTTGCCCAGTTTTCTCAACTTGGGCTCCAATACCATTTGTCACGTCTCCCATACCCAGCTTCCTATTAACTCAGATATACTCTACTTTTATGCACCTGATACCATTCAATTTTTTTTTCTGTTTCATCATCTGTACATTAATATTTTTTTATTTTTTTTCAGGTCTTTAATTTCTCTTTGGTAATGACAGGCACTCTTTTTCATTATAAAATTTCCCATGAAAATTTTTGGCTTGACCTCAATTGCTATGAGTCAACACAGTAGACTGATATTTATACGTCTATAGATAAACATATTCTCAATTGTATTTCGCAGATCTGTTTTTCAGAGTTTTGTCCAACTCTAACAGATCAATATGCCCCTTTCTCTAACTTTTCTAGTTAGCAATATTTATAGACTTTCTAACCTCTATAATTATAAAATTCCAGCATATAT
Organism: Pinus albicaulis; assembly: GCA_034641835.2. Lineage (NCBI taxonomy): Eukaryota > Viridiplantae > Streptophyta > Pinopsida > Pinales > Pinaceae > Pinus > Pinus albicaulis. The sequence goes on along the minus strand of CM076572.1, from coordinate 94,460,354 downwards.
GTATAGATATCTACATATACATCTATCTATATTCAGTTAACCTTCTTTGCTTCAACTACTTTTACAGCAGTTTATATTGAAAGGGGATAGATGCTCTTTTCCCAGTATTTTAAATATGTTTACAATCTTCCTTTACCAATACTTTTACCACATATAACAATAGGGCTATTCTCTTATGTTATTGTTAAGATTATTTAGCATACTTGTAATTCTGGGGCATATTACACTCTTCCCTTGGATTGTACTTGCTGTTCCTGTTTACCGTTTTGTTAAAATTTTCGGTTTATACGCACAGCAACTCCATTTTCATTTTAAAAGATAGCAAGCTACACCTGTACATTTGTTATTAGATTTGACATTCAGGTAATCTATCATCTCTAACTTTATTACTACAGGGTACTTATCCCCGGAATCCAACCATTTGTCCCTGCTATTAACCTCCTGGATTTTGAGCTAATAGCTCTAATTTGCAATTGTATGAGGTACTGAACAAACATTCAATCTAAACTTTGCATAAGAAATAGTAACATAACAATTCATATAACCTTATATAAAAATTCATAGATAAATCTCTAAATTTATGCATACATACCGATACTATGACCAGTCCTCCCAACCTTAGAGTTCGTCTATCTCCAGAACTCCCCCCGAGCTGAGATCCTCCAAGAACAGACTAACCTCAATCTGTTCTGGAGCAGCTTATTTAAGCTATGCTCTCCCCAAAGCCTGTTTCCAATTCTGCGTCCAGAATTTCAGGATGCTTTTATTCCTGTTTGCCTAGGCTTCCCTTATTTAGGGACTTTAAAGCTGCTTTCTGCTTTTCCAGCTTTTTACCTCTTCCCAACTACTTTCCTCATCATTGGGGAATTTAGATTTTTCCTCAAAAATATAAATTAGAAATAACCTCTTTCAAGAATTTTGGGAAGATTTTGGGGAAAGTCTCTACCTTTTCCATAACCTCATGGATTAGGCATGTGATCTCAATTTCTCATTTGGTCATAGTGCATACACAATATTTTATTTATTTTTCCTAAATAAATAATTAACCACATCCACACAATAATTATCCATTGGGGTCCACTCCCTTTTGGATTTATGTTCAAATGTCTAATTTAAAAAGCATAGAACTTGGGGGTGTTACATATTCCCCCTCTGAAAACAAACACAGTCCTCGGTGTTAACAACTAACTGCTATAGTTCATTTTGAAAATAAAGATGGATGATCTTCCATCATCTCAGCTTCTCTTTCCCATGTAGCTTCTTCAGCAGTAAAGTTCTCCCATTGCACCTTTACTCTAGCTACTGTTCAATTGCACAATTCAATTTCTTCCCGCTCCAAGATTTGAAGCAACTCTAGAAGGAATCCCTCTTCTGGTCCCACCTGGATCACATTCAAATCAATACTGTGAGAAGCATCATGTAAATTTTTTTTTCAATAAGGATACATGAAACACATCATGCAATTTAACATGCAAGGGTAAGGCCAGTTTATACGCCATTAGTTTTCCCCCTTTCCAACACCTTCCTCGGTGCTACACTTTAACGTTGATTTTTTAACTTTGATGAAGATTTGTTCTTTGTCCTTGCTTAGTTTCCTGCAAAGTAGTCTCCTTCTTCCATTCTATTTAGTGATGCCTTATGCAGTTGATTTCCTTCCTACTTCTTTGCAAGAAGTCTGTCTGGAAGATCTTTTATTCCATTTTCTCTGTCCACAATCCATACCAATGTAAGTAATATCAGGTACATATAATTGATAATCCACAACAACATTCTGAATTTCCAATAATTTCAAGAAATTCAGATATTAGTCAAACCGTTCAGGTTCATAATAGTTTAGTACATTTTTAACACACTACTTATCCTTTCTTGTTTTTCAGTGAGATTTCCTCCTCACGCAAACTTGGTCCAGTTCATCTTTTCTTGATTTTCTAGGTGATTTATCTGCACTTAGCTTCACCATTTTTTTCTCCTTGTTTCCAGAGTGTACAATTTCCTGTTACACACTTGGCTAAACAATTTTAAAAATTTTCATTAGTACTCATAAATGAAAGAAAACAACCATATCATATGCATGGTTATGCTTACCCTTTCTCAGTTCATAGCTGTACCTCCAGTACCTTCGCATTGTTTTATTTTGTTAGCCAATAAATTTAATTAATAATAACCAGACTCGTTAATAATGTCTATAATTCAATTCCTTCTTCACACATGAAATTTTTTTTTTTTTCTAACCCTTTTTATGAATTTTATATTCCTACTGACAATACCTCTAGAGTGTGCAATAATGTACAACTTTATGTTTCATTATTTTATTTTTTTCCAAGTTTCCTCAATTTTATCCACTAGTTCAAAACTTATGTGAATAAATTCGGATCTGATGGGTTTCCCCCACACCCAAGTCCAAACATAGCTCATTCTCCTTTCTCCTGGTTTGTAGCTGTATGATTTCACACTATTACCTGGTCCTTGAATTTAAGACCCAGGGAATTTAAATTTCATAAAATTTACACCAGCATAATTTTATACTGTGAGTAAATGTTACTTTTATAGTGATATATGTAATTACTATCATTCATTACATTCCCAAGAATTAATGCTTGATAATGTCAAAAATGAGCTTGACACAATTTCCCCCGTTTTTAAAGAATCACCGGAATTTATACATTTACTTTTAATTGCATGTTCATGCCTTACTAATTCCAATGATGATTCACCAATTATATCTATACGTGAATTTCACTAATCATTAGCAATCAACCCATGGTTTATATAAACAACACATGGTTTCTCACAAAGACCACTTACAACCTAAAACCATAGTTCACTTGATAAATGGAGTATAAGGAATTAATTGTGCTTTATTGAATTCTTATCCATGCATGATAATTTTCCTAATCATTTTCCCATGGAACAAAAACATTTGTTGGGTTTTCAATTCTACTTTAGCCAACTCACCAGGGAATTTTTTTTTTTGATTTAACCCTTCATTCACTCATTCAATGTAATGAGTCCACATTTACTAAGCCAATTAAATTTTTAACTGTATTTATAATTCATATTTAAGCTTACCACTTCATTATTTTCCATGTACATGAACTAAAATATGCTCGTTACAAATTACTTTAGTCATGACTTAAATATACATGACTTGAAAATCATCCCGGTAATTTTACCAATACCAAAATCCAATTTTTCCCTTTTAATACTTAATCTACCACAAAAATATTCTTACTCCTTTAACCATAATTAGAGTAATACTTTTCCATAATAATATGCCATCCTTTTTCTGATCATTAATAAAAGTACTAGATAAGAAACCCATGACATCAACTTAAGATTTTAAAATCTCCTTTTTAATAACAAGGGTTTATTCCTTAGCTTGTATTGTAGTATTCCTAATTGATTTCCTAACCAAAAAGGTTTCTTATACCACTACTATGTATATATGTCATTCTTGGGCTTAGTGCTATGTATACATGATAAAATCCTAAATTTCTATAGAGTTAATGGTTCTACTTTACATATCCTCAACGAATTTGTGTAGTCTATCAAAACTTTTTCATTATACCTATGTACCACCCCATATCTTCTCCCATTAAAGGTTGAGAGTACACCATGAGTCTCTCGTTTCTCTAAATGAATATAATATTCTCCAACTACAGCTTCTTGGAAAACGATAATATTAAATTTACTCATTCAGCAATGTCTCGAGCCACACACCATTCCTTTGGAGGGGATTCCCCATAACTCGGGTGTACTGTGTATTAAGGTTTATATATATATATTTATACTTCTAATTAATTCCTCTCTTCTTTTAAAAATTTACACACCCGTTGATGTGTCCAAGATATATATATATATATATATATATCCATATAATTCTGTGTGAATTGTTTTCCTCAACGTTTAAAAAAAACTTTATATCATTTAACACCAATATACATAATGCAGCTCATCCATACTTATTTCCTTATAATATTAGGCATTCAAAAACGTTGATCTTCAAACTTTGGATTTCCTTCAATCAACTTATGTCAACGTGCATTATGGTTATTGTGTTTAATTTATCAATGGTGAAGCGCTTCATATCTATTTGCGTTGCACTTATCAACTATAACGTTGCGCATGATTTTTTTTTCCAATTGAAACGCACGTATGTTATGCATTCAACTCTTGTATTGTTTTGTAAAGGCTTTTTCCAACACGGCTCCTTTGGATTTATAAAGATTTCAGAAATCTTGTGCATTGTACCGCTAATAAGCTACGTGGCAATCGGACTTGAGAATTTCGTCTCGATTCCCAACTTATTAACTGTTCATCCGTAATGTGTTACAGTATGAGTAGACGTCCAGCTATGTTTCCATTATATTTTATATTTGTTACTGTTCTCGAGGCTAAAATTCCTCATTTCTTTCCCACTCAAACCCTAAAGGAGTACGATGTTTCCAGATGATGCCACATGGATGGCGTAGATCTCTTAGGGTTTTATGCGATACTGGTTTTATTTAATTGTGAATTTTTTTTTTTTCCATTGAAATCTTCCATTTGGTTCCACTCGATTCCCATGGCGAGGGTTCTGCCATTCTTGACTCGTTATTCTAGCGATGGCACAAGTTCATTTGTCTGATATGCTTCGAGGGAAATGGACCTTCATGAACCCAGGTATTTCGTTGTTCTTGTATGGCTTGCATGCGAAAAATTTTCTGAGTTTATTCTATCTAAACCCTCTTAACTTGTTATGAATTTTCTTCATAGAAATTCCGCTTCATTTCTAAATTGACGGCTTGCCTATACAAGGGTCTTCAATCAGATACGTGCACATGTTGATACGGGTTCTTTATTGTAACCCTATGGACTATTATCCACACAGATAAGGTGTATCGTTCAGAACTTTTTATCTCCTTCTCTGTTGTATCTGGAAAGGATTCCTTTTTTTTTTTTAACAACAAAGATTTCAGAGAGGTACTCATATCATTCTAGAGGAACGAATTCTTTCTAACTCGACCTAGCTTACTTTGCAGGCTGCTGTATCTAAGGTCGACATCTCCATAACACATATGGAAAACCAGTACGACTCTGGTAGTTATATATCCCCAAAAATATGGTTGATATTAAATTATTTTATTATTTTTTTTCTTAACACACAATAACTATGTGTAACTGGCTCATAACGACAGAGAATTTTCTTTTTTCTTTTTTCTTTTCAGTTAGAATATTCCAGGTTTCTGAAGGAATTTTTCCAATTTGGTAATACGTTTTTGCTTTATTTATAAATTTCTCATCTTACTAAATGCTCTTCACTTATCTTTATCTTCTAACGTTATTCCGACTTTTATTTCAGGTATTTTCTAAAATTTCAGTTCCGTTTTTTTTTTGTTACCACATATTCTTGTCGGTCGGCAACTAATAAACATAATACAGTTTGGTTTTATCATGCCGAGTTACCGAATAACTACAGGCAGCCACGGTTTTACTGAATTTAATGTTTAATCTGGTAATGAAATTTCGTGGCTACCTTGCCATTACTAAATGCATACACCAGAAATTTTATAGCACTACGTAATGAGTAATGGTTTTCTTTTTCTTGCCAAATCTAGCCGACCTTACGGCGTTTATCCAGTAAGAATAATTTTAATGCTACGCAGACATGGCTACGCACGTCTCCTCACCGATTAAACTTATATGCATCTGATGCGAACGGTTAATTTTCATATTTCATTAGGTTATACTAATTCTGTTAGCGGAGAATTGAGGGTTACGTGTTGTTTGTTTTCCAACTTTAATAATTGCATTCCCATTACGTCTAATGTTCCACAGAAAACGTAAATGCCGAGATTATTAATGTTGGTTTGACCGGTGAAATTTCTTGGAATAGAATTAATGCATAACAGATTCGATAACACCAATAAATGAGTATAGATAAGCCTTAAATTAAACGGAATACCTATATGGCTCGAATATACATGTTCCACTCAACCCTTCCTTTAAAATCAATGTTATACTGATCTATTTGTTTGTGCTCTCAGTACAGTTTATGATTACATATACATGTATTCTTTGGTTAGTTTGGTAGTGAACCTTAAACGTTGGTTAAGTCTATTTCTATGATATTTACCTAAAGTTTGTAGAAGCAGATTTAAGTTAGAAATCTGAACTAGCAATGCTATAAAACTTCTATAGAGCAGAATTTCTTCTTAGTATGGAAAATACTCTAAAGGTCTTTTCTCCTCTTTTGTGTTTTATATTATACTATGCAGATTTCAGTTCTGCTACTAAATTTTTCTAGCATACTCATGAGCACATAATTTCACATATATATATATATCAGAAACGAGTTAGTATAAATCTAAGAACAGTTGATTGCAAAATAAGCAAGGAATTTACAACAATACAATATATAAATTTCCGCTGCCATTCCATTCCTTTTTGATTGGTTTTAAAATATTCTAACTGCATATCATTCCTTTGTTTTACTTTACAGTGAAGGAAACATAAAAATTGGCATAATCTAGTTTCCTAATTTTAAAAACCCTCTTTTCACCGACGAGCTTTCTTCTATGGTCTCGAACCTCATTAAACAAAACCAAATAGTCAGATTTTAAATGACTAACCCGCTAAATAGGAAGAAAAATCACACAAGCACGGAAGGTTTCATTACAGAACCCAAAATGCATGGAAGGTTTCATTATAGCAACACAAATCAGGTTAGGTGACTCAAAGGAATCGTTATCAAGGGATTCCAATGCTATCTTTTCATTATAGCATAATATCTTTGTGAGCACATAACTTGCCCAGTTTTCTCAACTTGGGCTCCGATACCATTTGTCACGTCTCCCATACCCAACTTCCTATTAACTCAGATATACTTTACTTTTAAGCACCTGATACCATTCAATTTTTTTTCTGGTTCATCATCTATACATTAATATTTTTTTTCAGGTCTTTAATTTCTCTTTGGTAATTACAGGCACTCTTTTTTCATTATAAAATTTCCCATGAAAAATTTTGGCTTGACCTCAATTCCTATGAGTCAACCCAGTAGACTGATATTTATATGTCTATAGATAAACATATTCTCAATTGTATTTCACAGATCTGTTTTTCAAAGTTTTGTCCAACTCTAATAGATCAATATGCCCCTTTCTCTAACTTTTTCAGTTAGCAAGCTTTATAGACTTTCTAACCTCTATAATTATAAAATTTCAGCATCTATGTATAGATATCTACATATACATCTATCTATATTCAGTTAACCTTCTTTGCTTCAACTACTTTTACAGTAGTTCATATTGAAAGTGGATAGACGCTCTTTTCCCAATATTTTAAATATGTTTACAATCTTCCTTTACCTATACTTTTACCACATATAACAATAGGGCTATTCTCTTATGTTATTGTTAAGATTATTCAGCATACTTGTAATTCTGGTGCATATTACAACTCTTCCCTTGGATTGTACTTGCTGTTCCTGTTTACCATTTTGTTAAAATTCTCGGTTTATACACACAGCAACTCCATTTTCATTTTAAAAGACAGCAAGCTACACCTGTACATTTGTTATTAGATTTGACATTCAGGTAATCTATCATCTCTAACTTTATTACTACAGGGTACTTATCCCCGGAATCCAACCATTGGTCCCTGCTATTAACATATTGGATTTTCAGCTAATAGCTCTTAGTTTGCAATCACATGAGGTACTGAACAAACAGTCAATCTAAACTTTGCATAAGAAATCATAACATAATGATTCATATAAACTTTGCATAAGAAATCATAACATAACAATTCATATAACCTTATATAAAAATTCATAGATAAATCTCCAAATTTATGTATGCATACCGATACTATGACCAGTCCTCCCAACCTTAGAGTTCGTCTATCTCTAGAACTCACCCCCGAGCTGAGATCCTCCAAGAATAGACTAACCTCAATCTGTTCTGGAGCAGCTTATTTAAGCTATGCTCTCCCCAAAGCCTGTTTCCAATTCTGCGTCCAGAATTTCAGGATGCTTTTATTCCTGTTTGCCTAGGCTTCCCTTATTTAGTGAATTTAAAGCTGCTTTCTGCTTTTCCAGCTTTTCCAGCTTTTTACCTCTTCCCAACTACTTTCCTCATCATTGGGGAATTTAGATTTTTCCTCAAAAATCTAAATTAGAAATAACTTCTTTCAAGGATTTTTGAAAGATTTTGGGGAAAGTCTTTACCTTTTCCATAACCTCATGGATTAGGCATGTGATCTCAATTTCTCCTTTGGTCATAGTGCATACCCAATATTTTATTTATTTTTCATAAATAAATAATTAACCACATCCACACAATAATTATCCATTGGGGTCCACTCCCCTTTGGATTTATGTTCAAATGTCTAATTTGAAAAGCATAGAACTTGGGGGTGTTACATATTCCCCCTCTGAAAACAAACACCGTCCTCGGTGTTAACAACTAACTACTATAGTTCATTTTGGAAAATAAAGATGGATGATCTTCCATCATCTCAGCTTCTCTTTCCCATGTAGCTTCTTCAGCAGTAAAGTGCTCCCATTGCACCTTTACTCTAGCTACTATTCAATTGCACAATTCAATTTCTTCCCGCTCCAAGATTTGAAGCAACTCTGGAAGGAATCCCTCTTCTGGTCCCACCTGGATCACATTCAAATCAATACTGTGAGAAGCATCATGTAAATTTTTTTTTCAATAAGGAGACATGAAACACATCATGCAATTTAACATGCAAGGGTAAGGCCAGTTTATACGCCATTAGTTTTCCCCCTTTCCAACACCTTCCTCGGTGCTACACTTTAACGTTGATTTTTCAACTTTGATGAAGATTTGTTCTTTGTCCTTGCTCAGTTTCCTGCAAAGTACTCTCCTGCTTCCATTCTATTTAGTGATGCCTTATGCAGTTGATTTCCTTCCTACTTATTTGCAAGAAGTCTGTCTGGAAGATCTTTTATTCCATTTTCTCTGTCCACAATCCATACCAATGTAAGGAATATCAGGTACATATAATTGATAATCCACAACAACATTCTGAATTTTCAATAATTTCAAGAAATTCAGATATTAGTCAAACCATTCAGGTTCATAATAGTTTAGTACATTTTTAACACACTACTTATCCTTTCTTGTTTTTCAGTGAGATTTCCTCCTCACGCAAACTTGGTCCAGTTCATCTTTTCTTGATTTTCTAGGTGATTTATCTGCACTTAGCTTCACCATTTTTTTCTCCTTGTTTCCAGAGTGTACAATTTCCTGTTACACACTTGGCTAAACAATTTTAAAAATTTTCATTAGTACTCATAAATGAAAGAAAACAACTGTATCATATGCATGGTTATGCTTACCCTTTCTCAGTTCATAGCTGTACCTCCAGTACCTTCGCATTGTTTTCTTTTGTTAGCCAATAAATTTAATTAATAATAACCAGACTCGTTAATAATGTCTATAATTCAATTCCTTCTTCACACATGAATTTTTTTTTTTTTTCTAACCCTTTTTATGAATTTTATATTCCTACTGACAATACCTCTAGAGTGTGCAATAATGTACAACTTTATGTTTCATTATTTTATTTTTTTCCAAGTTTCCTCAATTTTATCCACTAGTTCAAAACTTATGTGAATAAATTCGGATCTGATGGGTTTCCCCCACACCCAAGTCCAAATATAGCTCATTCTCCTTTCTCCTGGTTTGTAGCTGTATGATTTCACACTATTACCTGGTCCTTGAATTTAAGACCCAGGGAATTTAAATTTCATAAAATTTACACCAGCATAATTTTATACTGTGAGTACATGTTTCTTTTATAGTGACATATGTAATTACTATCATTCATTACATTCCCAAGAATTAATGCTTGATAATTTCAAAAATGAGCTTGACACAATTTCCCCCATTTTAAAGAATCACCAGAATTTATACATTTACTTTTAATTGCATGTTCATGCCTTACTAATTCCAATGATGATTCACCAATTATATCTATACGTGAATTTCACTAATCATTAGCAATCAACCCATGGTTTATATAAACAACACATGGTTTCTCACAAAGACCACTTACAACCTAAAACCATGGTTCACTTGATAAATGGAGTATAGGGAATTAATTGTGCTTTATTGAATTCTTATCCATGCATGATAATTTTCCTAATCATTTTCCCATGGAACAAAAACATTTGTTGGGTTTTCAATTCTACTTTAGCCAACTCACCAGGGAATTTTTTTTTTGATTTAACCCTTCATTCACTCATTCAATGTAATGAGTCCACATTTACTAAGCCAATTAAATTTTTAATTGTATTTATAATTCATATTTAAGCTTACCACTTCATTCTTTTCCATGTACATGAACTAAAATATGCTCGTTACAAATTACTTTAGTCATGACTTAAATATACATGACTTGAAAATCATCCCGGTAATTTTACCAATACCAAAATCCAATTTTTCCCTTTTAATACTTAATCTACCACAAAAATATTCTTACTCCTTTAACCATAATTAGAGTAATAATTTTCCATAATAATATGCCATCCTTTTTCTGATCATTAATAAAAGTACTAGATAAGAAACCCATGACATCAACTTAAGATTTTAAAATCTCCTTTTTAATAACAAGGGTTTATTCCTTAGCTTGTATTGTAGTATTCCTAATCGATTTCCTAACCAAAAAGGTTTCGTATACAACTAGTATGTATATATATCATTCTTGGGCTTAGTGCTATGTATACAGGATATAATCCTAAATTTTATTAGAGTTAACGGTTCCAACTTTAAATATCTTCAACGGATTTGTGTAGTCTATCAAAACTTTTTCATTATACCTATGTACCACCCCATATCTTCTCCCATTAAAGGTTGAGAGTACACCATGACTCTCTCGTTTCTCTAAATGAATATAATATTCTCCAACTACAGCTTCTTGAAAAACGATAATATTAAATTTACTCATTCAGCAATGTCTCGAGCCACACACCATTCCTTTGGAGGGGATTCCCCATAACTCGGGTGTACTATGTATTAAGGTTTATATATATACATATATTTATATATTTATACTTCTAATTAATTCCTCTCTTCTTTTAAAAATTTACACACCCGTTGATGTGTCCAAGATATATATATATATATATCCATATAATTCTGTGTGAATTGTTTTCCTCAACGTTTAAAAAAAACTTTATATCATTTAACACCAATATACATAATGCAGCTCATCCATACTTATTTCCTTATAATATTAGGCATTGAAAAACGTTGATCTTCAAACTTTGGATTTCCTTCAATCAACTTATGTCAACGTGCATTATGGTTATTGTGTTTAATTTATGAATGGTGAAGCACTTCATATCTATTCGCGTTGCACTTATCAACTATAACATTGTGCATGATTTTTTTTTCCAATTGAAACGCACGTATGTTATGCATTCAGCTCTTGTATTGTTTTGTAAAGGCTTTTTCCAACACGGCTCCTTTGGATTTATAAAGATTTCAGAAATCTTGTGCATTGTACCGCTAATAATTTACGTGGCAATCGGACTTGAGAATTTCGTCTCGATTCCCAACTTATTAACTGTTCATCCGTAATGTGTTACAGTATGAGTAGACGTCCATCTATGTTTCCATTATATTTTATATTTGTTACTGTTCTCGAGGCTAAAATTCCTCGTTTCTTTCCCACTCAAACCCTAAAGGAGTACGATGTTTCCAGATGATGCCACATGGATGGCGTAGATCTCTTAGGGTTTTATGCGATACTGGTTTTATTTAATTGTGAATTTTTTTTTTCCATTGAAATCTTTCATTTGGTTCCACTCGATTCCCAGGGCCAGGGTTCTGCCATTCTTGACTCATTATTCTGGCGATGGTACAAGTTCATTTGTCTGATATGCTCCGAGGGAAATGGACCTTCATGAACCCAGGTATTTCGTTGTTCTTGTATGGCTTGCATGTGAAAAATATTCTGAGTTTATTCTATCTAAACCCTCTTAACTTGTTATGAATTTTCTTCATAGAAATTCCGCTTCATTTCTAAACTGACGGCTTGCCTATACAAGGGTCTTCAATCAAATACGTGCACATGTTGATACGAGTTCTTTATTGTAACCCTATGGACTGTTAGCCACACAGATAAGGTGTATCGTTCAGAACTTTTTATCTCCTTCTCTGTTGTATCTGGAAAGGATTCCTTTTTTTTTTTTAACAACAAAGATTTCAGAGAGGTACTCATATCATTCTAGAGGAACGAATTCTTTCTAACTCGACCTAGCTTACTTTGCAGGCTGCTGTATCTAAGGTCGACATCTCCATAACACATATGGAAAACTAGTACGACTCTGGTAGTTATATATCCCGAAAAATATGGTCGATATTAAATTATTTTATTATTATTTTTCTCAACACACAATAACTATGTGTAACTGGCTCATAACGACAGAGAAATTTTTTTTTTCTTTTTTTCTTTTCAGTTAGAATGTTCCAGGTTTCTGAAGGAATTTTTCCAATTTGGAAACACAAATCAGGTTAGGTGACTCAAAGGAATCGTTATCAAGGGATTCCAATGCTATCTTTTCATTATAGCATAATATCTTTGTGAGCACATAACTTGCCCAGTTTTCTCAACTTGGGCTCCGATACCATTTGTCACGTCTCCCATACCCAGATTCCTCTTAACTGAGATATACTCTACTTTTATGCACCTGATACCATTCATTTTTTTTCTTCTGTTTCATCATTTATACATTAATAATTTTTTTTCAGGTCTTAATTTTCTCTTTGGTAATTACAGGCACTCTTTTCATTATAAAATTTCCCATGAAAAATTTTGGCTTTCCCTCAATGCCTATGAGTCAACCCAGTAGACTGATATTTATATGTCTATAGATAAACATCTTCTCAATTGTATTTCTCAGATCGGTTCTTCAGATTTTTGTCCAACTCTAACAGATCATTATGCCCCTTTCTCTAACTTTTTCAGTTAGCAAGCTTTATAGACTTTCCAGCCTCTATAATTATAAAACTTCAGCATCTATGTATAGATATCTACATATACATCTATCTATGTTCAGTTAACCTTATTTGCTTCAACTACTTTTACAACAGTTTATATTGAAAGTGGATAGATGCTCTTTTCCCAGTATTTTAAATATGTTTACAATCTTCCTTTCCCCATACTTTTACCGCATATAACAATAGGGCTATTCTCTTATGTTCTTGTTAAGATTACTCAGCATACTGGTAATTCTGGTGCATATTACAACTCTTCCCTTGGATTGTACTTGTTGTTTCTGTTTAGCATTTTGTTAAAATTTTCGGTTTATACACACACAACAACTCCATTTTCATTTTAAAAGACAGCAAGCTACACCTATACATTTGTTATTAGATTTGACATTCAGGTAATCTATCATCTCTAACTTTATTACTACAGGATACTTATTCCCGGAATCCAACCATTTGTCCCTGCTATTAACCTACTGGATTTTCAGCTAATAGCTCTAATTTGCAATTGCATGAGGTACTAAACAAAGAATCAATCTAAAATTTTCATAAGAAATAATAACATAATGATTCATATAAACTTTGCATAAGAAATTATAACATGACAATTCATATAACCTTATATAAAAATTCATAGATAAATCTCCAAATTTATGCATGCATACCGATACTATGACCAGTCCTCCCAACCTTAGAGTTCGTCTATCTCCAGAACTCACCCCTGAGCTGAGATCCTCCAAGAACAGACTAACCTCAATCTGTTCTGGAGCAGCTTATTTAAGCTATGCTCTCCCCAAAGCCTGTTTCCAATTCTGCGTCCAGAATTTCAGGATGCTTTTATTCCTGTTTGCTTAGGCTTCCCTTATTTAGGGACTTTAAAGCTGCTTTCTGCTTTTCCAGCTTTTTACCTCTTCCCAACTACTTTCCTCATCATTGGGGAATTTAGATTTTTCCTCAAAAATCTAAATTAGAAATAACTTCTTTCAAGGATTTTTGAAAGATTTAGGGGAAAGTCTCTACCTTTTCCATAACCTCATGGATTAGGCATGTGATCTCAATTTCTCATTTGGTCATAGTGCATACACAATATTTTATTTATTTTTCATAAATAAATAATTAACCACATCCACACAATAATTATCCATTAGGGTCCACTCCCCTTTGGATTTATGTTCAAATGTCTAATTTAAAAAGCATAGAACTTGGGGGTGTTACAAGAGAACTAATCTAGTGATACCCTTAAAGCCAATATCCCACATAGGACACACACATAGAGACTGGTGGTCAAGTCTTTATAGTTGGTGAATTCACCTACAACGCCTTGGAAACACAATGATACTATTTCTAAGTGATGAAACAACATTTCATGTGTAAACTGTAGTCCAACCAATATTAAATTGGAAACTCATATTGTAATACTTGGAATTTCATATAATATTTATGTGGTTGAAATTATTTACAGTTTCTCTTGATATTGTTAAATATTTTAATTAACATATGTAACTTTTCATTTTCATATTAGATGAGCAAGTGAAAATTGTATGACATTTTTTTAATTTAGTCGCGAAATCATACTAATTAATTTATGTTGATTAATAATGAACACATAAAATAAATTTAAAACTATTAAATTAGTATTTTATATTGATTAATAATGAACACAAATAAATTGAATATACGACTAAATTAGTCATTTATAATGATTATTAATGAAAATAAATGAAATGAATATAAACTAATAAATTAGTCGTTTATATAATGAATACGAAACTACCAAAAAAATATAAATGACTACTGCAAATGATTAATTTGAGATTACAAATGACAACTAAATTTTGCATATATATGACTATTAGTAGTTACTTTACAATATCTTATAACACGAAAAAAAATTAGTTATATTTCTTTGGGCATTAATTGGCTTTCTCCGATGATTATATAGTAATACATTTTGTTGTATATTTTGTCATTACATTTGAAAATTAATGATTAGATAAATCACTAAATTAATGACCAAATTTATGACTAAATATACTAATTGATGATAAAATTGAGACAACCAATTAATGACTAAGCTAAAAATGAGTAAAAGTTGGGCATGTTATAAGATACTGTAAATTAGCTACTACTGGTTACCAATTGAAAAATGGCCATTTATATGAAAATTTTAGTTGTTGTTTTAGTAACTAATTAGCCATTTTGTACTAGTGTTTACTTTATCAAAGTTTCTAAGCTACTGGTGAATCACTGCACCTTTTCCTTGTCCTCCAGGTGGTAAGGTACATATCTTAGCAATGAGGTCAATTTTGTGATAAGCTCATCCATAGTCACCTGCCCCAATTTTAAATCATGGAACTCTTTCTATTTCTCGTCATACAAATGTTATATTAAATACTTTTCCTTATTTTTTTATGGAAATTGTCCCATGTAACCTCATGTTCATCAATCCCGCAAATGGTTTTAATTTCTTCCCACCATAGGTTTGTTTTTTTATGCCATAGAGAATATGTCCTACAACTTTAAAATATACAAAACAACGTAAAATTGAAAATATACGGAATAAATATGCATATAAAGTCTAAAAAATATTAATTAATAAATAAATTATTTATAAGAGAATATTGGCACAATAATTGGCCTCTCCTTCCTCTCTCTCACTCACTTGCATGCCTAATGGGCTCACCTAGATTTATACAAGTGGATCTAAACCTGAAGTAGGTTCTAGATCCTAAACTAACTCCAACTATAGCTCTCATGTTCCATAAAATATATCACCTAATCCCTTATCTTTAGATAAGATATAGCTAACCTTCAAATCTTTCAGTTCTTCCAAAATACTCTCGAACCTTATCCTAATTACAATAATTCTCATTCTCTCCTAAAAATATAGAAAAAATACATCAAATAATTAAATTCTAAATTAATAAACTAACTCCCTTGGTAAAAAATAAACCCTAGGTTAGATGCTCCTGCATCAAACTCTCGAGGTAAAATAAATTCATGGTCTCCTGACCATATATCTTCATAACTTGATAAAACTCCTCCTCGATACCAAACTTTAGTCTGTTATTGATCATCCATTCTTTGTTGTTTTACTTCAATGGCTATGAATTTTAATTCTTTCGGTTTCCAAATTTTATGCTGCAATTATCCTCCTTCTTTGCTGATGTATATTTATGTAGTCAAATGTATCTTGTTTTTTTCCTTTTGAATCATCTTGCAATATCTTGGTTTAAGTGTCTTTTCCATTAGTTTCCTTAATTATTTAATTTCAATATCCAATATAGTTTCTAATTAAAGTTTGTTGTTACTAGTTGGAATATTGATTCATCATCTTTAACATTAAATTCACATTCCACATTTTTACTGCTTGAAAATTTCTTTTCTTTATCTGAAACTTGATTAAATTTAGGTTCCTTCAACATCTTCTCTAGAAATTGTAGTTATTTTTCAAATTTAATCAAGATTTTACTGTCCGTTTCAGAAATCATTTCAAAACATTGTTATTCATCCTTGCATGAAATATAATTAGAGCCTTGTGCATCATCTTTGCCACATCATGCATCCAAACACCAATTTTCAAATTAAAAAACATAAGGCTTTATAGTCTCAACATATGATTTTGTCCTCAAGTATTTATCCTCATCTTATGAATAGTTTGTGGAACTATATATGGGAATCAAACATATATTCATATCATCATTGTCCTAACCAAGCATCAGTCCTTGTTCTAGTTCACAAAGGCATACATCCATCTCAATTATCTGGAGTGTTTTCGCTTCCCTTAACAAAAATTTCAAGTTGTGTTTCTATCTCCTTGCAATAAACTGCTTGATTGGCCATATAAATATCTTCTTCATTATCCATCCATGTTCCTGAATTTGTAAAAATTCCACCAACACGTCAAGTCATGTCTTCAACTTAATAATATATTTCTCGAACTCTTCATCATTTATGTCAGATTCTATAGCATCACTGTGACTTTTCCCTGAATTTTGTAAATGACTATGCATAGTCATATTCATATCCTTTATCATGTACACCATCACGTACACTCTTCATTTAATTAAAGAGATATTTCAACCCATATACAAATTAAAGTACCTTGAAAATTTATTGATGGTATATATATATATATATATATATATATATATATATATATATATATATATATATATATATATATATAGATAGATATAGATATATATATATCTATATATACCATTCATGATTTTTTTATAAACCATGTGCATATACCATTTCATACATTACCATCATTACAATCCATGAATAACTAAAGCTATGCATTTTGAAACCCACATGTGCTTTTATGGAACCATAGATCACCCACTCAAAATTGTGTTCAACAACTCACCATTTATCATTCAACATTTGTTTTAACCAGATAATTTATCTCCACCCATATGCAAATTATTATTTGTACTTTATATTTTTTTGATAGAACACGAGTTTACCTTTATCATTTACTTTCACCTTTACCTTTACTACTTAATTTTACTTCAAATTTGATGTAGACGAACTTAAAACCTTGTGAATAACATTAGTGTTGAAGGAATAATCCAATGCCAAAATTCCTTTTAAACACAATAAATATGACTATTGGATTTGATTTAATGCTTCAACTCCACGTTATCAATTCACACGAAGACTTTATCAAGACCAATGTGCACATAGTAGCAAACAATTTTTTTTATCCCTCAGTAATCTGACATGCAACTTACCTAGTATCTCCAATCACTCTGAGATGCCTACAACACTTACTTTTAATTTCTGGGTTACAAGAAATAAATGTAATATTTTTTTTTCACACATAATCATGCTAATATTTGTTTACCCTCATTACATCAACAATATTATGTTTAAAAATTTGTTTGTTTTCTATCAAAATCAATAGTATACATTTTCTGAAAAAAGGAACACTTAATCTCCATACTTTTTTCAAATTTCCACACAGAGACCAAAGCTTTAGCATTTTTGAATTAAATATCAATAAAAGAAACTTTTTGAAATTTAAAAAATATAAATTTCATGTAAAAAGGCATGGAACATAATATTTCTCGTTCAAAATCACACAAAATATATTTTGGATATGAATTCGTTACTAGTTAAGGCATATGTTGCCTCCAATAGCTTCAATTCACTGAATATTTTGATATTGCATCAAAACCTACCATTTTCTACCATAAAATCTTCCCTTGTGACCATATGAAAACCTCCAAGGTTAATAAACAAATTTTTAAGTAAAAGGAAACTGTAGAAATCCAGGACAAATCATGATTTGCAACACTTCAAAGATTCAAATGGTTGTCTTCACGGGAAGAGCAAAATTGAAAGATAATTTAGGGATTTAAATCTTGCATTCTTCGTAAGAAAATTTATTTGATTCATATTTTCAAGGTCTCCAACATTCCACACGATATTCTGAGAATCATAATTTTTTTTTATGTTAAACTCATTAACTTATGTTGCATAGGCTTCAAATTTCCATGGCTTCAACCATCATACATAGTGTTGTCATAACCTTTACCCATATCACAGGTTCCACACTCACACTTTTCATGCTCATTTACTTTACAAACTCGTTCAACACCTAGTTTAAGGTTGGTCACGAACTTCACACTGCTCTCTCATCCTTGCTTTAAAACCAAAAATTATGCCACAAACAATAGGGTCTGCAACTTAAAGATACACATGAAAACACAAAACTGAAAATATACACAATACATATGCATATAAAGTCTCAGAAATAATTAATTAATAAATAAAATATTTACAAGAGAACATTGGCCTAATAATAAGCCTCTCCTTCCTCTCTCTCATTCACTTTCATGGCTTATGGGCTCACCTATATTTATACAAGTAGATCTGAACCCATATTAGTTTCTAGATCCTAAAAAAACTCCTACAATGTCTCTCACGATCCATAAAATCTCTCACCCAATCCCTTATCTCTAGATAATATCTAGCTAACCATCAATTATCTCAATTCTTCCAAAATACTCTTGAACCTACTCCTAATTACAATAATTTTCATTATCTCCTGAAACTATAGGAAAAATATAATAACTAATTAAATCCTGACTTAAGAAAATAACTCCCTTGGTAAACATTCAACCCTAGGTTAGATGCTCTTGCATCAATTTTCCCTATAATTGATAGATTGGAATTCTAAATTTCACATTATCTTTACAATCATAGATCTGGAAATATTTATTCATATTGATTAACCATGCTTCAAAAACCTCTTCAGTTTCCACATCGAATATTGGTTGTCTAATTTTTTAAAGCTCCCCTTGTAGTTTCACTTTTTGTTTCTTTCTTACTCTACCACCCGAAGAATTTTCTGTCCCCTCTTCATTCTCAATCTGCCCTCCTTCCACCTATCGATGTTCATCTCCCGGATGTTGCATATAAGTTTTATTTCCATTCTCTGGGTTTGGGTTTATATGTCTATGGTTCTGCCTGTCAGATAATCTTTTCATAATCCGTTCTTGTTCCAACCTTAGTCTTTAATTTTCAGCTCTCAAGCTTGTCATCTATTCCCACAACTTTTGGACTGTTTCTCACAAAATAAAATTTGAATCAGACACATTTTTACCTATTGAACCCATATTTATGGGGGTCCCTCCATGTGGGGTCCATATCCAACAACTACTGTTGGTCATCCTAGTGTGGTGATTCCCTTTCTCATACCGCTTTCTACCTTTCTCCGTGCATCAGTAACACTTTTGTTAATATTATATGGCCCAGTTAGGCCTCAAATTTATAGATGGCTCTAATATCGATTATAAATAATCACCCGTGAAATTAATAACAATAAAAATAAAAAAATGATAGTAATGGCATAAGTTCAAGTTTTATCACTATGGTCCAAGTGTTATATATATAATGTATGAGCATTGATGATATATTTTAGGGTACATATTCATTTCACACATTCATTTTCTGCAATTACCACAACAATTACATTAGTACCACAATCAAATTGTTTTTATTACACTTATGAGTTGAATTTATTTACATGTCCCTGGGTTGATATGTTCCTTGGATTTAACGATTGTATTACACTAAAGTCCTATGATAAGGCTGACATATTTATCCCTCCATACTATGTCAAAACTGGGAACTTAACTTAGTCACTTTCCACATGACCTTCATGTTATTTACATGAACAATATAGAGGTTCTTCTTGGCAGCTAGTTGAGTTGAGAGGTGGTCTTATTATGCCATAGATTTGGATGGTGATATGATGAATACAGGATATTAAGGGAGGTTAGGGTAATACACCCCCCACTCAAACCCTAGTAATCGGTCATTCATTTCCTCACTCAACCTCTACTGTCTCTCTACACATGGTTTGAATTCTGTTACCACAACATAGAAAAGCATTCTGTCTCAACACCGTCGACATCATGACGCCACCCCAGGTTAGATTTTCACAGAGAAACTCTTAGTAGACTCTATTTTATTGCATTTCAACCAAATAAAATCCATTTTCGGTCCTTGCATGTATTATTTCTTGCGATTTTTGGTTGCAGTGCCTCTAGTTATCTTTCACACTCCTATGGTGACTTCAGGTAAGGAAATAGAAATGAGTCCTTCTCCAAAAAGTTTAATCACTTTAGGAATTTTAATTGTTTGTAATCTACATTTTCTCCTTTTCTTCTCACACATGTGAAGCTGCGATACTAATCTCACCCGTCAAGGTATATTTTAGTTATGTTACAGTGGTTAAGTTAGGTTTTATCCCTTCTAAAAACTATAATTTTCTTCCACCTGAGGGTTTTGTTCTGTTGGTTGCAGGTATGCTTTTATTTTAATGGTCTCATATTCAAATGTGATGGTATTATGGAAATCCAACTTACCCTTGACTATTTTTCTAGGTAATACTCTGGAATTTCCATGGTTACTCGACGGTTCTCTTCACTGGTCTCCCAGTTGAGGGTTCGGTTAAAAAATTACTCAAATTATGCTCTATTTAGTTATGCAGGTTGGAACCATATTGAATTTTTGTTTCTTGTTCACATATTATGAAATATCGTTTGGCCCTAATAGGTTTCTATACTTAATGTATTTCTTTTGAATCATGTCTACGTTCCGAGTTGTCCAAAGTCTGGTTCAATCTGTCCAGGACCCAACCAATTATCCTCTTTGGTCAGTAAGATACTTTGGAAACACTCAAAACTTGTTTAATTTTGTATTTTAATACCTATTTAGGTAATGGTAATGGTTTTGTTTTACTTACTTAAACTTTAGATAACAATGGTTACTTTATTTAATTAGCAGTTAATTGGTTCTTTTAATGTAACCCTCTGTGTTTTCTAGTTTTCACATTTATTATCTTTTGATTTTTTAATGGTTATGCGCCCGTTCTGTTTTAGATTCATAATTTGGTACTTTTATTTTTCAATCAGTGACATATATTTTTACTTGTTGATACTAGCTCAGTATTTAAAAAATGAAAATATTATAGTTTTCGATGTTTTCATGCAGTCTTAGCAGTTTAGTTTTATTTTGAGCCTTTTTGTTATAGTATTTACTTCTATAATTGGGGTTTCCCTACTTTAGTAGTTTTATTTTATTTCGATGTTGAGAAAATTCCAACTGGAACCCATGTGCTTTAGCTGAGTATTTCGAAAATCAGACCACTTGTCCTTACTAGGGTTATACAAAGGTTTTTGGCATGAGGCCTGCACATTTCATGATCGACATACCACTAATATACTATTACCTAATTCTTCTTTCTAACCTGGGTTGTTATTAACTTTATTCTGATAAATACATCTATAACTCTGTTTCCTATGCATGATTATATATACATATATATATATATATATATATATATATATATATATATATATATTGCAACATTTTAGAATTGTAATAGAACTTACTAAAAAGACTATAGAAACAAGATTAATACATTTCAGTACTGCTATATTCTTTTGAATTAGGAATAACCCTATCATTCACAACCTTAGCTACATTCCTATTATTATGTTTTCTAATTAAAGAAAATACTTATGATTCCTCTAGATAGTCTAAAAACTCAAACAGAGGAGCACCCTCCTCCCTACCCATAAGTTCAATAATCATGTCTCAATTCCCCTGAGCTTTACAACTACCAAGGAGTTCCTCTTATGGAAGTGATATTTCCTAATCGTTTATAGAACAAGACTCTACCCTCCAGTGTGAAAACCTGCCAATATGGAGAGAGTTCCACTGGGACTAACCTAGCTTAAGAACTATTCTCCTCCATTGTGCACAACAATTTCTAGTCCAATTTTTCCTTCTCGAATAAAATTTATGTTTATTTCATAGGAAAAGTGAAAAGAACCCATTTTCCTTCCTCCGAGAGCCTTGTATCTCTACCCCAAGAAGGATAAGGAAAGCATGACCATTTAACTCTCTCGTATTTAGAGAAATCGTTTAGGGTCTCATGCTTGAGTTTTCCAAACCTATTAATCAGAAAACAAGTCGTTCATGTACCATACGAAAAAAACAATATTCATTAACATGTTGACCTCAAATTCAAACTAATTTCGTGAAGTTCCTCTTAACCTCCTAACTACAATTTTATGAATAAAGTAATATTAACCAAAAAAACTAATTCAAGTATTTAGTAACTCATTAGCTAATATTCACTGAAGTACAAGGTGTAACATCTACCATATTAAGCTAAAAAATGTCACTTCAGCGCTAATATACATTTACTTTAATTTCAATTTGAAATAATATTTAATAATTTAATTTTCAATATCTTTTAATTACAATCTATATGTTGTAATTTTTAATAAAGCACATAATAATAAATATTTAATGATTTTATTATTATATTTTATATTTCCTTTAAATATTTTTATAATAAAATTTTTTAATAATCCATACTTATACCATTGTTGAAATTATGTTAGTTTATTAATATAAATATATATATATTATATATATATATGGCCAACCACCTCAAGATGATAGCTTATATGACCCTAAAAATGATTCATCATTAACAAAGATGTAAAATCTCTACTAATAGGGTCAACCACTTGAAGGTGGTAGCTTATATGACCCCAAAAATAGTTCATCATTTGCATGGGACTAATCATAGAGGCATACAATCCATTTTGAATGAGGCGCAATCATTCACATGCATATAGGCACACAACAAACAAATGGTGCACACAAACATACTCATACCCACAAAAATTACGCACCTCGGTTAACAAGGTGACATATTCACACACATAATATTTATTATGAATTTTAGAATTTAAATTATTTTATGCAAATGACTAAGATTTAATATAAATATTAAGATGTTGATAATTACATTTATTTTATATGTTAATTAATATTTTATTAAAATTAATAAATATTTAATTTCTTTACTGTTTTTAAAACAATGATTATTATTACCAAAAATTTAGAATTAATATTTTTTAGTTATATTATTAAAGTATATTATTACCAAAACAATATGAATTTTAATTTTAATTTATAATTTTTTATTTTTCTTTAGAATACATTATAACATCTCTACTATATTAGGCTAGAGAGTCCCTCTCCAAAAAACATACATTTACTTTAATTTTAATTAAAAATAATACTTAATAATTTAATTCTTAATATTTTTAATTACATTTTATATATTTTTTAAATTTTAATAAAATATAATAATAAATATTCAAATTTATTTTATTTTATTATTGTGTTTTAATAATTAAATATTAATGATAAATATAATAAAGTGTCATTTATGTTTATATATATTTTAATATTTTTAGTAGTAAACCATGATAATAATCCATGCTTATACAATTTTTCAAATTATGTTAGTTTATTTTTAAATTAATTTAATTGCCAATTAATGTAATTATTTTATTTTAAATTTCAAATAATGATAAATATTTCAATTTATTTTATAATTTTTGTCTTACAATTTTTTAATATAATAAAAATATTATTAAAAAAACATTTTAATATTTCAAAATTAATGTTATGTTTTAAATAAGTTAAAAAACAATATATAGAAAGCTTCTTTTGGCTTGGAGATGTAAAATCTCTACTAACAAGGTCAACCACGTGAAGGTGAGAGCTTATATGACCCAAAAAACGGTCCATCATTGACATGGGACTAACCACAGACGCGCACCCAGACAATCCATTGCCAATGAGGCATAATCAATCACATGCATACATGCACACAACAAACATAGGGTGCACACAAACATACACATAGCCACAAACATTACACATAATGACTCACAAGGTGACATGTTCACACACATCACAATTATAATGAAGATTAGAATTAACATTATTTTATGCATGTGTTGAAAATTGAGTATAAGTATTATGATGTTGATAATTTCATTTATTTTATAAGTTAATTACTTTAAAATTAATAAGTATTTATTTTATTTATTATATTTAAAAAAATTATTATTATTAACCAAACTTTAGAATTAATATATTAAATTATAGTATTATGAATTCTTTTAATAAATTATTCAAATGAATGAAATTTTTTAAATTAAATTAATATTTATTGTATTGATTTTAGTATTAAATAATTAATTGATATGTGTTGTTAAAAATTGACGTTGTTATAAATTTTATGTAACACCCCCAATTCATGTGATTGAATTTCAAAGTTAGATATTTGAAGTTTAATCCCAAGGGGAGTGGACCCCAAAGGATAAATATTTTGTGAATGTAATTAAATATTTAATTGAGGAAATGAATAAGATAATGTGGTGTAGATTGACCAAAATGAGATTTATGAGATCACTTGCTAAATCCATGAGGATGGATGAGGCAAATATTTCCCCACAATCTTTCAAAAATCCTTGAAAGAAATTAATTTTAAATTTATATTTTTGAGGAAAAATCTGAATTTCCCCAATGATGAGGAAAGTAGTTGGGAAGAGGTAAAAAAAAGCAGGAAAAGATGAGGAAAACCATAAAACGGCTTTAAAGAATCCCTAAATTGGGAAGCCTAGGCAAACAGGAAGAAAAGCATCCTGAGATTCTGGACGTAGAATTAGAAACATGCTTTGGGGAACAATAGCTTAAATAAGTTGCTCTTTGTAACACCCCCAATTTATGTGTTGAAATTTCAAAGTTAGACATTTGAACTTAAATCCTAAGGGGAGTGGACCCCAAAGGATGAATGAATTGAGAATGTAATTTAATATTCAATTTCAAGAAATGAATAAAGTATTGGTATGCATGTTGACCAAAAATGAGAATTGAGATCACTTGCTAAGTCCATGAGGATGGATAAGGCAACTATTCCCCACAATCCTTCAAAAATCCTTGGAAGGAATTAATGCTAATTTAGATTTTGAGGAAAAATCTAAATTTCCCCAATGATGAGGAAAGTAGTTGGGAAGAGGTAACAAGCTGGAAAAAGCTGAGGGAAAGCATAAAGCAGCTTTAAAGAATCCCAAAATGGGAAGCCTAGGCAAACAGGAAGAAAAGCATCCTGCTATTCTGGACGCAAAATTAGAAACAGGCTTTGGGGAACTATTAGCTTAAATAAGCTGCTCCTAAACAGATCAGAGGTTGTTGATCTGTGGTGGAGGTGGTCTCAGCTCGGGGGTGAGTTCTCGGAGCGAAATAGAACTCTACGGTTGGGAGGTTGGTCTATTGCATGAGTGGTATGTGTTTAAACCACCTATGGATTTTATTTTCTACAATATGAATTGGTTACATATAATTAGCTACTTTATATTAGAAGTGAAAATATTGCATGCTGGATAATGATAGTATGAATTTTATTTGTAACTTTAATCTGCTTCAATAAATAAGAGAGGAACAGTAGGAATGGGTTTTTCAACCCATATGATAGAGAAAGGAGAAACTATTGGAGTCTGTGGTGTTCTTGCTTTTAACAGAGTAACTGGCAGAAGCAAATTTTCTACCTTCTGTATGGTAGCAAGAACAAGAGCCCAAGATAGTATCCACCAGAATGTCTAAACCCAATTTGGGTTTAAATCTGGAGATATTGTACGAAAGAAATATCCCAGGGGGAGTCAAGAAACATAATTATAAAAACTTAAGTAATTATTAGCAGGGAATACTCCAGATTGTCAGAAAACAAATTATAGAAATAAACCAATGTTACTGACTGTACACATTAATGCTACTGAGATACCCTGTACAGATTCTCCCCTGGAGATAAATTCAGAAAATCCATCATGGATATATTTAAAATAGATAATGGTGGTACAAATAAACATTGAGTATAGATATGACAGAGTATAGCAATCATATAAATTACTCTAAATCTTATTATTAAAGCTGTAAGGAAAATCAGTGGAAAGCTTATTCAGCTCTGAAAAATAGTTCATACATGTACTGTAAGATAGAGAGCATATATTCCAGGAGATATGGGACTGTCACCTTAAATACTGATTATATTTGAGAGTAAGAGATTAATATGTCTAGTATTTATTTCGCAATCATAACACATTATGGAATATCATATGCTAGAGTCATAAATCGCTACCCAAGAAGGGCAATACACTATTCGGAACGCATGTAAATAAATCATGGCAACAATATGGAAATCACAACCACAAGCCTATCGTAGATACAGAACACATCTATTTTGCAGACCCTCTGGAATTGCGAGAAATTCGTATACTATATCCACAGAAGACAACATTATAGGAGTAAACCAAGTTTGAAATGAAAAATGATCAGCATATTAAGGGTTTTCGTATATCCTATCACCACTCTTCTGTATCAAAACCGAAATAAATATCGAGTGCCAAACATTCAATCAAAACCACAGTGACGAAAATATATAATAGACATATATTATAAATCAGACATTGTTATTCCCTGTCCAAGGTTAAAAACCAGCATCAGATGGTGGAAGAGTCTCAGCATAAACGTCGAGCAAAACCCAACGTCACTGAAAACGCAGATGGCCATAAACACAGTCCTTCATACAAGGTGGCATCAAAGTTTATCCATTATATGTTTGCAAAATTACAAAATTAAAAATCTATAGAAATCAACGATGGCATCGTTCCCTCATAAAAATTTCAGGAATCATTGGTTTCCCTCAGGCATTCATCGATAAGCCATCGCAAGAGTAGAATGCTATGAGTACCGACCTGTAGGTATGAGGAGAGGTTCAATTAGTACATGAGATAGAAAGGCGAGAAACCGCGTTGCAGAAACTAAATTCTACATAAGGAGCGAAAACTTCATCTCAGTGAAGGGAATCTGACTCCTGCACATAACCAAGGAGAGGTGTTAGATACTCTTAGGAAACGCGAAGGCTGGAAGAGTCAATACGTACGGAAATTCCAACCAATGAATACTGATGTAGAATAGTCAGGTATCGCTATGGTGAATCCCATAAACGGTAAGGCTACAGCCGTGGTACGCAACAAAACAAACAAATGCATGACCAGAAACGATGGGACGAGAAACTGTTACCTGGAAGCCGAAAGATGGGGAAGAAGAAATTCCTCTGCGTAACGCCCAGGTACCCAGCGAAAACCACGAATTGGATACGAAGTTGGTTAACCTGCAAACCAAATTTGTTGAGACGTAAAAATTCATAACCACTCGGGATGAACAACTCGACAGAGTGGGCACCATTAATTTCAGAGGTAGGTAGAGTACTACGACCTCAGTTAATGACCATAGCCTCGAACCAGTAAATAGCGTAGTTCAAACGAACAAGTCACGTAAAGTAAATCCGAGGTGGCACCGCCTGTAACCAGTGCGTACACCAGACTTAACTATCCAAAGATCAGACCAAATCAATGTACGCAGCGCTCAATGATGCCTCGAAATCTCGAGCAGAGTTCAGAACAAAATATATAAAAATTTCTATGGTTACAAAGCGAAATAAAGTCGGTATGAAATTATGGTTCCATAGTAATTAATTCCGATTAAATACGGTTGCACTCATTCGACTCGTCATCATAACCATATATTATATACATAAACCCATAGTGTTGAACTTGGCATCGTAGTGTGTTATGCATATGTCAAAGTTTATTCACTACCATTATTAAGGCCTATGGAAGCCTTTGATGAGAGCGCGGTATGAGAGGAGTGCCTTGAGGCATATAAATCAAAAATATATATGGTGACCTACATATAGGTAAATTCTATGGAAGTGGCATTTAACCTATGTGGGAAATTATGTTCAATGGGCATAATGTAGGGGTATATAAATATATAATATATATATGGCCACACTCAAGTGTAGATTTGGGGAAAGACGATTTAACCTTATTATGAGAATCCTAACCGGATGCAATGCATAAGTTTAACCAATACATACTAGGGTGTAAACTGAAAAAAAAAATAAAAAAATTGGTGTTGTCGTGATAGAGGTATATTACAAATGGTATCAGAGCCCAGGTTATAAAACTGGGCTGTTATGATTGTGCTCACTGAATTTTGAATGTTATTTTTATAAATGAATATTGCAGAGATTGTTTTTTTTCAATACTACTGATCAATATTCTGAGTGTATACAGTGGTGCTAAAATGGATGAAGGTGGAGAAATTTATGTGGATCTGCGGGATGAGTTTGGTTCACCAGATCCCAATGCCCCGGTAATGGCTATGTTGCACAGGTTGCAACGAGAATTGGCTGAATTAAAGAGCCAGAATGACATACTGTCATCAGCCAGTAAGGAGCAAGAAAAGCTCATCAGAGGACTCACTTCCCGGAATAGCCAAGAAGGCGAAGGTTCCAGAAATAGGAAGATGGATGAATCTGATGATGATGATGCTGGTAGACATCAATCTAAACAGAAAAGAGAATTGCAGGGGGAATTCAGAAAGATCAAACCTCCCTCCTATGATGGGGAGAAGGAGGAAGATGCTGAAGCTTGGTTGCTGAACATGATTAAGTATTTCCAAGTTTATGAGTATGAGAGCAATCTGAAAGCCAGATTAGCTGTTTACCAACTACAAGGTAAAGCTACCTTGTGGTGGGAAGAGACAAAAACCTTGTGGTGGGAACAGACAAAAATGGTGCATGCCATTGATGAAAAGACAGTTACTTGGGAGGATTTCCAGGCTAAGTTCAAAAATCGTTATTTGAATGAGCGATATTATGATGATAAAGCAAAAGAATTCCATGAACTTAGACTAGGACAGCTCACTATTGATGAGTTTGTTACTAAGTTTACAAACCTGTTGAGATATGTACCCTACATTAGGGAAGAAAAGGGCAAAATTAAAAAGGTTTCTGAACTGTTTGCCTACAGTATACAAAGAGAAAATTGAATTTGACAATCCAAAAACAATGGACGAAGCTGTTAGAAAAGCAAGATTATGCTATCAGCAGTTTAAAGGAAAGGATGAACAAGGAAAAAGCTGGTTAAACAAGGGGGAGTTTAAGGGAAA
Source organism: Pinus albicaulis (assembly GCA_034641835.2). Taxonomy (NCBI): domain Eukaryota; kingdom Viridiplantae; phylum Streptophyta; class Pinopsida; order Pinales; family Pinaceae; genus Pinus; species Pinus albicaulis. Next base: position 94,430,937 of record CM076572.1, on the reverse strand, counting down.
AAGACAGAAACCAGCCTATTTAAAAAATTTTGGCAGAGATCATCTACGGAAGAAGTTTAACAAGCCGAAAGAGATCCAAACTGCTCAATCCCAGGTGGCTTCAAAACAAATAGAAGGGGAAAATAAAAAGGAAGGGACAGTCAGAATGAAGGAACCTTTGAAATGTTGGGGTTGTGGAGAACCCCATATGATGAGGGAATGCCCCCATCAAAATATTCACATGATCAGCAGAGAGCGAGAGGCAACAACAGTAAATGACATAGCCAAAAATATACCAACTATCAGTGCAGCCTTGGAAAATCGGCAAGCGGAACATCAAGCAACTATGGTGGAAATGGAGGGTAAAATTTCTGACCTACCTGTTACTGTTTTGATTGATCCAGGTGCTTCTTTAAGTTACATTAGTCCTGGAGTTGTAGAAAAATGTAAAATCAAACCTGAAAAATTTCAGCAGTCATGGTTGGTACAGCTGGCCACTGGGACTAAGAGAAAAGTAACCCATAAATTGCCCAAAACAGCCATTCAATTAAATGGTTTTGCAACAGAATTGACTCTGAACATACTGCCGTTAGGATCCTATGACTCGCTGATAGGAATGGATTGGCTGGAAAAGCAGAAAGCCCTGATGAATTACTGGGATAAAACCCTGCATTGTGTGGATGAAGAAGGGAAACCTTTTACTCTAAAAGGAAAACCAAAATCCATTTCATAAGACAAATATCAGCCTTACAATTAAAACGAACAGCTAGAAAAGGATACCAAGTTTATGCAGTGCATGTAGAAGAAGTAGAACAGAAAACTGGAGAAGATCTGTTGAATGAGTTGCCGGTGGTAAGGGAATTTAAGGAAGTTTTTCCAGATGAGATTCCTCATCTTCCCCCTAAAAGAGAAATTGATTTTTCCATAGATTTAGTGCCGGGAGCAACACCTGTTTCCCGAGCTCCCTACAGAATGAGCCCTCCTGAACTGATGGAGCTGAAGATGTAATTGCAATAATTATTAGACAAAGGTTACATTAGACCAAGTGTGTCTCCTTGGGGAGCACTAGTCTTATTCATGAAAAAGAAAGATGGAACTTTCAGGATGTGCATTGATTATCGTCAACTAAACAAGTTGACCATTAAAAATAGATATCCGCTCCCTAGAAATGATGATCTTTTTGACCAGGTGAGAGGGGCCTCAGTCTTTTCGAAGATTGACTTAAGAACTGGATATCACCAGCTCAAAATCAAGGAAGAAGACATCAGCAAAACAGCTTTTCGAACCCGGTATGGACACTACGAATTTGTAGTCTTACCTTTTGGATTGACAAATGCCCCCGCCACATTTATGTGTCTGATGAACAGTGTGTTAAATAAGTATCTGGATAAATTTTTTCTTGTGTTCATAGATGATATCTTAGTCTACTCCAAAAATGAAGATGAACATCAAGAACACTTGAGAATAGTGTTGCAGACCTTAAAAGAAAACCAATTATATGCCAAGTTCAGCAAATGTGAATTCTATAAAGATAAAATTCAATATCTGGGTCATATTATTTCTGAAAAAGGCCTTGCAGTTGATCCTGAAAAGATAAAATCCATTAAAAAATGGCTAGTCCCAACTGATGTTTCAGCGGTAAGGTCATTCATGGGGATGGCAGGCTACTATCGCAAATTTGTGGAGAGATTTTCTGCTATAGCACATCCCATCACGTCACTGCAGAGGAAGGGAGTTAAGTTTGTATGGACTGAAAAATGTCAAGTCAGTTTCGAGCAATTAAAACAAAGACTTACATCAGCCCCTATACTGAAGATTGCAGATCCTGATAAGGAATTTGTGGTGTGTACTGATGCTTGCAAAGAGGGGTTGGGAGGAGTCTTGTTGCAAGAAAACTCCGTTATTGCCTATGAATCTCGAAAACTGAAAATACATGAACAGAAATATACTTCCTACGATCTAGAATTAGCAGCTATTATCCATGCTTTAAAGATGTGGCGACACTATCTCCTTGGGAAAAATTTTATCCTAATGACTGACCACATTAGTCTCAAGTACTTCTTTTCCCAAACTGATCTGAATGCAAGGCAAGCCAGATGGCTGTCCTTTTTAAGTGAATTTGACATGGACATTAAACATATCAAGGGAAAAGAGAATAAAGTTGCTGATGCATTAAGCAAGAATGCTTGTCAGACTATAAACCGCCTTGGGAGTAGTGCGCAGATCGAAGTAGAAGAATTGGTGAGAAAAACAGCAAATCAAAATCCAAACTATGAAACACTCTTGGTGAAACTGCAGAAAAAGGAGAAAACTGATTTCACTCAAAACCAAAAAGGGTTGCTATATTATAAAAACAGGTTGTATATTCCAAATGTAGAGTCCTTAAAAAGAGAAATTTTGGATGAATATCACAAACAGCCATATGCAGGACATCCAGGATATCAAAAACTGTTAACAGCCCTGAAAAAGAAATTGTTCTGGCCAGGAATGAAGAAAGATGTGGCAAAATATTTAAGTAAGTGCATGGAATGTCAACTGGTCAAAGTTGAACATTAACATCTAGCAGGTCTGTTAAACCCTTTGCCAATAGCAGAATGGAAATGGGACATAGTTTCCATGGACTTTATAACAGGGTTACCCAAAACCAAATATCAACATGATTCTGTGATGGTAGTAGTAGACACTCTGACAAAAGCTGCCCACTTTATATCAGTAAAATCCACTTTTGGGACAGCTCAAGTAGCGAATGTGTTTCTGAAGGAAGTAGTAAGGCTTCATGGGGTTCCAAAAGTAATTGTATCAGACCGAGACGTTAAGTTTACAGTAGCATTTTGGAAAGGATTTTTTGGAGGGATGGGTACTAAGTTGAATTTTAGCACTGCCTATCACCCTCAGACCGATGGGAAAACAGAAAGGACTAATCAAATTTTGGAGGATATGCTGAGAATGTATGTGATGGATAGACCATCAAAGTGGGAAGAGTATTTGCACTTAGCTGAATTTGCTTATAACAACAACTACCAATCCTGAATCAAAATGAGTCTGTTTGAGGAACTGTATGGAAGGAAGTGTCGTAATCCTTTGAGCTGGAGTCAACCAAAGGATAAACTAATGTTGGGACCTGATGCGTTACAAGAGATGGAGAAAATTGTAAAACAGATACAAAGAAACATTAAGACAGCACAAGATCGACAGAAAAGCTATGCTGATAAGAAGAGAGTGCATCGTGAATTCAAAGTGGGAGATCATGTGTATTTGTGTATTAAACCCAAAAAGAGCACACTTTATTTCGGAAGTTGTGCCAAATTGGCTCCCAGATACTGTGGTCCTTTTGAAGTCTTAGAAAGGGTGGGACCAGTGGCTTACAAACTGGCCTTACCACCCCATGTTGGAGTTCATGATGTGTTTCATGTTTCATTATTAAAAAGATATGTGCATGATGCTTCTCACATAGTTGATTGGAATGTTGTATAGGTGGAACCAGAAGGGGAATTTCTGCCAGAACCGCTTCAAATATTGGAGCGGGAAGAAATTGAATTGCGAAACAGAACAGTAGCCAGAGTAAAAGTGCAGTGGAAGCACTTTACTGCTGAAGAAGCTACTTGGGAAAGAGAAGCTGAAATGATGGAGAGATATCCATTTTTGTTTAAGCAATGAGCTCTAGTAGTTAAATAATAACACCGAGGATGGTGTTTATTTTTAGAGGGGGAATATGTAACACCCCCAATTTATGTGTTGAAATTTCAAAGTTAGACATTTGAACTTAAATCCTAAGGGGAGTGGACCCCAAAGGATGAATGAATTGAGAATGTAATTTAATATTCAATTTGAAGAAATGAATAAAGTACTGGTATGCATGTTGACCAAAAATGAGAATTGAGATCACTTTCTAAGTCCATGAGGATGGATACGGCAACTATTCCCCACAATCCTTCAAAACTCCTTGGAAGTAATTAATGCTAATTTAGATTTTGAGGAAAAATCTAAATTTCCCCAATGATGAGGAAAGTAGTTGGGAAGAGGTAACAAGATGGAAAAAGCTGAGGGAAAGCATAAAGCATCTTTAAAGAATCCCAAAATGGGAAGCCTAGGCAAACAGGAAGAAAAGCATCCTGCTATTCTGGACGCAGAATTAGAAACAGGCTTTGGGGAACTATTAGCTTAAATAAGCTGCTCCTAAACAGATCAAGGGGTTGCTGATCTGTGGTGGAGGTGGTCTCAGCTCGGGGGTGAGTTATGGGAGATAAATAGAACACTACGGTTGGGAGGTTGGTCTACTGCATGAGTGGTATGTGTTTAAACCACCTATGTATTTTATTTTCTACAGTATGAATTGGCTACATATAATTAACTACTTTATATTAGAAGTGAAAATATTGCATGCTGGATAATGATAGTATGAATTTTATTTGTAACTTTAATCTGCTTCAATAAATAAGAGAGAAATAGTAGAAATGGGTTTTTCAACCCATATGACAGAGAAAGGAGAAACTATTGGAGTTTGTGGTGTTCTTGCTTTTAACAGAGTAACTGGAAGAAGCAAATCTTCTACCTCTTGTATGGTAGCAAGAACAAGAGCCCAAGATAGTATCCACCAGAATGTCTAAACCCAATTTGGGTTTAAATCTGGAGATACTGTACAAAATAAATATCCCAGGGGGATTCAAGAAACATAACTATAAAAACTTAAGTAATTATTAGCAGGGAATACTCCAGATTATCAGAAAAACAATTATAGAAATAAACCAATGTTACTGATTGTACACATTAATGCTATTGAGATACCCTGTACAGATTCTCCCATGGAGATAAATTCCGAAAATCCATCATGGATATATTTAAAATAGATAATGGTGGTACAAATAAACATTGAGTATAGATATGACAGAGTATAGCAATCATATAAATTACTCTAAATCTTATTATTAAAGCTGTAAGGAAAATCAGTGGAAAACTTATTCAGCTCTAAAAAATAGTTCATACATGTACTGTAAGACAGAGAGCATATATTCCAAGAGATATGGGACTGTCACCTTAAATACTGATTATATTTGAGAGTAAGAGATTAGTATGTCTAGTATTTATTTCGCAATCATAACACATTATGGAATATCATATGCTAGAGTCATAACTCGCTACCCAATAAGGGCAATACACTATTCGGAACGCATGTAAATAAGTCATGGCAACAATATGGAAATCACAACCACAAACCTATCGTAGATAGGGAACACATCTATTTTGGAGACCCTCTGGAATTGCGCTAAATTCGTATACTATATCCACAGAAGACAACATTATAGGAGTAAACCAAGTCTGAAATGAAAAACGATCAGAATATTAAGGGTTTTCGTATATCCTATCACCACTCTTCTGTATCAAAACCGAAATAAATATCGAGTGCCAAACATTCAATCAAAACCACAGTGACGAAAATATATAATAGACATATATTATAAATCCGACATTGTTATTCCCTATCCAAGGTTAAAAACCAGCATTAGATGGTGGAAGAGTCTCGGCATAAACGCCGAGCAAAACCCAACGTCACTGAAAATGCAGACGGCCATAAACACAGTCCTTCATACAAGTTGGCATCAAATTTTATCCATTATATGTTTGCAAAATTACAAAATTAAAAATCTATAGAAATCAACGATGGCATCGTTCCCTCATAAAAAAATTAGGAATCGTTGGTTTCCCTCAGGCATTCATCGGTAAGCCATCGCAAGAGTAGAATTCTATGAGTACCGACCTGTAGGTATGAGGAGAGGTTCAATTAGTACATGAGATAGAAAGGCGAGAAACCGCGTTGCAGAAACTAAATTATACATAAGGAGCGAAAACTTCATCTCAGTGAAGGGAATCTGACTCCTGCACATAACCAAGGAGAGGCGTTGGATACTCTTAGGAAACGCGAAGGCTGTAAGAGTCAATACGTATGGAAATTCCAACCAATGAATACTGATGTAGAATAGTCAGGTATCGCTATGGTGAATCCCATAAACGGTAAGGCTACAGCCGTGGTACGCAACAAAACAAACAAATGCATGACCAGAAACGATGGGACGAGAAACTGTTACCTGGAAGTCGAAAGATGGGGAAGAAGAAATTCCTCTGCGTAACGCCCAGGTACCCAACGAAAACCACGAATTGGATACGAAGTTGGTTAACCTGCAAACCAAATTTTTTGAGACGTAAAAATTCATAACCACTGCAATAAACGCGTGGTGAAAAAGATTGGAACGAGTTAGAAATGTAAATATGACTCTGGTTAATGGATATCAACAAAAAAAAAAAAAAAAAAAAACCCAAATCACATGTTACCTGCGTGAAGGTCCAATGTGCTCGCAAGTTAGAGCTTCAGTCGACTGGAAACCAAGACCTCAATAGGTCGAGTCATGGCATAGGGAGAACCGAAGGGAAGCACCCTCGCTGCAAGAAAACGTGAGTTCTGCATCGGTGTGCCCAGCTGTGGAATGATGTGATACACTTCGGTGCGAGAGAAAAGAACGCAGTTAAGCTATGGTGAATTAAATATCAACCAGAATCCAGATCTAGAAACCCTAAACCGCCTTGCACCATACACCTGTCTTCATCGCCACAACTGGCATGGGGATGAACAACTCGGCAAAGTGGGCACCATTAATTTCAGAGGTAGGTAGAGTACTACGACCTCAGTTAATGACCATAGCCTCGAACCAGTAAATAGCGTAGTTCGAACGAACAAGTCACGTAAAGTAAATCCGAGGTGGCACTGCCTGTAACCAGTGCATACACCAGACTTAGCTATCCAAAGATCAGACCAAATCAACGTACGCAGCGCTCAATGATGCCTCGAAATCTCGAGCAGAGTTCAGAACAAAATATATAAAAATTTCTATGGTTACAAAGCGAAATAACGTCGGTATGAAATTATGGTTCCATAGTAATTAATTCCGATTAAATACGGTTGCACTCATTCGACTCGTCATCATAACCATATATTATATACATAAACCCATAGTGTTGAACTTGGCATCGTAGTGTGTTATGCATATGTCAAAGTTTAGTCACTACCATTATTAAGGCCTATGGAAGCCTTTGATGAGAGCGTGGTATGAGAGGAGTGCCTCGAGGCATATAAATCAAAAATATATATGGTGACCTACATATAGGTAAATTCTATGGAAGTGGCATTTAACCTACGTGGGAAATTATGTTCAATGGGCATAATGTAGGGGTATATAAATATATAATATATATATATATATAATATATATATGGCCACACTCAAGTGTAGAGTTGGGGAAAGATGATTTAACCTTATTATGAGAATCCTAACCGGATGCAATGCATAAGTTTAACCAATACATACTAGGGTGTAGACTAAAAAAAAAAAAATTTGTTGTTGTGGTGATAGAGGTATATTACACTCTTGTACAGATTAGAGGTTGATATGTTTCAAGGAGAAGATCTCAGCTCAGGGGTGAGTTCTAGGAGACAGAAGGACTCTAAGCTTGGGAGGTTGGTCAATTGCATGAGTGGTATGTCTCTAAATTTATTGATGTTCTATTTCATATAGTATGAATTGGCTACATATAAAATTTGACTGTATATTAGAATATCAACTCTACATTTAACAGAATTTATCATAAGGAATTTACCCATGAAATTATGTATAGTTGTAGAATTTAGAGCGGTGAAGTAGAATCCAACAGAGTCTTTAAACCAGTGATTGGTTTAAATCTGAGGATACTTATTTCTTCACAGGAAAAAATTGTGAATTTGTTTTAATCTGCTTCTGTTTCCTAGCATGATTCTAATATATACATACATGAGAGAGAATTTGAACTTCCTGTATTATATTGGAAAATAGTAGGAAATGAATTGTAACTTACACTGTGCATGAAAGAATAGAAGGAGAGACTCTATAAACTGACCTCAGGGTCAGCATACAATTCACATGTAACCAGAAATTTAATGGTCAAGAAAGTGCATGTAAGAAGCACATACTATAGCAGAGGAAAGCAACTGATAATTTACAAAAGATTGATCATAGACAGTTAACTTATGAAACCATTCTAATATTATAGCATAGAAAGTAAATACAACAGAAAGTTGAGCAAATATCCAACATGCATATTCACCCCAGTCTAGAATATTGAATTATATGTATCCTAGTCTATCATGATAACCCAAATCAAGAGGGTAAATTTGTAGATTATAAATCCCGATGTCCTCTAAACATAAAAATAGAAATACCGATGCATTCATCGCTGTAGATATTTTGGGTACATATTCTGTGCAAATACATAACAAATTAATTCCTCAAGTATCTGCATAGAACTACGGTGCCATTCTGTTATAAATAATCATATCACTCTGGTTATCTAAATTACCTAGAAAAGGGCATTTAGACTTTAGGGTTAGCTTAATAAATTGGAGGAAGAAATTGAGAAGGTTATGACGCACAATAATACTATTGATTTCATTCAGATATTTAAATTTTACCATCACAGAAGCTATGTTCTCCTGGAATAGAAACTCTATATTACAGTACATTATTCATTCTAATATAACCACAGTATGAATATAGTTAACAATTGTATGGCCTGAGAGCCTGGAGGCAATAAACTACACAGAATGATGAGTATGTGTATATGTAATATATATAAAAAAATTAAATTTCCAAAAGTTAAGTATTAATTTCATCCAAGTCAAAATGAGCAAGGAGAGAGCACTGCTAGAACATGCTCATAATAACAATAACCGAAATCAAAAGTGGGTATTATGAAAACCCAGAAATGACTGACGTATATGTGGATACATGGTACAAATCCGAACAACGTTATAATGTACCATGAACCAAGATCAACAAATATTCAGAGTTGGGATTTACTTATAGTGTTAAAATAATTACAATTGTATCATTACAATGTTTAAATGTCGAAATATAAACCATATAACCAGTAGAGAAGAACGAATTTCTTCTGACAGAGTTCGATTAATACCAACCTGCAAGGACCACGAGTAAACAATTGTTAATGTCTAAGGGAGTCATGTATCTCTGTAAGTGCGAAGGAGAGCACGACGCAAGTCGAATTTACCTGCAAGAGATAAAACCAAAAATAAATGAAACGTTGAAGAGAGAGAGTACGAATAACATGAATCAAGTAAAAATGATAACTGAGAAAGGCGTCGTATCTGGTAAGGGAGAAACCCCTATTCCCTTATTAATCTGCTACATATAACCATGGAATTGTCATGAATAGAGGTTTGCATTCAAGAATCAAATAAAAACGAGAAACCTCCAGAGAACGAACAAATAGAAATTTCATTCTACGCTTGGTCAAACAATAAAATTACTAACCAGAGTGCTGAGGAGCGTAGAATCCTTATGGCGCTGGATTAATACACTCGTAACCAATTTCACATGAGAAGAAGATTGGGCTACGAAGCCATGATAGCATGCGTACAATCTTACTCCTGAGAAGGCGCACAAGAAATCTCAAAGGCTAGGTAAGAAAACCAAGCCAATCAAATTCTGGGAAAGGCGAAAGCACATTCTCCACAAAAAAAATAGAGCCATTCATTATAAATATCCAAATCTAGACCAATAGCAGAAAACGATAATCCAAAATCGTAGTACTGGCATGAAGAAAAGCATGAAGCTCTCTATCAGAGATGGTAGCCTGTGAAATAATAATAATATATAGAGCGAAATTTTACAAACTCTAGAAAAGGATCTTACCGATAGAGTCAGTTAACGCACAGGAGTAAGGCGAAGCTTGAAACGAAGCACGCACAGCATCCATGGCGTTGTCAGTCACGGTCCAGAGATAAACCCAACGCAGGGGGAAGTAAAAGAACTGCCGAGCAAATACCAAGTTCAATTTATAACAATGTGCTATGAATCAAAACAACGAAACCCTAATAGCCACATGCATCCGAGTCATCCACCTGGCAAGATCCGCATGGTGAAGCCACAGATCGAGAAGTTAATATGTAATGTACACCCTCTGTTCAAAATTTAATATGACAAGCAGCAAAATAAATGAAGATCGATCTGGCCATGCCGTGGAAAAATCGCTTTGGGAACGAAGTAAGTTGGGGAACGAATCTAGTATTACGTGGAACCAACACCCCGTGATCACAAATGGAGCGAGACCATCTATAACCCTCACGACGAGAGTTAAAACCTTATGGAAGCTCAGTGTGGAGGACAGATGGATGTCGCCATTCCAAATTTCATTACACAAAATTCTAACTTGTTAATTACGTGGAGTTCAATTAAATACGCCTAAATTCACATAAATGGTGATAAGACGGAAATAAGAATGAAGGATGAATGCCAGACTCGCATAGTTGGTAAGTCGAATCCCGCCAAGGTTATATTTTTATTAACCAAGGGTAAGAGCAAACGACCGCATGGATTTTCATATGTCCATGGAACTATATTAACATGGAATTCATGTAGACCCAATCGAATCCCCCTCTATATAAATCGATTTAGAGTTCAAAGGTTTATGATATAAAACGAAGATTGAATATGGAAGAGGGGTGACAAAATAAAGACATTAGGTTATGTCTGATATAATTATAATTAATATAATTATTACAAATCAAGTAAATTGCAATATGGTAAGATAGAGTGGGGATATGAATAGCAATTGAAAAGTGATGATTGTGTAAGCCGACAACGTAATGATTGTGTAAACATGCGACGTAATGATAGAATGCCTCATTAGCATTAACTGGAAACGATGCAACCAAACATAATTTTTTTTTGGTTAAAATGGGAGGTGTGAAAAATGGTATCAGAGCCCACGTTATAAAACTAAGCTGGTGACATTGGGCTCACTGTTGCTGTGTATTCACTGTATAAATTAAATTCTGTGGAAAGAAAGAAAGAAAGAAAAAAAATTATTGTATTTTTTTATTTTCACTGATCTGTGTTGAGTGTGTACAGTGGTGCTGAAATGGAAGAAGGTGGCAAAATTTATGTTGATCTGCGTGATGAGGATAATGCACCAGATCCAAATGCGCCCATGATGGCTATGTTTCAGGAATTGCAACAAGAGTTGGCTGAGATAAAAAGCCAGAATGACAAATTGTCATTAGCCAGTGAGGAGCAGGAAAAGCTCATCGGGGAATTAACTTCGCGGAACAGCCAGGAAGGCGAAGGTTCTGGAAAGAGGAAAACTGATGAGTCTAAAGATGAAGATGCAATAAGTCATCAATACAAACATAAAAAGGAATTACAGGGGTAATTCCGAAAAATCAAGCCTCCCTCCTATGATGGGGAGAAGGAGGAAGATGCGGAAGCTTGGTTATTGAACATGATCAAGTATTTCCAGGTCTATGAATATGATAGCAATCTGAAGGTCAGATTAGATGTTTACCAGCTACAAGGCAAGGCTACCTTGTGGTGGGAGGAGACGAAAATGGTGCATGCCATGGATGAAAAGACAGTCACCTGGGAAGATTTTCAGGTTAAGTTCAAGAGCCGCTACCTAAATGAACGTTACTATGATGATAAAGAAAAAGAATTTCATGAACTTAGACTGGGACAACTCACTATTGATGAGTTTGTTACTAAGTTGACAAATCTGTTGAGTTATGTACCCTACATAAGGGAAGAGAAGGCAAAATTTCAAAGATTTCTGAATTGCTTGCCTGCTGTATACAAAGATAAAATCGAGTTTGACAACCCAAAAATAATGGACGAAGCTGTTAGAAAAGCCAGATTATGTTACCAACAGTTCAAAGCAAAAAATGAACAAGGGAAAAGCTGGGTAAATAAAAATGAGTTCAAAGGGAGGAAACAGAAACCAGCCTATTTGAAAAATTTTGGCAGATACCATCAGCGGAAAAAGTTTAATAAACCCAAAGAAATTCAAACTACTCAGTCCCAAGGAGCTTCCAAACAAATAGATGGAGAAAGTAAAAAGGAAGGGACAGTCAAAATGAGAGAACCCCTGAAATGTTGGGGTTGTGGAGAACCCCATCTTTTGAGGGACTGTCCTCATCAAAACATTCATATGGTCATGAGAGATCGAGAAGCAATAACCGTAAATGATATAGCCAGAAATATACCAACTATCAGTGTAGCCTGGAAAATCGGCAAGCAGAACATCAAGCAACCATGGTGGAAATGGAGGGTAAGATTTTTGACCTATCTGTTACTGTTTTGATTGATCCAGGTGCTTCTTTGAGTTACATTAGTCCAAAGATTGTAGAAAAATATAACTTAAAAACTGAAAAATTTCAACAGTCATGGTTGGTACAGCTAGCCACTGGAACTAAGAGAAAGGTAACACATAAAATACCCAGAACAGTAATCAAATTAAATGAGTTTCAAACAGAAGTAAATTTGAACATTCTGCCCTTAGGGTCATATGATCTACTGATAGGAATGGACTAGCTGGAAAAGAAGAAAGCCTTGATGAAATGCTGGGATAAGACTTTGCATTGTGTAGATGAGGAAGGGAAACCTTTTATTCTCAAAGGGAAACAAAAACCTATTTCTGTAAGACAAATTTCAGCATTGCAATTAAAAAGAACAGCTAGAAAAGGACACCAAGTTTATGCAATACATGTGGAAGAAACAGAACAGAAAACTGAAGAGGAATTACTGGATGTTGTACCAATAATAAGAGAATTCAAGGAAGTTTTTCCAAAGGAAATCTCTCATCTTCCCCCCAAAAGAGAGATTGATTTCTCAATCGATCTGGTGCCGGGAGCAACAACTGTCTCCCGAGTGCCTTATCGAATGAGTCCTCCTGAACTGATGGAACTCAAAATGCAATTACAAGAACTGTTAGATAAAGGGTATGTCAGACCGAGTGTGTCTCCTTGTGGAGCACCGGTGCTGTTCGTGAAAAATAAAGATGGAAATTTTAGGATGTGCATTGATTATCATCAACTGAATAAGTTGACCATTAAAAATAGATACCCTTTGCCTAGAATTGATGATCTTTTTGATCAAGTGAGAGCAGCTTCAGTATTTTCTAAAATTGACTTAAGAACTGGTTATCACCAGCTTAGAATTAAGGAAGAAGACATCAGCAAAGCAGCCTTTCGAACCAGGTATGGTCACTACGAATTTGTAGTCCTACCTTTTGGTTTGACAAATGCCCCTACCACATTTATGTGCCTAATGAACTGTGTGTTAAACAAGTACTTGGATAGATTTGTCCTTGTGTTCATAGATGATATCTTAGTTTACTCAAAAAGTGAGGAGGAACATAAAGAACACTTGAGGATAGTATTGAAAACTCTAAAGGAAAATCAGCTATATGCCAAGTTTAGCAAATGTGAGTTTTATAAAGATAAGATCCAATACTTGGGTCATATTATTTCTGAACAAGGCCTTGCTGTTGACCCTAAAAAGATAAAGGCTATAAAAGAATGGCCTGTAACAGCTGATGTTTCAGCAGTGAGATCATTCATGGGGATTGCAGGCTATTATCGCAGATTTGTAGAGAGGTTTTCTACCATAGCACATCCCATCACATCATTACAAAGGAAAGGTGTCAAGTTTGAATGGACTGAAAAATGCCAAAACAGTTTTGACGAATTAAAACTGAAACTTACTACAGCCCCTATACTGAAGATTGCAGATCCTGATAAAGAATTTTTGGTATGTACGGATGCTTGTAGAGAAGGATTGGGAGGATTTATTTTGCAGGAAAATTTAGTTATTGCCTACGAATCTAGGAAACTGAAGATACATGAATAGAATTATAGTGCCTATGATTTAGAATTAGCAGCTGTTATCCATGCTTTGAAAATGTGGCGGCACTATCTTCTTGGAAAAAAATTTACATTGATGACTGATCATATTAGTCTCAAATATTTCTTTTCCCAAACTGATTTGAATGCCAGACAAGCCAGATGGCTGTCCTTTTTAAGTGAATTTGATATGGATATAAAACATATTAGAGGGAAATAAAATAAAGTTGCTGATGCATTGAGCATAAATGTTTGTCAGAATATCAATAGTATTGAAATTAGTGCTCAGATCGATGTAGAAGATTTGGTGAATAAGGTAGCAAACCAAGACCCAATTTATGAAACACTTCTGGTGAAATTACAGAAAAAGGAGAAAATTGATTTCACTCAAAACCAAAAAGGGCTGATCTGTTATAAAAACAGATTGTATATTCCCAATGTAGAGTCCTTAAAAAGGGAAATTTTGGATGAGTACCACAAACAACCATATGTAGGACATCCAGGATATCAGAAAATTTTAACAGCCCTAAAAAAGAAGTTGTTCTGGTTAGGAATGAAGAGAGATGTAGCAGAATATTTAAGTAGATGCAAGGAATGTCAACTAGTCAAAGTTGAACATCAGCATCCTGTTGGCCTTTTAAACCCTTTACCGATTGCAGAATGGAAATGGGACACAGTTTCCATGGATTTCATAACAGGGTTACCTAAAACCAAATACCAGCATGATTCTGTAATGGTAGTAGTAGACACTCTAACCAAGGCTGCTCACTTTATACCAGTGAAATATACCTTTGGGATAGCTCAAGTAGCGAATGTGTTCTTGAAGGAGGTAGTAAGGCTCCATTGGGTTCCGAAGGTGATTGTTTCTGATAGAGATACTAAGTTTACAGCAGCCTTTTGGAAAGGGCTATTTGGAGGTATGGGCACTAAATTGAATTTTAACACTGCTTACCACCCTTAGACCGATGCTCAAACGGAAAGAGCTAATCAAATTTTGGAGGACATGCTGAGAATGTATGTGATGGATAGACCCTCAAAGTGGGAAGATTACTTTCATTTAGCTGCATTTTCCTATAATAACAGCTACCAATCCTCCATCAAAATGAGTCTTTTTGAAGCACTGTATGGAAGGAAGTGTCGTACTCCTTTGAACTGGAGTCAGCCAGAAGATAAACTAATGTTGGGACCAGATGCTTTACAAGAGATGGAAAGAATTGTGAAACAGATACAAAGAAACATCAAGATAGCACAAGATCGCCAAAAGAATTATGCTGATAAGAAAAGAGTGCACCGAGAATTTAAAGTGGGCGAGCATGTGTATTTGCGTATTAAACCCAAAAAGAGCACCCTTTATGCTGGAAGTTGTGCAAAACTGGCCCCTAGATACTGTGGTCCTTTTGAAGTATTATAAAGGGTGGGACCAATGGCTTACAAGCTGGCCTTACCACCCCATGTTAGAGTTCATGATGTATTTCATGTTTCATTATTAAAAAGATATGTGCATGATGCTTCTTACATAGTTGATTGGAATGTTGTACAGGTGGAACTAGAAGGGGAGTTTCTACCAGAACCGCTTCAAATATTGGAGCGGGAAGAAATTGAATTGAGAAGCAGAACAGTAGCAAGAGTAAAGGTGCAGTGGAAACACTTTACTGCTGAAGAAGCTACCTGGGAAAGCGAAGATGAAATGATGGAAAAATATCCATTTTTATTTGCAAAATGAACTCTAGTAGTTGAATAACAACACCAAGGACGGTGTTTATTTTCAGAGGGGGGATACGTAACAACCCCAATTCATGTGATTGAATTTAAAAGTTAGATATTTGAACTTTAATCCTAAGGGGAGTGGACCCCAAAGGATAAATATTTTGTGAATGTAATTAAATATTTAATTGAGGAAATGAATAAAATAATGTGGTGCAGATTGACCAAAATGAGATTTATGAGATCACTTGCTAAATCCATGAGGATGGATGAGGAAAATATTTCCCCACAATATTTCAAAAATCCTTGAAAGAAATTAATTTTAAATTTAGATTTTTGAGGAAAAATCTGAATTTCCCCAATAATGAGGAAAGTAGCTGGGAAGAGGTAAAAAAAAGCTGGAAAAGCCGAGGAAAAGCATAAAACATCTTTAAAGAATCCCTAAATTGGGAAGCCTAGGCAAACAGGAAGAAAAGCATCCTGAGATTCTAGACGCAGAATTAGAAACATGCTTCGGGGAACAATAGCTTAAATAAGCTGCTCTTGTACAGATTAGAGGTTGATCTGTTTCAAGGAGAAGATCTCAGCTTGGCAGTGAGTTCTGGGACACAGAAGGACTCTAAGGTTGGGAGGTTGGTCAATTGCATGAGTGGTATGTCTCTAAATTTATTGATGTTCTATTTCATATAGTATGAATTGGCTACATATAAAATTTGACTGTATATTAGAATATCAACTCTACATTTAACGAAATTTATCATAAGGAATTTACCCATGAAATTCTGTATAGTTGTAGAATTTAGAGCAGTGAAGTAGAATCCAACAGAGTCTCTAAACCCGTGATTGGTTTAAATGTGAGGATACTTATTTCTTCACAGGAAAAATTTGTGAATTTGTTTTAATCTGCTTCTGTTTCCTAGCATGATTCTAATATATACATACATGAGAGAGAATTTGAACTTCCTGTATTATATTGGAAAATAGTAGGAAATGAATTGTAACTTACACTGTGCATGAAAGAATAGAAGGAGAGACTCTATAAATTGACCTCAGGGTCAGCATACCATTCACATGTAACCAGAAATTTAATGGTCAAGAAAGTCCATGTAAGAAACACATACTATAGCAGAGGAAAGCAACTGATAATTTACAAAAGATTGATCATAGACAATTAACTTATGAAACCATTCTAATATTATAGCATAGAAAGTAAATACAACAGAAAGTTGAGAAAATATCCAACATGCATATTCACCCCAGTCTAGAATATTGAATTATATGTATCCTAGTCTATCATGATAACCCAAATCAAGAGGGTAAATTTGTAGATTATAAATCCCGATGTCCTCTAAACATAAAAATAGAAATACAGATTCATTCATCCCTGTAGATATTTTGGATACATATTCTGTGCAAATACATAACAAATTAATTCCTCAAGTATCTGCATAGAACTATGGTGCCATTCTGTTATAAATAATCATATCACTCTGGTTATCTAAATTACCCAGAAAAGGGAATTTAGACTTTAGGGTCAGCTTAATAAACTGAAGGAAGAAATTGAGAAGGTTATGACGCACAATAATACTATTGATTTCATTCAGATATTTAAATTTTACCATCACAGAAGCTATGTTCTCCTGGAATAGAAACTCTATATTACAGTACATTATTCATTCTAATATCACCACAGTATGAATATAGTTAACCATTGTATGGCCTGAGAGCCTGGAGGCAATAAAATACACAGAATGATGAGTATGTGTATATGTAATATATATAAAAAAATTAAATTGCCAAAAGTTAAGTATTAATTTCATCCAAGTCAAAATGAGCAAGGAGAGAGTACTGCTGGAACATGCTCATAATAACAATAACCGAAATCAAAAGTGGGTATTATGAAAACCCAGAAATGACTGATGTATATGTGGATACATGGTACAAATCCGAACAACCTTATAAGGTACCATGAACAGAGATCAATAAATATTCAGAGTTCGGATTTACTTATAGTGTTAAAATAATTACAGTTGTATCATTACAATGTTTAAATGTCGAAATATAAACCATATAACCAGTAGAGAAGAACGAATTTCTTCTGACAGAGTTCGGTTAATACCGACCGGCAAGGAGCACGATTAAACAATTGTTAATGTCTAAGGGAGTCACATATCTCTGTAAGTGCGAAGGAGAGCACGGCGCAAGTCGAATTTACCTGCAAGAGATAAAACCCAAAATAAATGAAACGTTGAAGAGAGAGAGTCTGAATAACATGAATCAAGTAAAAATGATAACTGAGAAAGGCGTCGTATCTGGTAAGGGAGAAAATCCTATTCCCTTATTAATCTGCTACATATAACCATGGAATTGTCATGAGTAGAGGGTTGCATTCAAGAATCGAATAAAAACGAGAAACCTCCAGAGAACGAACAAATAGAAATTTCTTTCTACGCTTGGTCAAACAACAAAATTACTAACCAGAGTGTCGAGGAGTGTAGAATCCTTATGGCGCTGGATTAATACACTCGTAACCAATTTCACTTGAGAAGAAGATTGGGCTACGAAGCCATGATAGCATGCGTACAATCTTACTCCTGAGAAGGCGCACAAGAAATCTCAAAGGCTAGTTAAGAAAACCAATCCAATCAAATTACGGGAAAGGCGAAAGCACATTCTCTGCAAAAAAAATAGAGCCATTCGTTATAAATATCCAAATCTAGACCGGTAGCAGAAAACGATAATCCAAAATCGTAGTACTGGCATGAAGAAAAGCGTGAAGCTCTCCATCGGACATGGCAGCCTGTGAAATAATAATAATATATAGAGCGAAATTTTACAAACTCTAGCAAAGGATCTTACCAATAGAGTCAGTTAACGCACAGGAGTAAGGCGAAGCCTGAAACGAAGCACGCACTGTAACACCTCCAGTTTAGCGAAATTTTTTTTTTCCATCAAATGTTATATTTTCCACTTGTTCCCTCAATATCGTTTTTTTCTTTTTCTTTTAGTATCATTTCTATTTTCCATCCCCCTTTACTAACATTTAATATTTTCTATATGCATAGTTTACATATATATCTAAGATTTCATGCCTCTCTTAAGATCTCTAGGTTCCATTCCTTTTCAGGCGATCACATATATGTCATCTGTATATTAACATATAGCACCTATATACCATTATAAAACATACATATATATAAATATGCAATCCATGTATGGTTATCATTTGACAGAATTAATGAAGTTGTGTCCAACTTTCTGCATGACCTTTATATATATCTATATATAAGTGCCCCATATATATATATATATATATATATATATATATATATATATATATATATATATATATATATATATATTTATATATATAAGTGTCCCCTATATAGGTTTCGATGCACATACCTACATAATAGGCATATATATATGTAATACCATCTAGCGAAATAACTAGACTATACCTTATACAACTTTGCATTCATGTTATAATATGAATTCGTGCATTTGTAAGTGGAACAACGATCTTCATATATATAACCTACTCACGACCTTTATCAACGGAACCTTACCTATATATATATATATGTCGCCCGTATCTCTATAAACTCAATGGACGCATATAAAATTAACACCTAATAATGATATATGTATATTATGCCAATTAAACCTTGTTCTATCATTAAATGAACTGCCTCGCTATACGTGGTTACGTGTGAGGCTCGCTAGCCCTTCGCTTTCCTCCTTTTCACGATTCATGATTTGGAACCCGGTATTGTAACCCTACGATCGCCGTGTAAGTGGATTTGGTTTATCCATCGGCCGGTTTTAAAATACCACCCTCGCCAGAGTACAGTGTGGTCAAACCCTAGATCGCACGTATGCCGAGCTCCTTTTTCCAGGTTTGTATGCAGATGCCAGGACTCCTTAGCAGCCCCAAGCTCCTGGTGGCACGCTGGAGTTCCAGGACTGTGATGATCGCACCAACGTTTCTTTCACAACAACTTCTGTACTGCTAACGTGTTTTTTTTTCAACAGCTGTAAGGAGGAAGGAGGAAGAAAAATCGTGTCAATGAGACTCTTCCTGCATTCTCCTGCCATCCACCTCCCAGGTACGTTGAACCGGCTTAAATTAATATTATCCTGGCCAGAGAGTACCCCGGTGGCAGAGCCGAGTCAATCTTGAAATCCTTTTTCCAGATTTCGTAACACTTCGAGCTCTCAGGAGGTACCTTAGTAAATCCGGAATAGGATTTGTTTTATTTTGCCCAGTACCTTTCGCGCTCTTGTGTTAGGGTTTGGCGTTCATTATTTATCTCTCACAGCTCAGACCCCATTCTTATTCTTCTCCTCCCTTCCATGGGTTCCGATTCTGCTGAGTTAAGAGCTTCTGGGTCGCGTCTCCGATTCGCATTCTCCAGTTAACTTCCGGGCCTGGTTATTCAATTGGTTATGGATCTCTGGTAACATAGAACATGTCTTCGTTTGTTTTTCCTATCTAGCAAGTTCTCATTCTGTGATTTCTGTCAGTGATGCTTATTACGTTCTGACTGGTTGTTCTGCTCCACCATTGCAGGTTTCTGGTCTTTAATGATTACGTGAGGGCATTCACGCTTCTGCTGGTCGGTATACAATCTTTACCCACCCCTATAGTTTTGTTTGATATCAATTTAAAACGGGGGATACGGTTACCCACTCTACGGCCTCTCACCCTTCTACTCTTGTCGGTCTCGGCCTCGGCTTTGGGGTTTGCAAAATAATGTCTCGAGAGATTTATGTTCCCTACTAACACTACGCCCCCCCTCATTATGGCTATTTTGGTTTTCTATCATTATATTAAGATCTTTGAAGAAGTTGATTTCCATCACTTGTCGATTATCTGTCATTTATTATCTGTCTCCTCAGTGTGAATAACCCATTTATTTGTTGTATTTCCATAGTTACTACATTTCATTTTACGGGTCGAATGATTTACGAAGTCTAACTATTCGATTAAGTCTGTACTCTAACGAGTCGTTACGTAGTCGCATAGGGGAGAACTGACATCGTGCGGAGGACAGAGGTGGGATTTAATCTCAGGTTATTGTAACGTTTTGTTTTACCAGGGTTTGAAACTCTCCATACTCTGCAACCGCATGCAAGGTGGAACCATATATTCGGCTCCGTAGAATTTTGGTTTGACGTGTAATGATTTTTTTTTATTAACCTGCAAATACTCCATGCTATTTCTTAACGATTATAATTAGGGCTGTGTTTACACGTCGTTTTATCATTTTATTCTCCCCTGGTTCGTATTTAAATTAACGTGGACCGATTCAACAAGGCCGTGATGCATTATTATCCATGCAGTCCGATTTTATTCGTTGAATTATGAGACTGTGTAATGGTCCGCCACGCATTTTTATGTTTGGACTAGTCTTAAGTTCCATTTGCGTTAATAATCATATATATTACTTGGCGTCGGTATAATATTCTTTTTCGAACAAATATAATCATATATATATGTTCCCTAATGGTGCTTCCCTTTTTCATAAGTATCGTTGAAACATGTGCTTTGCTGTGGTACCGCCTGTATGTTATATAATTTTAATGTATATGTATATGATTTCCTTTATAGCCGATACTATTAAGGTTTGCAATTACTTTGTATAAAAATCGATACTTGTAATATGTACACGGTTGGTTTTTGTTATGCATATAGATATCAATGTTCAATAGTTCGATTAATAATATACCTTATGATAGTTTAACTCCACTATCCAATGTTTATATCAATGTTCAATGGTTCGATTAATAATATACCTTATGATAGTTTAACTCCACTATCCATTGTTTATATCAATGTTCAATAGTTTGATTAATTACAACATTTCTTTATAGTTGCTATGGTATTATAACACCTCGAAAGGGTAGATTTACCTTCGGGTTTCCCAAAATTTCCATATGTAAAATTCCGAATCATTGCTTGTAAATTTTGGTTGAATAGTTATTCAAAGGTGTCCAACTAGAGGACCTAAGTTATAAGTCAAGTATGTTGTTATGCTACTGGAATTCCATGAATAATAATAGACTTAGAGATGAAATCTATCCTCTTATAATGATTATGATACTCATATAAATTAGAATGATTCTTTTCTAGCACAATCTTTTTGTCACATTCTAGTATCTTGCTTCCTTTCATTTTACTATATATTATGCATACTTCAATGCTATTATAAGGCTTTTATTTCCAGCATACCTAAGAGCACAATTTTCCTTAGTTGGATATACAGGTACAAAAATAATAGGTAATGATCCATGGGGACTAAGTAACTTCAGATTTAAACCAAAATTGGTTTAGAGATTCTGGAGTTTCTAACCTATGAACTTTCTGGTCTACAAATAAACAAAATCTGGAAGGTGAATGCCTAAGGATAGATTCTGTTAAATGTAGTACCAAGATTTCTCATCTTCATAAAATTCAATTTTTTTATTTTTTATATGTAGCCAATTCATACTGGAATAAAACATAGCAACAAGAATTTCAGAACATACCACAAAATCGGCACAATGACCAACCTCCCAACCTTAGAATCCTCTTTGTCTCCCAGGACTCACCCCCGAGCAGAGATCACCTCCTAGAACAGATCAACCTCTGATCTGCTTAGGAGCAGCTTATTTAAGCTCATAATTCCCCAAAGCATGTTTCTAATTCTGCGTCCAGAATAGCAGGATGCTTTCTTTCCTGTTTGGCCTAGGCTTCCCATCTTGGGATTCTTTAAAGCTGCTCTAAGCTTTTCCTCAGCTTTTCCAGCTTTTTCTCACCTCTTCCCAACTACTCCTCTTCATTGGGGAAATTTAGATTCCTCCTCAAATCTAAATCAATTCCTTTCAAGGATTTTTGGAAGATTTTTGGGGATTTGTTGCCTTATCCATCCTCATGGATTTGGCAAGTGATCTCTAATTCTCTTTTTGGTCAAAATGCACAATCATTTTATTTATTTCCTCAAATAAAATATGCAAATACATTCACACCATACTCATCCCTTGGGGTCCACCCCCTTAGGATTAAAGTTCAAATGTCTAACTTTAAAAATTCAACACACAATTTGGGGGTGTTACATATTCCCCCTCTGAAAATAAACACCGTCCTCGGTGTTGTTATTCAACTACTAGAGTTCATTTAAACAAAAACGGATATTTCTCCATCATTTCAGCTTCCCTTTCCCAGGTAGCTTCTTCAGCAGTAAAGTGCTTCCACTGCACTTTTACTCTGACTACTGTTCTATTTCTCAATTCAATTTCTTCCCGCTCCAATATTTGAAGCGGTTCTGGCAGAAACTCCCCTTCTGGTTCCACCTGTACAACATTCCAATCAACTATGTGAGAAGCATCATGCACATATCTTTTTAATAATGAAACATGAAATACATTATGAACTTTAACATGAGGTGGTAAGGCCAGCTTGTAAGCCACTGGTCCCACCCTTTCTAACACCTCAAAAGGCCCACAATATCTAGGAGCCAGTTTTGCACAACTTCCTGCATAAAGTGTGCTCTTTTTGGGTTTAATGCGCAAATACACATGATCCCCCACTTTAAATTCTCGGTGCACCCTTTTCTTATCAGCATAGCTCTTCTTTCGGTCTTGTGCTGTCTTTATATTTCTCTGTATTTGTTTAACAATTCTTTCCATCTCTTGTAGTGCATCTGGTCCCAATACCAGTTTATCCTCTGGTTGACTCCAACTCAAGGGAGTGCGGAACTTCCTCCCATACAGTGCCTCAAACGGACTCATCTTAATAGAGGATTGGTAGCTATTATTATAGGCAAACTCAGCTAAATGTAGATACTCTTCCCATTTTGATGGCCTATCTATCCCGTACATTCTCAGCATATCCTCTAAAATTTGATTTGTTCTTTCTGTTTGCCCATCCGTTTGAGGGTGATAGGCAGTACTAAAATTCAGCTTAGTACCCATCCCCCCGAACAATCCTTTCCAAAATGCTGCTGTAAACTTAGCATCTTGATCTGAGACAATTACTTTGGGCACCCCATGAAGCCTTACTATCTCCTTAAGGAAAACATTTGCTACTTGAGCTGTTCCGAAAGTAGATTTGACTGGTATAAAGTGAACAGCTTTGGTTAAAGTGTCTACTACTACCATTACTGAATCATGGTGGTATTTTGTTTTGGGTAGTCCTGTTATAAAATCCATGGAAACTATATCCCATTTCCATTCTGCAATTGGCAGGGGATTTAAAAGCCCTGCTGGGTGTTGATGCTCAACTTTGACTAGTTGACACTCCATACATTTACTTAGATACTCTGCCACATCTCTCTTCATTCCTGGCCAGAACAGATTCTTTTTCAAGGCTGTTAACATCTTCTGTTACCCTGGATGTCCTGCATAGGGTTTTTTGTGATATTCATCTAGTATTTCTCTTTTCAATGACTCTATATTTGGAATATAAAACCTGTTTTTATAATAGAGCAGCCCTTGTTGGTTTTTAGTGAAATCAGTTTTATCCATTTTCTGTAGTTTCACCAAGAGGGCTTCATAGTTGGGATCTTGATTTGCTGCTTCTCCCACCAATTCTTCTATCTCCATCTGGGCACTACTCCCAATGCTGTTTAAATGTTGACAAGCATTCCTACTTAAGGCATCAGCAACTTTATTTTCTTTTCCCTTGATATGTTTTATGTCCATATCAAATTCACTTAGAAAAGACAGCCATCTAGCTTGTCTTGCGTTCAGGTCAGTTTGGGAAAAGAAATATTTAAGGCTGATATGATCAGTCATCAATGTGAACTTCTTCCCCAACAGATAGTGCCTCCACATTTTTAAAGCATGAATAACAGCTGAAAATTCCAAATCATATGCACTATAATTCTGTTCATGAGTTTTTAATTTCCTAGACTCATAGGCAATAACTGAATTTTCTTGCAATAGGACTCCTCCTAGCCTCTCTCTGCACGCATCTGTACATACCACAAACTCTTTATCAGGATCAACAATTTTTAATATAGGAGCTGAAATAAGTTTCTGTTTCAATTGTTCGAAACTGTTTTGGCATTTTTCAGTCCACACAAACTTAACACCCTTCCTTTGTAATGAGGTTATGGGATTTGCTATAGCAGAAAATCTCTCCACAAATCTGCGATAATAGCCTGCAATTCCCATAAATGATCTTACTGCTGAGACATCAGTGGGAACTGGCCATTCTTTAATGGCTTTTATCTTTTCAGGGTCAACAACAAGCCCTTTTTCTGAAATAATATGGCCTAAATATTGAATTTTATCTTTATAAAATTCACATTTACTGAACTTGGCATATAGCTGGTTTTCTTTTAAAGTCTGCAACACTATTCTCAGATGTTCCTTGTGTTCCTCTTCGTTTTTAGAGTAGACTAAGATATCATCTATGAACACAAGAACAAATTTGTCCAAATACTTATTCAACACACTGTTCATCAGACACATAAATGTGGCAGGGGCATTTGTCAAACCAAAAGGTAAGACCACAAATTCGCAATGCCCATACCTGGTTCGAAATGTTGTTTTGCTGATGTCTTCTTCTTTAATTCTGAGCTGGTGATACCCAATCCTTAGGTCTATCTTGGAGAAGACTGAAGCTCCTCTCACTTGATCAAAAAGATCATCAATTCTAGGAAGTGGATATCTATTCTTAATGGTCAACTTGGTCAGTTGACGATAGTCAACGCACATCCTAAAAGTTCCATCCTTCTTTTTCACGAATAAGACCGGTGCTCCCCATGGAGACACACTTGGTCTAATGTACCCTTTATCCAATAATTCTTGCAGCTGCATCTTCAATTCCATCATTTCTGGAGGACTCATCCGATAAGGAGCTCGGGAAATAGGTGTAGCTCCCGGCACCAGATCTATAGAAAAGTCAATCTCTCTTTTGGGGGGAAGATGAGGGATTTTCTTGGGAAAAACTTCCTTAAATTCTCTGATGACTGGTATAGCATCCAGTAACTCTTCCTCAGTTTTCTGTTCTATTTCTTCTACATGCACTGCATAGACTTGGTATCCTTTTCTAGCTGTTCTTTTCAATTGTAAGGCTGATATTTGTCTTACTACAATGGGTTTTGGTTTCCCTTTTAGTGTAAAAGGTTTCCCTTCCTCATTCACAAAATGCAGGGTTTTATCCCAGCAGTTCATCAGGGCTTTCTTCTTTTCCAGCCAATCCATTCCTATCAGCAGATCATAGGATCCTAATGGCAATATGTTTAGATTTACTTCTGTTGGGAACCCATCTAATTCTATTGCTGTTTTGGGCAACTTATGTGTGACTTTTCTCTTAGTTCCAGTGGCCAGTTGTACCAACCATGACTGCTGAAATTTTTCTGGTTTAATTTTACATTTTTCTACAATTCCAGGACTAATATAACTCAAAGACGCACCTGGATCAATCAAAACAGTAACAGGGAGGTCAGAAATCTTACCCTCCATTTCCACCATGGTTGCTTGATGTTCTGCTTGCCGATTTTCCAATGTTGCACTGATAGTTGGTATGTTTCTGGCTATGTCATTGACTGTTGTTTCCTCTCGCTCTCTGCTGATCATATGAATATTTCGATGGGGACAGTCCCTCATCATATGGGGTTCTCCACAGCCCCAACATTTCAGTGGTTCCTTCATTCTGACTGTCCCTTCCTTTTTATTGTTCCCTTCTCCTAGTTTTGAAGCCACTTGGGACTGAGCAGTTTGACTTTATTTTGGTTTGCTGAACTTTTTCCTTTGATGATCTCTACCAAAATTCCTTAAATATGCTGGTTTTGGTCTCTTTCCTTTGAACTCTCCCTTGTTCATCCATCTCTTCCCTTATTCAGCTTTACCTTTAAACTGCTGATAGCATCATCTCACTTTTCTCACAGCTTCATCCATGGTCTTTGGGTTGTCAAACTCAATTTTCTCCTTGTAGACAGTAGGAAAACAATTTAAAAACCTTTGCACCTTTGCTTTTTCTTCCCTAATGTAAGGAACATACCTCAGTAAATTAGTAAACTTAGTGACAAACTCATCAATAGTGAGTTGTCCTAATCTCAATTCATGGAATTCTTTAGCTTTATCATCATAATAAAGTTCATTCAAATAACGACTTTTGAACTTAGTCTGAAAATCTTCCCAAGTAACTGTCTTTTCATCAATGGCATGCACCATTTTCGTCTCTTCCTACCAGAGTGTAGCTTTTCCTTGTAGCTGGTACACAGCTAGTCTAGCCTTCAGATTGCTCTCATATTCATAAACTTGGAAATACTTGATCATGTTCAGCAACCAAGCTTCAGCATCCTCCTCCTTCTCCCCATCATAGGAGGGAGGTTTGATCTTTCTAAATTCTCCCTGTAATTCTCTTTTCTGTTTATGCTGCTGTCTAGTAGCCTCATCATCATCAGACTCATCCATCTTTCTCTTTCCGGAACCTTCACCTTCCTGGCTGTTCCGGGAAGTTAATTCCCTGATGAGCTTTTCCTGCTCCTTACTGGCTGATGACAACATGTCATTCTGGCTTCTCAGTTCAGCCAAATCTCGTTGCATCCTGTGCAACATAGCTAGTATCTGGGCATTGGGATCTGGAGTAGAAAACTCATCATGCAGATCCACATAAATCCCTTCACCTTCAGCCATTTCCCCTGTACACACTCACAATACTAATTAGCAAGATTTTAAAATAAAATTTTTCCAACAAAACAACCACATAGGTTATAACAGTGAGCACAAAATGACAGCCCAATTTGTTGTAACTGATGCTCCGATACCATTTGTAACACATCCAGTTTAGCGATTTTTTTTTTTTTTCCATCAAATGTTATATTTTCCACTTGTTCCCTCAATATCGTTTTTTTCTTTTTCTTTTAGTATCATTTCTATTTTCCATCCCCCTTTACTAACATTTAATATTTTCTATATGCATAGTTTACATATATATCTAAGATTTCATGCCTCTCTTAAGATCTCTAGGTTCCATTCCTTTTCAGGCGATCACATATATGTCATCTGTATATTAACATATAACACCTATATACCATTATAAAACATACATATATATAAATATGCAATCCATGTATGGTTATCATTTGACAGAATTAATGAAGTTGTGCCCAACTTTCTGCATGACCTTTATATATATTTATATATAAGTGCCCCATATATATATATATTTATATATATAAGTGTCCCCTATATAGGTTTCGATGCACATACCTACATAATAGGCATATATATATGTAATACCATCTAGCGAAATAACTAGACTATACCTTATACAACTTTGCATTCATGTTATAATATGAATTTGTGTGTTTGTAAGTGGAACAACGATCTTCATATATATAACCTACTCACGACCTTTATCAACGGAACCTTACCTATATATATATATGTCGCCCGTATCTCTATAAACTCAATGGACGCATATAAAATTAACACCTAATAATGATATATATATATTATGCCAATTAAACCTTGTTCTATCATTAAATGAACTGCCTCGCTATACGTGGTTACGTGTGAGGCTCGCTAGCCCTTCGCTTTCCTCCTTTTCACGATTCATGATTTGGAACCCGGTATTGTAACCCTACGATCGCCGTGTAAGTGGATTTGGTTTATCCATCGGCCGGTTTTAAAATACCACCCTCGCCAGAGTACAGTGTGGTCAAACCCTAGCTCGCACGTATGCCGAGCTCCGTTTTCCAGGTTTGTATGCAGATGCCAGGACTCCTTAGC
Source organism: Pinus albicaulis (assembly GCA_034641835.2). Taxonomy (NCBI): domain Eukaryota; kingdom Viridiplantae; phylum Streptophyta; class Pinopsida; order Pinales; family Pinaceae; genus Pinus; species Pinus albicaulis. The sequence continues at coordinate 94,402,809 of CM076572.1, read as the reverse complement.
AGCCCCAAGCTCCTGGTGGCACGCTGCAGTTCCAGGACTGTGATGATCGCACCAACGTTTCTTTCACAACAAATTCTGTACTGCTAACGTGTTTTTTTTTCAACAGCTGTAAGGAGGAAGGAGGAAGAAAAATCGTGTCAATGAGACTCTTCCTGCATTCTCCTGCCATCCACCTCCCAGGTACGTTGAACCGGCTTAAATTACTATTATCCTGGCCAGAGGGTACCCCGGTGGCAGAGCCGAGTCGATCTTGAAATCCTTTTTCCAGATTTCGTAACACTTCGAGCTCTCAGGAGGTACCTTAGTAAATCCGGAACAGGATTTGTTTTATTTTGCCCAGTACCTTTCGCGCTCTTGTGTTAGGGTTTGGCGTTCATTATTTATCTCTCACAGCTCAGACCCCATTCTTATTCTTCTCCTCCCTTCCATGGGTTCCGATTCTGCTGAGATAAGAGCTTCTGGGTCGCGTCTCCGATTCGCATTCTCCAGTTAACTTCCGGGCCTGGTTATTCAATTGGTTATGGATCTCTGGTAACGTAGAACATGTCTTCGTTTGTTTTTCCTATCTAGCAAGTTCTCATTCTGTGATTTCTGTCAGCGATGCTTATTACGTTCTGACTGGTTGTTCTGCTCCACCATTGCAGGTTTCTGGTCTTTAATGATTACGTGAGGGCATTCACGCTTCTGCTGGTCGGTATACAATCTTTACCCACCCCTATAGTTTTGTTTGATATCAATTTAAAACGGGGATACAGTTGCCACTCTCACGGCTCTGTTCTTCTACTCTTGTCAGTCTCGGCCTCGGCTTTTGGGGTTTGCAGAATAATGTCTCAGAGATTTATGTTCCCTACTAACACTACGCCCCCCCTCATATGGCTATTTTGGGTTTTCTATCATTATATTCTGAATACTGGAAGAAGTTCGGTTTCCATCACTTGTCGATTATCATACGTTTCGTTATCTGTCTCCTCCAGCGTCAATAACCCATTTATTTGTTGTATTTCCATAGTTCTGTTTTATTTTACGGGTCGAATAGTTACGAAGTCTAACTATTCAGTTAAATTCTCTGTACTCTAACGAAATTGCGTTCTGTGGTCGCATAGGGGAGAACTGACATCGTGCGGAGGACAGAGGTGGGATTTAATCTCAGGTTATTGTAACGTTTTGTTTTACCAGGGTTTGAAACTCTCCATACTCTGCAACCGCATGCAAGGTGGAACCATATATTCGGCTCCGTAGAATTCTGGTTTGACGCGTAATGATTTTTTTTGATTAACCTGCAAATACTCCATGCTATTTCTTAACGATTATAATTAGGGCTGTGTTTACACGTCGTTTTATCATTTTATTCTCCCCTGGTTCGTATTTAAATTAACGTGGACCGATTCAACAAGGCCGTGATGCATTATTATCCATGCAGTCCGATTTTATTCGTTGAATTATGAGACTGTGTAATGGTCCGCCACGCATTTTTATGTTTGGACTAGTCTTAAGTTCCATTTGCGTTAATAATCATATATATTACTTGGCGTCGGTATAATATTCTTTTTCGAACAAATATAATCATATATATATGTTCCCTAATGGTGCTTCCCTTTTTCATAAGTATCGTTGAAACATGCGCTTTGCTGTGGTACCGCCTGTATGTTATATAATTTTAATGTATATGTATATGATTTCCTTTATAGCCGATACTATTAAGGTTTGCAATTACTTTGTATAAAAATCGATACTTGTAATATGTACACGGTTGGTTTTTGTTATGCATATAGATATCAATGTTCAATAGTTCAATTAATAATATACCTTATGATAGTTTAACTCCACTATCCAATGTTTATATCAATGTTCAATGGTTCGATTAATAATATACCTTATGATAGTTTAACTCCACTATCCATTGTTTATATCAATGTTCAATAGTTTGATTAATTACAACATTTCTTTATAGTTGCTATGGTATTATAACACCTCGAAAGGGTAGATTTACCTTCGGGTTTCCCAAAATTTCCATATGTAAAATTCCGAATCATTGCTTGTAAATTTTGGTTGAATAGTTATTCAAAGGTGTCCAACTAGAGGACCTAAGTTATAAGTCAAGTATGTTGTTATGCTACTGGAATTCCATGAATAATAATAGACTTAGAGATGAAATCTATCCTCTTATAATGATTATGATACTCATATAAATTAGAATGATTCTTTTCTAGCACAATCTTTTTGTCACATTCTAGTATCTTGCTTCCTTTCATTTTACTATATATTATGCATACTTCAATGCTATTATAAGGCTTTTATTTCCAGCATACCTAAGAGCACAATTTTCCTTAGTTGGATATACAAGTACAAAAATAATAGGTAATGATCCATGGGGACTAAGTAACTTCAGATTTAAACCAAACTTGGTTTAGAGATTCTGGAGTTTCTAACCTATGAACTTTCTGGTCTACAACTAAACAAAATCTGGAAGGTGAATGCCTAAGGATAGATTTTGTTAAATGTAGTACCAAGATTTCTCATCTTCATAAAATTCAATTTTTTTTTATTTATATGTAGCCAATTCATACTGGAATAAAACATAGCAACAAGAATTTCAGAACATACCACAAAATCGGCACAATGACCAACCTCCCAACCTTAGAATCCTCTTTGTCTCCCAGGACTCACCCCCAAGCAGAGATCACCTCCTAGAAAAGATCAACCTCTGATCTGCTTAGGAGCAGCTTATTTAAGCTCATAATTCCCCCAAAGCATGTTTCTAATTCTGCGTCCAGAATAGCAGGATGCTTTCTTTCCTGTTTAGCCTAGGCTTCCCATCTTGGGATTCTTTAAAGCTGCTTTAAGCTTTTCCTCAGCTTTTCCAGCTTTTTCTCACCTCTTCCCAACTACTCCTCTTCATTGGGGAAATTTAGATTCCTCCTCAAATCTAAATAAATTTCTTTCAAGGAATTTTTTGAAAGATTTTTGGGGATTTGTTGCCTTATCCATCCTCATGGATTTGGCAAGTGATCTCTAATTCTCTTTTTGGTCAAAATGCACAATCATTTTATTTATTTCCTCAACTAAAATATGCAAATATATTCACACCATATTCATCCCTTGGGGTCCACCCCCTTTGGATTAAAGTTCAAATGTCTAATTTTAAAAATTCAACACCAAATTTGGGGGTGTTACACGCACAGCATCCATGGCGTTGTCACTCACGGTCCAGAGATAAACCAAATGCAGGGGGAAGTAAAAGAACCGCCGAGCAAATACCAAGTTCAATTTATAACAATGTGCTATGAATCAAAACAACGAAACCCTAATAGCCAGATGCATTTGAGTCGTCCACCTAGCGAGATCTGCATGGTGAAGCCACGGATCGAGAAGTTAATAGGTAATGTACACCCTCTATTCAAAATTTAATATGACAAGCAGCAAAATAAATGAAGATTGATCTGGCCATGCCGTGGAAAAATCGCTTTGGGAATGAAGTAAGTTGGGGAACGAATCCAGTATTACGTTGAACCAACACCCCATGATCACAAATGGAGTGAGACCATCTATAACCCTCACGACGAGAGTTAAAACCTTATGGAAGCTCAGCATGGAGGACAGATGGACGTCGCCATTCCAAATGTCATTACACAAAATTCTAACTTGGTAATTACGTGGAGTTCAATTAAATACGCCCAAATTCACATAAATGGTGATAAGACAGAAATAAGAATGAAGGACAAATGCCAGACTCGCATAGTTGGTAAGTCGAATCCCGCCAAGGTTATATTTTTATTAACCAAGGGTAAGAGCAAACGACCGCATGGATTTTCATATGTCCATGGAACTATATTAACATGGAATTCATTTAGACCCAATCGAATCCCCCTCTATATAAATTGATTTAGAGTTCAAAGGTTTATGATATAAAACGAAGATTGAATATGGAAGGGGGGTGACAAAATAAAGACATTAGGTTATGTCTGATATAATTATAATTAATATAATTATTACAAATAAAGTAAATTGCAATATGGTAAGATAGAGTGGGGATATTAATAGCAATTGAAAAGTGATGATTGTGTAAGCCGACAACGTAATGATTGTGTAAACCTGCAACGTAATGACAGAATGCCTCATTAGCATTAACTGGAAACGATGCAACCAAACATAATTTTTTTTTTGGTAAAATGGGAGGTGTGACATTTTATGTTGTTTTTCTTTTTAGTTTTAGTTTCATGGTTTTCATGATACTCTATAATTGAGGTGTAGGTTGTGGGATAATATTATGTCTTTTTTAGTGTTATTGTAATAAGTATATTATTTTTTCATATAAAATGATTAAAATTTACATAGAAAAAAGATTAAAAAAAAAAAAAGTTAATTAAAAAAACAATAAAATAATAATAATAATAATAACAATAATCTCACAAATATTTAAAGTAATGTATTTATAAGTTAATATTTAAACTACTATATTTATAAATAATTATTCTAAATAATATATTTATATATAGAAATAATATATTTATAAAACAATATGCTAAATAATATATTAATATATATAGAAATAGTGATAGTATATTTATAATCATATTAATGATAGTATATTTGCACATATTAGGCTCATATATCTACAAATAAATAATACATATACAAATGTAACAAAGAAGAATTCCTAAAAAAGAATACATTCACACATACAAAGAATACAATTAAACAAGACACGTACAAATGTAGAAAAGAATAAATTCATATATACATTAAGAATACATTCATACACATACAAAGAAAAAAAGTAATCAAGACACATAAAATGTAGTAAAGAATAGATTCATACACATGAAGAATACATTCATATACATACAAAGAATAAAAATAAACAAGACACATACAAATGTGGAAAAAAATAGATTCATACACACATGAAGAATATATTCATACACATAAAAATAATACGAGTAAACAAGACACATAGGAATGTAGCAAAGAGTAGATTCATACACATGAAGAATACATTCATACACATACAAAGAATACAAATAAATAACACACATTAGAATGTGGCAAAGAACAGATTCATACACACATGAAGAAGACATTCATACACATAGAGGGAATACAAGTAAAAAAGACACACTACCAAAGAATATATTCATACACATGAAGAAGAAATTCATAGACATACAAAAATACAAGTAAATAATAGATTCATACAAACACAAAAAAATACAAGTAAACAACACACATAAATTGCAACAAAGAATAGATCCATATACATACAAGAAAACAATTCTTATACAAATGAAATCACTACTTTAACACTCAAGGCATACCCAAACAACATATGCATATACATACAAATAAACAATGAAAGAATACTCAAAAGCATGCATAATGATACATTCATAAACATAGAAGAATAAACACTCCAAAAAAGTACATGCAACTAATGCAAACCTCTAGATAATACATTCACACATATCATAGAGAAATAGATATCCTATTCATTAATGCATACCAAAACAAAAATATCAAGAAATAAAGTCTAACTATCTAAATGCAACTAATAAAACACCATTTCAATTCTCAAAATAATACATCCATATACATACAAAATAAAGAATCCAAAACATACATTATAACTCAGATACATTAATATATAAATATCTAAGCATTCAAGAATATATTTATAGTATATAAATAATAAAACCAATACATACACATTCAATATAATAAATTTATAAATATATTTAAATAATCGAAAACACTCTAAATATATTGAATAAATTCATAAAAATATTTAAATATTTAATATATTAGTATTTAAGTTAAAAGGAGGAAAAAATATAATATAAATATCTTAATAAAATACTTATAATAAAAATATATAATTAAAAAGAAAATCAAAATCTTAAAAAATCAAGATTAAAACCAAAAAAAAATATAAATTAAAAAATATAAATAAATTTAAATTATAATTTTTATATAATGTATGTGAATAAGAGTGATTTTGTCATTTTTGTGCAATGTGTTGGGAAGATGTTTAAAACATTGTAAAAATGTTAAATGATTTATGTGAATAAAAGTGATTTTGTAATTTGTGTGCAATGTTTTGGGAAGATGTTTAAAGAATTGTAAAATTTTTAAATGATTTATGTGAATATGGGTGATTTTTCCATTTAGGTGTATGTGGGAGAATGTTTAGAACATTGAAAAAATGTTAAATTATTTATGTGTAGTAAAAGTGATTTTTCTATTTGTGTGTATGTAGTGAAGATGTTTAAAACATGTTTAAAAATTATTATTCTAATAAAATGATATATTTGTGGTTGTGCATATTCGAGTTACTATAAGCTAAAGATCATGAAAACGTTGAACACAAGGAACACAACTCAAAGGAGGGTTAAAATGTGACCTTCCTAAGAGCCTTTTGGAGGAGTTGAATTCCCCTCCCCTAAAAAAATGTCTACTCCTATATATTTTTGTTTCTAATTACAACATTACAAGACATAAAAATAGCTAATATCTTCGACTCATGAGCAACTTTGACATTGATAAATTTTCGCAAACATAAAAAATTCAAATAATATGGTTAATATACAAACCATTCATAAAAACTTGCAACATAATTAAATGTACAAATCATAAAAAAATCCATCATATATATATAAACCTATAATGTATAATAAATATTAATAAAAAAATATTACTACAATATTATTATATAAAATAATATCAATATAATATAATTTACTAATTTAATATAATAACAACTAAATAAAAAAAAAACACACATTTGGTGACTTTTAACTTCAATGAAACAATAGCATGCTTTTATTAATGAAATTTCATTGAGTAAATAAAATTTCAAATAGACCCAGCCATGTCTAGCTTTTGAAATTGGTTCTAACTCTAAGGTTGGGTAAGATATGGATATTCACTACTGCATACTCTATTCTGGCTAAAAGGAAATAGTATCTGTTCCCAGCACAAGGGAAGATACAATGGTCATATGGAAACAAAATAAATTATACATATTTTTCAAATTAAAATATAAAATAAAATAATGAATAAGTAATGATAAGAAAATATAGTATCTAAATTCTAAATGGATAACACCGATTCTAGGTAAATATATATGATCTCTACGTAAAAATAAATGTTGCATTGGAGATTTAATAAAAAAAGTAAGCATGGCTGTATAATTAATTAGAAAAACTATGTAATGTAATTAATAACTGAGACCAAAAAAAAGAAATCTTATGATTATTTGAGAGTTGCCAAGTGAAACCCTAATAATAAAACCAAGTAATTAATAATACAGACACAGAGGAAAAATGAATCTTTTAATTATAAATCTACGTAATTAATAACACACAAAGGGGAAAAAGGAATATTTTAATCTTTTAGGAGATCGTTGTGAAGTTGTATGATTGTTTTGGGAGTGAGCATGGGTGAAGTTGTATGATTGTTTAGGGAGTGCGATGCGTGAAGTTGTATGATTGTTTTATATCACCTGCTCTTGACTACTAACCAATGACGGGTTTCTTTCCCATGAACTCAAACTCAAAAATACTAATAGACATATCTCACGGATTGAACTTATCACAACTGAGAGACTCATAAGTCTCCGCTAATTGTTGACTGACTTCATCATACAGGAGAACTTGTACATGTACTTGTTCCCAGGTTATGCATGAAAATAGCACGAATCTGCATGAACTGACTCATAATTTAGACTAATTGTTGGAAAGTCCATTAAGACCTTAGTAATTTACTGTTTACAATTAGAACCGAATGCAATGCCATAACCCATAAGCCAGAGAAAAATAATAAAATTGAATTGATTATATAATGGAAATAAAACAGTACAGTGAATGCTAATTTAATTGATTACATAATACAAATAAAACAATCCCATGAATGCTAATTAAATATAAAGCTATGTCTAAAATAGAACTGGATTGTAACTAGCTATGTAGGCTATGTAGAAATGCCTCTAGAATTAGATCTGTACCTATGGAGAAGACATTTATTTCTAGATAGGCCCTACCCTGGAATTTTTGAGGTTTCTTTTAGCTGTCACTTATGAATTGCACAATAATCAACAGAAATGGTCTCTCTCAGGAATGTCTAGATCTGGCTCTCAGGGTGCCTCTCTATATACAGGTTTTTGGCGGTGCCTCTCAACTGACTAAACCACCTTCTCAATCTCTCTATACGCAAAGGAGGATAGGGATGAGGCTTGGGAGGTTTTGACTGGAGCAAAGGTGACAGGAGGAGTGTGAGGCTCCAAAAACTTCCCTAGGAATGATCAGGGTCAGTATTTTGTTGGTGGAGCAGTGGTTGCATTGGTAAAGGAATTCATGATTCATCACCATAATACAACACCGTATCACCTGCAAGGTAACGATACAGTATAGCCATTTCACAAGATTTTGGAACGTTATTGACCAAGGTGTGCTCGGTCAATAGGGAAGACAGAATTCCTGTTCTTCTGTCAATAGGGATGACTGGGATGACAGAATTCCTATTGTTCTGTGGGCCGAACGATTGATGGAACTAACTTGGCAAGGATGAAAGATTAATGGAAAGAAAGGCTATAACAACCATTCGGTAATGGTTGAATAATGTGCTGTTCCATCATGTGTCAAATGAATCCACGGCACAACCTCTATGGAAGAAATTACAGAAATCCACGGCACAATTTCTATGGAAAAAAATTACAGAATGACACAGAGGACTAAAACCCACTCAATTGGCATAATTATTCAAGAGATATATATCATAAAGGTATTCTTAAACTGAAAAAAGAAACAAATGAGAACCAGGCCATTCACAAACAATACTAACCTTGTTCCTTAGGAATCTTTCATTTGCTATTGAAACTATGGAAACTCGTGTTTGCAAAAGCCATGGAAACTCCTCATTCTCTACTACAAAAGCATTAGAAAAGTTGCTCCAGCTCCTGTATATAAATTCAAACTCATTAGAAAAGGAAACAGAGAAAAAAGAGACAGGAATGAATTTAAATATTTCCATGAGTACCAACTCACTCTGAATTGTTTGTTGATCAATTGGCCCTTCAGCCACCAGTGCAGCCATGACTTTCTCTCTCAATTAACAAAAAACCATAAGCACACAAAAAAACATTTACACAAGACACAACACATTACAAGAATACCACAACACTACACAAGACATTCATGCATACAACACTACACAAAACATTTATGGAGCGCTCCATAAGACAGACAACAGAAAACTTTACATCAGAGTTTTTGAGAGAGAGAACATCCATGCTCAACCTGTAGATTGAACAGGGAAAAAATATTGTCATGTTACACAAATGTCTCTGTTAAATGAAATAAACATACACAAAATAAAGGAACATAAAATTACTCAAAATTACCCTCTCCATGAATAATCCAGTCCATCGCTCGTGCTGTTGTTTTCGGCCTCCTCTTTGTTCCTGAATTTCCTCCTCTCATTCTTCATTCATCACAATCACGGATCCCTTTAATTCTTCGTTCATGAGACACCTCCTCCTCTTCGTTCTTGAATTTCTTCCTCTCATTCAACATTCATCACAATCAACGATCTCTCTTATTCTTCATTCATCAGGCCCGCGAGTATATAATGACTAGGGATATAGTGAGCTTTATGCTGCTTCTTTTTTTGGACCGTTGTGTTCAAATTTGGGTTTAAGTAATCTCTTAATTACTGTCCATTAAACGAATCTTTTAATTGCTATTCATTAAACCATCTTTTAACTCAGTACTACTATTTTATAACTTACGATATTTTTTAAAACTGAGCCTTTTAAAACTTACGACCATATAGTTCAATCCTTGTCCGTAACTTTCAGTATTAATGAGTTTTATGCATGTCATTTTGGACCGTTGTGTTTAAATTTAGGTTTAACCAATCTTTTAACTACTATTCATTAAACCAATCTTTTAATTGCTATTCATTAAACAATCATTTAAGTCAGTATTACTATTTTAGAACTAATGATATTTTTTAAAATTGACCCGGTTCAATCCATGTCCGTAACTTTCCGTTTTTATATTTTCATTTAAACTTTCTTTTAACCTGCGTTTTTCAGTCTTTGGGTGCGCATAATAGTGGTTGGATGAGAGTTATGGTGTTATTTATATATATATATATATATATATATATATATATATATATATATATAAACAATGGTAATTTAAAAATTTTAAATTTATGTAATATTTTTAAATATATATATATAAATAAAGTGATATAAATTAAATCTATGTGATATATACAAATTAAATTTTGTATATATAAAATTAATTTTAAAAATAGTTAGTCTTTTTTATATATATGAACTATTGAGAATCAAATATTATTATTGGTAGCAAAAATATATGGTTAATATTATTTTTTATTAGAGACGTCAAGTTTAAGACAATAATAATAACTTATTGGTAGCAGAAATATATGGTTAACATTATTTTTATTAAAGATGTCATGTTTAGTGGTAAAGGAAGACTTTCTCTTTAGACATTACTAGAGAATCAAAATTGTTCTTCCTCAAGTATTTTCAAATGGACAACAATTGCTTATACATACAGTTGCAAACTTAGTAAATTTATCTACTTAAAATAGATACTTGTAAGACTTAATATTAAGCTAACAAATATTAGCATTAATAGATTTTTATATCATTTTCTTTGCAATCTATTATTGATGTAATTTTTATATTAAAAGTTCTATTTAAAAATCATTTTGTGAATAATGTCACATAAATATTGACTTTTTCTTTCTTTTTTTCCCTCCAAGCCTACATTGAGTAAGGGTTGAATATATGTCAAAAAAAAACATAGAGGATGTCTTGAAGGAAAATATTTTTGGGAGAGCACATTGCGAACGTTATGAATACATTCCTAAAATTTAGAGTCTAAGATGATTCTTTTTGAAACAATGTAAGCTTCTACATAATGCCTTGCACTAATAAAATGAGCATGGAAATATAACTTACAATGAACCAAGTTCATTTTCACTCAAAAAAATGCAAGGGAACACCACCTACCCATATATCACTAGCAACATGGAAATCACCGTCACACATAAAGTTGAAAACACAAAATCCAAAGTCCCTTCACAACCACTTAATGCTGAGAGTTTTTGGAAACCAATAGAGAAGTAAGATTCAATATACATACCTACGTGGGTGTTTCTTATATTGGATCAAAACCCTATATTTCCATATTATATATTCCTGCATGGGATCTCTTGAGAGATAATTGATTTTGTGTTGTGGCACATTAAACATGCATGTGAGTTGTAGAAACGTCATGATGACAAGTAGAGTGCAATCCTGCATCACTAGAAGTAAGTTGCATAACCATTGCAATGAAGGATGTTTCTCTATTTTTGTACCACATTTACTATATAGAATTTTCATGGCTCAAATGAATTATATGCAACAGAGATATCCAAGGTAAAATTTCTCTCTTAACCCAAATTGTGGAATTTGAATCCATTAAAAAATACAAATAAATACATAGTGGAACTCAAGTTCAATAATTGTTTTACATTAAAGGCATTGTGGGTAATTTTGAATAAAAGTGATCAATTTAAGAATACCAGATCCCAGGTCAAGTGACATGGGAAAGAAATATAGTGACATGCTTTAGAAAAATATGTAAGAATTGTGGTGCACAGTGGTCATCCTAATTTGTCCACATTTTCTTAAATTATTAGTGTTGAATTGGCATTGGTGATGGAGCACGTGTCATATTGATAAAATAATAAAACAATGATATGGTAAATGGGCATGCTAGCCACATTGCTTGAACATTATTTAGTGATATGTAGCCTATGTGATGGAGGGTCTCGAGAATCTCAAACATTGGAAGAACTAAATTCAACTGGCCAAAATTATGATGCAGTAGGGCCCGAGGTAAATGCACATGATTCCCTAAACAAACATATAAAAAATGCTACATGCTTTATATCACATTACATAAATTATATGGGGAGTGAAAAAATAATTTGTTAATGGTAGAGTGTGGCTTATTTATTGTGGTGGATAGGGTTAGACCCTTATTGCACATTTCTCATCCCTCTCTCTCAAATATTTGCAGATGGAAGACATCTCTTTTGCTATAGTATCATCTCACTCCTCTTTATCTATCGAAGACCTCAATATACTCATAGATTCTCTATATTGCATGGAAACCATAAACTTGAACTCCTTTGTGAATTCATTATCTATTGTTCTCATGCCCTCATCATTTCCTTCCTTGGTGGATGGATTTGAGATCACATCCTTAGCTAAGGGGATGAGCTCACCCTTCTTCGTAGTGAAAAGCCCATTTTTTTCCTCTATTATAGGAAATATTGTTGCAAAGTGTGTTGCTCCATCCTCTAATTTCATGGATATTGACTTTAATACACCCTTTGTTTTAGAAAATGCTAAAAAGAGTGGCATTCCTTCCTCAATCCTAGAGGGCTCATGTGAATTTCTGTTTCACCCATCTTCTCATGATGTTGTGAAATTTGAAACCAAGATTTCTTTCTCAAGTACATCAGTTCATTAATCCCCTTCATTTTGATATTCCTTTGTTGGTTGAAGCATTCAAGCGCACAAATTTATTCTAATAGCATGGCTTGATATGAATATTAAATAGTTTAAGGCCATGTTTAATATATCTTTACTCCTCAATTATTGAGCACTCAAAATTGCTAATTCCAGATGAGCTTAATATTTTTCCATTGGCTAGATATTTTTTTGTATCAATATTTGATAAATTAGTTCAGGTTTGTGGTTCTAGGGAAGTGTAGGGTTGTTTAAGCAACATTGCTTCCCCTCTTTCAACCCCTTTTCGGCTTCAATTTATACTTCTCTAGTTTGGGTAAGGCCTCATAATCTACCTTTGCATCTATGGACTGTCCTATCATTTAAAGCTATAGGAAATTATTTAAGTAGATTTTATGAGCGTAGTGATTATATAAAATAGTACTTGAAACCAACATATTATCACATTTGTGGGAAAATGGACTTTAGTAAAGGATTTCTTGCATAAATCAAATTAACAAGCCCAAATTAATTATGGTTGAAAAATCTAGATTATGAGCATATTTATTTCCCTTGTAGAGCTTGTTACGAAACAAACCATTCCTTCAAAAATTGTTCCAATTCTCAAAAGATCAATGTGTCACACCTCCCATTTTACTTCCAAATTTTTTTTTTTCATTCAGCTATTCCAGTTAAATCCTAGTAAGGGATTATGCTATTCCTTTGCAGATTTGATCTGATCAGGATCGTTTCCCTAATTTCGATTTATTTCCCATGTGTCAATTATGTTCCACTATACATGAATAAACTTGATTTGAAACCCATATGAAATTTAAATAACTTATAACATCCATAACTATAATTATCATAACAAGGAATGGGTTAAAAAAATATATATGTTTATCCATTTTATAAGTCCCACCTTTGTTGTAATTGTTTGACATATTCGTAGACCTTAAGGGACATAGATGGAATCGATTTGGTTCACACATTAGCCACGGTTGTATTTATCCATAGATCTATATGAAATCACTTAGACTTCTAGCTTTATGACTCCACGTTTTCACTCGTGGATAGCATATAATTCATGGTGGAATGGACTTGACCTATGGTTGTATCTCTGCGTACATGTTACTCATGTCGATTTAATTGCCCGCTCATCCTTGTTTCTATTTCAAACTGATTTCATTGGGTCTGCCTCCACGTAATACGAGTTTGTAAATTGATGCATCGTATGTGTGAATGGAGACGGAGAATCAGTTTCCACGTAAGCTCACATATAGTTTTTAGTTTTCGCCACATAGGTTGTAACAAGTCTCTGTCCATTTTTGGTCACGTGGATTCGTTCCACAACGATCCAGGTTCTTCCTATCACCTTACCTTGTCGACCACGCCAATTCTATGACACAGCCAGCCCAATTTGACATTAAATGGCATTACTCGTTGGGTTGAATATTGAATGCAGGATGTACCTGGATCATTAATACTTCGATTCGTGATTCCTTCCCTCAGATCTCGCCAGTTGGACGACGCTGATTCATTCGTGGATTTAGGGTTTTTGTTGATCAATCCGATTATAATTTCACATATTGATTTGTTTAGGGTTCTTTTTGTTTTCTTTCTGCCCATTGGGTTTATTCATGACAGAGAAATTTTTGATGCCCTATCAACTACACAGAGCTCGACTACCTCTTTGGCGTATCTCCATACTAGCATGGACAATTCAGGTCTGAAATTATCGTACTCGTTCGGTTCTTACTGTTTAATCATGGCTTCCTTCTGCTGATTGAGATTTACACTCCTTTCTTTGAGCCCTCACAGCGATTGTTGGACTTAGATGAATCATATGCCATCGTTTTGTTCTAGGTGATTTGCATCCACCCACTTGTTAAGATTTCATCGCGTCTCACATATTTCTGTGTTAGTTTGCAGAGAATTGTTGTTTCGCCTCCCATGCGTTAGATGGTGCGTGTTGAATCCATTCGTTTGGCATTTTCTTATGCGAATTCTCAAGAGCTCGTTCTGACCGACTGCTCTTGTATTCAGAGGTTATCCTCTCTCTTAAACTCATCAATGGTTTCTCAGGGTTTATTACTCTGGCGCTGGCGCGACGCTCTGGCTCGTTCCCTTCTTGACCTGTGTAGGTCGAACTCATACTGATTGGGTAAGGCTAACTTCGTTATTCGATTTTGAACATCAACATTCATTATTTATTTATTGATGACAATTTTCTATCTCCTGTTTATGCATAACAGGCTATGGATGGGTTTCAATTTCTACCTCACCAGGTACTATCATTTTTCTCAGTCCTCCTTTTGTCTTAGCGCACGTTCATCCTACTTATCTCGTTTAGTGTTGGAATTAACTTGGGTCGTTGAATTGTGCAGGTAATATAAGCCCTGCGTTTTGATCTCTTATATTGACACAGAGAGTAATAGCGGCCTTTGACATTAACGTTGGATTCGTTTCCCCCCTTGCAGGTCAGTATTCACCGAACGCTGGTTAAAGGGAATCTGTATAGCTCTGTAGTGCTTGTTAGACAACTTAAAATTTTTATTTATGAAGTTGTATAAGTTTGGACAATTCAAATTGTTAAGTCTCGACTTGAATATTTAATTATGTCTGCTGCAGTGGCCTTTCGAGACAGTCCTCAAGCCACAGGGATTTATACTCGTTTCGATTTTTGTATATATATATATATCTCGGTCATGATGCTAATCTCATAGATTTATATCACTTTGCAACTTTCAAATCATGTCTTCGTTTACGAACCTCGAGATAATTAATGTACTGTTTTCTCTTCATATTGAAATTTAGTTGCATGTATTCTTATTCCTCAATTTTATTATAGTGTTCAATAATGGTTCGGTCTATATATCCTTCTTGTATTTATGAAGGCTTTCTTGTACTATGCCTTGTGTATGACATTCTCATACCACACTAGTGTATAGTTTTAATAGTTACAGTAGCTAAGTCTATTCAATACTTCTTGGAAATAGTACAACATATCACCATTTCTATTTTATACCCTTGTTATTAATTTGCACAGGATATTTTTCTAAATTATCTACAGGTAGTGTATGAATATGTATCTCTATTTTTATGTTTAGAAGACATTTGTATTTATAATCTACTATTTTACCCCCTTGACATGAGTGCATATAATAGGCTAGGATACATATACTTCAATATGACATGCTGTGGTGCATATGCATGTTGGTTATTTGATCCAGGTGGATATCGGTGGCCACCCACCTATTCCATTTGGACCAGCACCATCAATTCTTGCAGATTTTCACATTCAGCACAACTTACTATTTTTAGCAGGTTTTCGGGTCCTCCACTCTCGGAGCCGTTTTGGGGGATTAATGATCCAGGTGGATATTGGTGGCCACCCACCTATTCCACTTGGCCCCCCACCATTGTCTCTTTCGATTTTTTTTCGGTTTCGCCATAACTTACTATTTTTGGAGTTTTTCGGGTCTGAACTTGGGCTGGCGTATGAGGCCTAAACGCGTTTTTGGGTATGAAGCGCGGCGAATTTTTTGATAAAATTCATCTAGGCTTGTTCCATGATCCCTCGGATAGATCTTTCTAACGAGAACGTGAACGCGTCAACGGGGAAACCCAGCCAAAGTGCCCGGGAAGTTGGTACACCAATTTACCCAAACGGGCGCCCACGGTTGGTGCTTCATCTCCTAGGGTTAGGTTTTGGACGTTTAGAGTTATCTATTGTTTCTCCATAATAAATAGGCCCTCGAGCCTCATTGTAACACAGTTCAAAGGTCAGTAGGCACCACATCTCTTCTCAAAGATTCGCTATCGGCACCCTAGCTATTTTATTTCCATAATTTTTGTAAGCATATTTATGTGATTTGATATTAATGAAATGAAGTCTTATTTCCGCTGTATTTCTATGTTTATGGTTATGTGTTTATTGTTGCGTTCTGCCAAATCCGGATCATTATTTACATAACTATCTTTTGTGTTTTAAATTCTGTTCTCTAATATTAGAATGGTTCCATAAGATAACTATCAATGCATAGTCTCTTGCAATTCAATAGATGTTTTGTTTTGCGATAGTATTGGCTGCTTACATGAAAAATAGATTGACATTGAGTTTCTGGTTATGTATGAACGATGTGCTGACCCTAAGATCAGTCGATACAATCTCTACTTTCGTTCTTTAATACACAGTGAAATTTACAATTCATCTCTTGCTATTTCCCAATATATTACAAATAACTCAGATTTCTCTCTCTTATATTTATATATATATTAGAACCATGCTATGAAACAGAAGCAAATTAAAACTAATTTATAAATTTCTTCTGTGGAGAAATAAGTATCCTCGGATTTAAACCAACACTGGTTTAAAGATTCTGTGGGATTCTACTCCACAGATTTAGTTCTACAACTATGCAGAATTTCAAGGGTGTATTCCTTATGATTGATTCTGTTAAATGTAGAACTTATATTATAATATACAGTTAGCTTTTATATGTAGCCAATTCATACTATATGAAGTAAACACACCAATAAATTTAGAGACATACCACTCATGCAATTGACCAACCTCCCAACCTTAGAGTCCTTTTGTCTCCCAAAACACACCCCCGAGCTGAGATCCTCTCCTATATCAGATCAACCTCTAATCTGTACAAGAGCAACTTATTTAAGCTATTGTTCCCCAAAGCATGTTTCTAATTCTGCGTCCAGAATCTTAGGATGCTTTTCTTCCTGTTTGCCTAGGCTTCCCATTTTAGGGATTCTTTAAAGCTATTTTATGCTTTTCCTCAGCTTTTCTAGGTTTTTACCTCTTCCCAACTACTTTCCTCATCATTGGGGAAATTTAGATTCTTCCTCAAAATTCTAAATTAGAATAATTTCTTTCAAGGGTTTTTGAAAGATTCTGGGGATTAGTTGCCTTATCCATCCTCATGGATTTAGCAAGTGATCACATAAATCTCATTTTGGTCAATCTACACACCATCATTTTATTCATTTCCTCAATTTAAATATTTAATTACATTCACAAAATACTTATCTTTTGGGGTCCACTCCCCTTAGGACTAAAGTTCAAATGTCCAGTTTTTTTGAAATTTAAACACATAAATTGGGGGTGTTACACTGGTAGGAAAAAATAATTGCAAACCAAGACAGTGAGAAGGTGCCAAGGTATAACATTATATTTTATTTAAAGATGAACTCACCCCATATCACAAAAACAATTAAAATCAATAAGAGACATTAGAATCTAAGAAAGACTCCCACCAAGTTCATGGAAACTCAACAACAAGCCAAGTTGAGGTGGAATGTATAAAGGATACCTATGAAAATCCCGAGAAGTTTGGTTCCCCAAATGCTTCTGTTGAAAATAATTGTAAAAAAAAAACCTTGGGATAATCTTCCAAAAGTGGCCAAGGACAAGTCAGATATTTTTGGTGATTCCTTTATCTCTTTGGAAAATAATTCTAAAAAAACAACTTCTTAGGTAGATTAGGAGAAAGAGGTCTGAATCACATAAGAATATTAAAGGTACAAGAAATATTTGAGATAATAACTAGAAGAATGATCCTTGAGATATAGTATATAGCACATGTTAGATCCAAGTGAGGAAAAAGAAAATATATACTTCACCAAGTAAAATAATAAGTTAGATGAATCTAAAGAAAAAATAGAAGCTAGTCAAAGGTAAAATGGAAAAAAATTAAGAACGGGATGCAAATGTATTTGGATATTAATGCTATTTGGAAAATATTTAGCTCGAATGGTAACAAATTTTTTATCTTGCGGAGCTCTCAACTATGGATTTGGATTGACACTACAAGTTCAATCTGAAATCCTCAAGGAATTTCGGGAACACATTTTTTAGAAGAATTGTAACGATTATGGGTTAGATCTGAATTCTTTTAATATAATCCAAAATTCCATTTCTGTTTTAAAAAAAAGAAACATAGATTATATGAGGTTGAACTACATAGGGGTAAAGGGCATCGGACGTGATATACATTTCTTTTGTCGCCCTTGATATGAAAGGCGCTACCAAATATTTTCATTGTTCAACTAATTTCCATCATCATAAGATTTAATATTTTTCCTTAGCTACTTTGTCTTCATATTAAATTTACTAATATGTGTTTTTCTTTTTCTTTTTTTTTTCACTTTATTAATTTACCAATGTGTGTCTCCCAACATAGATAGCATTCTTTTTACAAAATCTCATTTTCTCAAACTTGTTTCTTATGGATGGGTTGGACACATTAAGAAAAAAAGTATATCTCTTGAATCCATATCTAAGAGAGAATAGTTAACATAACAATACACCTTGTGATCCCAATATAAGGATAAGGTTAAAAAATACATTGATTCCCTCCATTATATCATACATTGTATGAAATGTGATGTTTTTTTTTTCAATCTTTTCATATATATATATATATATATATGTTTGCTAGTTTGTTCACAAATCGACATGACAAACTAGTGGCTTCAGAAACTTTGACCTAAGGGAAGCTAAACTATAGAAAAGCAAACAAATGAGAACACCTATCCTTTGCCACACCAACCCATACTTATATATTGATTTGTTCCGATGTGGCATCAAATGAGTGGCCTTTTCACCATGGAGTGCCTTAACAAAACACCTTACCACATATTGCTCTATGGTCCATGGGCTCATATGAAATTTGAGTTATATTTTCTCACCTATGTTTCTTTAAATAATATTATTACCTGTACATATAAGAATCATAATACATCACACCAAATGTACACCTTTCAATCTCACAGTGCAATTTATACTAAAATGGGGTTAGAAATGACCACCCTTGACATTATAATGTAGTTTCAGAAGATGCAATGAGAAAGATACAATATGCAATATCTTATATATAATATGATATTTTTGTGGGTTTAAAACATCTACAAAGTATATTTCAATGGAATCTGCATGATATTTACATGTGTACTTAGAATCCAAACGTAGATTGAAAAAGTAAACTATCATAGTCACTCACTTAGGATCCCTAGGCTTTTAATGTTTTATGAAAATTACTTTATTTAATTGTTTCAGGAGCTAAATTTACTTCCCCCTCACCATGATTTAATGTAAATATTGTTGCAAAGGGTGTAAAGAAATGTTGTAAGGGACTATAAGGAGAAATAATTATAAATATGAAATTTAAAATTTGTTCAATATTCAATTACAGACATTAGCACACCATGTCTAGTGTCAGGTTGCATTTGAATAAGGTTTCTCTTTCAAAGTTCACGACTTCATATAATTAGTGATATTCATCCAAGAAAAAAAATCCATGGAACTTGATAATTATCATGACGAAGAGGACACGATGACAATGCTGAATGAAAATGGAAAATGAAATATACCTACCAGAAATAAATAACTGCCCCACTGAATTCGACTGAATCTCCTCATAACAACACTCAGGGAGTAGGAGGCTTCACTAAACCTTTTGTTAATATGACTAAGGCTCCGGATGAAATCATCGCTAAAACTAAAACTTCCCTCTTACCCAAATTCAAAAAATCCCAATGAGGAACTAAAGAAATCCCAATGATGACTTCTTTACCAATACAACTTCACATTAAAAAATGATGCATCCAACTCTCCCAGGTTCCTTTGGACCTTCGCTTCTCCAAGAACCATAAGGACCCAAAGGACACTTCTTGCATCATAGCTTGGTATGAATATGTGTAAAAAATGAAGCAAACAATCGACTTCATCGCAAGCTCATCGCTAACACTTGGATATGAAAAAATATTTGTCTCCATCAGTTGTCAATTGTATCTTGTACCTTCATTTTATTTTAAAATTTTGGTTTGAGAATATCTCATCCTTCCTTTAATTTTAAAAATTATATTGAAGAACATACAACTTGTAGTGTAGATATTTACACTATCATAGAAATAAACAAATAACTTCTTTATAGAGTTAATCTTGAAAATATTTTTTTTGACACTTCACAATATTACAATTTTTATCTTATGATATATGTGGATTGATACACTGTCATAATTGCAAGCTTCTCATTGTTGTAGTAGTCACTCATTCTTACAAAATAATAGGTTATTGAATTATTTTTAGAATCCATAGGCTTCCAAGTTGTTATTTTCTACGTTAAAGGTATTCATCCACATTGATTAATCATAGTTTTTCCCTTCAGGTGAGGAGGATGTAGGGAAAAACTATAAATTGTTATTTTGGAAGAATGTTGTTGATGGATGGTACTAGAAATAGCCATGGCACAAAAGTAGCAGCCCTTGGCTAGTTTCTACTTGTTATTAGGAGCCCTTATAGTGAAAATCTAATTACATTTTAATATTTTATGGATGTTACATTCTAATATTTTAAGAGATACATGTGGGTTCTGTAAAGCAAAGCCACATACATACGTTAGTATAGAGAAGATAAAGCATGTACAGTTTCCGCACCATGGTATTCTAAATACCAGGGGTCCTTAAAATGGTATTGGACCTTAGTATTGTGTCCAAAAACAGATATTTTATTCGTTCAAATAATAACATAAACATTAGTTTCATTTTGACCCATGGTATTGGCTAAGGCCTAAGCTATACAAGGAGATGAATATAAAAGTGTTTTGAGTGCAAGTGATGAGTATTTGTTGAATAGTTTAATCTAAAGAAATTGTGCATGGTACATGTTATTGATGAGTATTTTATCTTAAAGAAGAGTGCACCCAGGAATATGATGATGGATCATATCCAATAGATATGAAATGATTATGCATTGATAATTTATGTGTGGATTGTTTTGGTTTGTGATATTAATGTTTGATCCATGTTTTATTATGTATGCTGAGATATGGGTTCTTTTTCGAAGGTCTTATATGCAATGAAGGTATAAGTCAATAATTTTATATCTGTATATAGGTTTCATAAATAAAAGGTGCGTGCGTATGCACCTTTGATAACTGAAAGGTTCTTGCATACGCGGGTCTCATTCTAGTAAGTTGCATGTTGATTCTGTAGTTTGGACAGATCTATACACGGTTTTGATTACTGAAGGGAGCGTGTACCCACGGAAGTGTGTATATAAAATAATGTTTTCCTACATATGATATCTGATCATCTTAACTAGTCTTGCAAATGTTTCTGTTGTATGTCAATGAATTCATACTTGATGATCTCATTTTAACTATGATGATTGAAGTTATTGTGGATTCATATATTAAAGAGTGTTGATGCTGCTATTTGTATGTGATTGAAGATTTGTGATGGCTCTGTGATTATTTCATAATGATTCAGTGGTTATGTAACTTAGTGTCTATTTCATAGTGACATTGATTCAGTTTCAAGGTTCAATGCTTTGAGATCTGTACATAGGTATACTTCAAGGAAGTCGCATATACACACATGTATGCTAAATAATAGTAGCATATATATTCTAACATTTTTTTATCATGATTTTCAGTTGGTTCAAGGGATCCAATGTGAAAATTTATGAAGCTTGGTCCATGGAGGTGTCGAGGGTTGGATACTTCAGTAAAGAGGTTGAAGCTTCCTTCCAGTAGTAGCTGGTACCCATATCAGGGTTTGGAGCTCCTTTATAGTGGTTTTTGGAGAACGAGCGAAGGTTGTAGACTTATCGTGGGTACTTTCATGATGGTATGAGTCTATGACAATACAAGATTGTACGAATTATTTGATCATAATAAAAATAAGACGAAGACGACAACAAGGGTGGTTTTCTCCCACATTGGGTTCCCGCCTAAAAATACAAGTGTTCATATGTTTTTCTTATGTGTGATATTTTATTTTGTTCTTATTACACATGATTACTATTTATCTAATGTTGATGAAATAATGCACACTAGTTCAAGATAAATATAATACCCCCAATTTGTGTGTTAAATTTTGAAAAAAAGTAGACATTTGAACTTTAATCCTAAGGGGGTGGACCCCAAGGGATGAGTATGGTGTGAATGTCTTTGCATATTTTATTTGAGGAAATAAATAAAAATGATTGTGCAGTTTGACCAAAAAGAGAATTAGAGATCACTTGCCAAATCCATGAGGATGGATAAGGCAACAAATCCCCAAAAATCTTTCAAAAATCCTTGAAAGAAATTAATTTAGATTTGAGGAGGAATCTAAATTTCCCCAATGAAGAGGAGTCGTTGGGAAGAGGTGAGAAAAAGCTGGAAAAGCTGAGGAAAAGCTTAAAGCAGCTTTAAAGAGTCCCAAAAAGGGGAAGCCTAGGCTAAACAGCAAAGAAAGCATCCTTCTATTCTGGACGCAGAATTAGAAACATGCTTTGGGGGAAATATGAGCTTAAATAAGCTGTTCCTAGGCATATCAGGGGTTGATCTGTTCTAGGAGGTGATCTCTGCTCGGGGGTGAATCCTGGGAGATAAAGAGGATTCTAAGGTTGGGAGGTTGGTCAATTGCAGATTTTGGTATGTTCTGAAAATTCCAGTTACTCTATTTTATGATGGTATGAATTAGCTACATATAAAATAAAATAAAAAATTAATTAAGAAAAAAAAAATGCTTGATTATTGTAGTACT
This sequence comes from Pinus albicaulis, assembly GCA_034641835.2. Classification (NCBI taxonomy): domain Eukaryota; kingdom Viridiplantae; phylum Streptophyta; class Pinopsida; order Pinales; family Pinaceae; genus Pinus; species Pinus albicaulis. The sequence continues at coordinate 94,379,723 of CM076572.1, read as the reverse complement.
ACATTTAACAGAGTCCATCACCAGGCAAATACCTTCCAGAATCTGTTTGGTTGTAGACCATAAATCTATAGAGTAGAAACTTCAAAAACTCTAAACCAAGGTCGGTTTAAATCTGAAGTTACTTGGCCTCTACAGATGATTAATTTTGTTATGTTCCCTGTAGACACAAAAATGATATGATTTGCTTATGTGTATGCTAGAGACATGTTAAAGTAGCACTGAAATATACATGGTTTGCAGCATAAAGGAAGAAAGCAAGATATTAGAATATAGATTGCAGATATGAGCATTCTAACATTTATAACCTTTATAGATTTCATATATGAGCCTTCTAACATTTATAATGGTGCTAGGGAAGGAGTAATTCTACACTATATGAGAATTATACCATTTATATGGGTATAGATTCCCTATTTAAATATACTCTTACTCCTTGAAAACCTGTAATATAGCAAATTAATTTCCTTATAAATAAGGTTCTCTAGTCAAGCACCCTTGAATACACATAGGTATACCTTAAAATAAAAATAGAATTTATGAGTAAGTATGCTAGAACATGTAGTTTGACTCTTATAAAACCACCAAGCAAATGTTACATGAGAGAAGGGCTATAGTACTCCTAGAAATTATAGAGTATTGTGCATTTTCACTTCATCTCTAAACATTGAAATAAACCTTTGAGCAATCAAGTTAAATTTATGTTTAATACATAGCATCACTTGAGCTATCGGATACCTATAGATATATATGCATTAAAAAGAAAAAAAAACCCAATATATTAACACGTATCGAAGTAACTAAGCAATGAGATACTTGTTAGTATCGACCCCACCTTGAATAAAATATATATATCGAATTTTTATATGTCACCCGGCACCACCCCCGATACAATTTCGAATCATATATTTCAACGAGGGTATAAAATAAAAAGGGAACCTATCTATACAACATCTATATATGAACATATATTTACAAACAGGTGGATATTAAAACGATTCAATGAAATATGTATGTTAATCATTATCGTTAGTGAAATACGAGTATGGTCAAATCATAATAATGCATGGTGCATAACTCAAAAGACTATGCATTTAGCCCATACTCGACGAACTCATTAGAGTGTCGCCACACTGATACGCCACGACATATTGGAGATATGTCCGAATAAAATTAAAACGAACAGAGGTGACAAACAGAACGATAAAACGATGCGGAAGCAATGATTATAACCCTAATCAATTCGCAATAGCAGGGATACCTTATCAGTTTAACAAAGATTATTACGAAACCGAATATAGTTCGGAAAGGACGAATATACGTTCGCCCTGAACGCTGTCACTGTTCCCTATTTAATCACAGAGTCACTCTTATTAATGCACAGAGATTTTCCAACGAAAGACTTGATCGATAACCATTGTACGGTATAATATAACATAACCGGATCAAAGTAGAATACATAGGCCCCGGTCATGAACGCCCTTGACCCGGTTGCGAAATTGAACCATTCAACAAAACTTTGAGTCAATAAACACACGATAGAAAAATCGAGGTTCATCGGTTAACTCGAGCATAAAGGATTGAGAAATAGAAGAAGATCAAAGTAATGAAATGATAGGCACGGCATTAACAGGATAACCACCCCAAGGGTCAAAGCCGACTTTCTCTGTAGCCCAAGGAGCTGACAGTGACCAACGATTCGTGAGTGGAAAACTTACATGAGTAGAAAAAAACACGAGCAGAACCGGGCAGGTCACCTTAACGGATAGAGAAACTGGAAAATTAAAGTAGATACCAGTGAACGCTAGGGTAAAGGGCACCACGAGGATTTTGGTAATACGACTCTTATCTCGCGGTGGGATGAGCAACCTTCACCACCCTTTACCAGAACGAACCCCAAATCCATTCTTGTCACGACCAGAGACCTGCAACGCAAACAGTAAGAGAATGGTAAGAATCATGGGTATAAAGCAACAAAAGGGAAGTTTATGAACCGAAAAGAAAAGACGCGTATACTCTACGCAGAAGGAACTGCATACAACCCCTGTAGGCGGAGAAGGCATAGCCGGTAAGAGGATTAGCTATAGAGAGCGATCTGGATAAATTCTCCACTCCGCAAGACCTGTAACAACGAAAGAAAGAAGATAAACAGTGATGAGGTTCGTGGCAGAGAAAGGTTATTAATGAACACCAAACCCTAAAATGAAATCGCTCCATGTACCGGGTGAAATTAGGTTCAAGGATTTCTCAGGTACACTCTGGCGATTTCAAGTTCTACGAAACCCTGAAGGAGGATTTCCAGGATCAACGTTGAGCCGCGACCCTGGGTACCCTTCTGTCAGTTAATATTATTTTAATCCCGTTCGGCGTACATGGGAGGCGGGATGCCGGCGAGTTCAGAAGGGGCTGCTCATCGAAAGGACCTTCTCCTTTCCCCTCTCCAGCTGTTGGCAAGGCGCGTTCTCAGTACCACCACTAGTTTGGCAAAATTGAACTGAGCAGTCACCATCACGAACCTGAACTTTCGCCACCGCAAGCTGGCACCAGTACTCATGGGTGAGTACGCCACACGGTTGCGCCCATAATCTGTCATATGCAAAACCAAACCATCACCGAGATCATTAATATGTGCAATTATACGTGGCGTAGGGATAGGGTTCGATCTAACCACTGACAGGGGGAAGTGGTATCATAAACCACCCCGAGTGATATAACTCGTGTATTCCTCCGGACAAATGGCCATAAAAGAAACTAGAGTTAAAACAAGTGCAAAACCACAACCCGCGCAATGGTAAAGGTACAGGTAAGTTTTACCATGGAAAGCTGGTATATGATATATTCAATAGATTACCAAGGATACTCCACGTAATCAATACATGTGGAAGGACCAAGGGAAATATAAAAAAAGGGGTTAATTCAATTTATGCGTAATATATATATGGTGGCGTTTTCAAAACGGATTTGGACTTATATATGAATATATATATGACTATAGGGATATATATATATATATTCATATGTTCATTGAATTAATAATGCCAAGGATATATATATATATATATATATATATATATATATATGCCAAGTTTAATTATACAAAAAGGTTTGGAAATATATATAATATATATAAACATAGTAGCTATAGGGATATATGCCTATACTCAATCAATGTATATTGCCCAAGATTCTATATGAAATTAGTATATGAGTAAGTGGAAGATGTATAATATAAATAGGGCATGTATACTATTATCAAAAGAGGGAAAGATTGAATCTTATTCAGTACCAATAAAAAAAAAAAAAAAAAACAAAACTGATAGAAACTGGGTTAAGGTATTCAGGGGAATTTCCCATAAGTTATAGTGGATATTATTAACAAGACCTTATGTTATGGAAAAAAAAAAAATTTTCTTAACGGGAGGCGTTACAAATGGTATCGGAGCACCAGTTACAAAAATTGGGCTGTCAATTTTGTGCTCACTACTTATTACATATTGTGTTTTTTTTGAGGTTTTAAGAACTTTTGGCTAATCTGTGTTGTAAGTGTGTACAGTTGAAATGGCTGAAGGTGAAGGGATTTATGTGGATCTGCGGGATGAGTTTGCTACTCCAGATCCCAATACCCCGGTAATGGCTATGTTGCAGAGGCTGCAACGAGAATTGGCTGAATTGAAAAGCCAGAATGACATGTTGTCATCAGCCAGTAAGGAGCAGGAAAAACTCATCAGGGAACTCACTTCCCGAAATAGCCAGGAGGGCGAAGGTTCCAGAAAGAGAAAGATGGATGAGTCTGATGATGATGATGCTGCTAGACAGCAACATAAACAGAAAAGAGAATTGCAGGGAGAATTTAGAAAGATCAAACCTCCTTCTTATGATGGGGAGAAGGAGGAGGATGCTGAAGCTTGGTTACTGAACATGATCAAGTATTTCCAAGTATATGAATATGAGAGCAATCTGAAGGCCAGATTAGCTGTGTATCAGCTGCAAGGAAAAGCCACACTGTGGTGGGAAGAGACAAAAATGGTGCATGCCATTGATGAAAAAACAGTTACTTGGGAAGATTTTCAGACTAAATTCAAAATTCGTTATTTGAATGAACGTTATTATGATGATAAAGCAAAAGAATTCCATGAACTTAGACTAGGACAACTCACTATTGATGAGTTTGTCACTAAGTTTACCAATTTACTGAGATATGTTCCTTACATTAGGGAAGAAAAAGCAAAGGTTCAAAGGTTTTTGAATTGCTTACCTACTGTGTACAAAGAGAAAATTGAGTTGACAACCCAAGGAAAATGGATGAAGCTGTTAGAAAAGCAATATTATGCTATCAGCAGTTTAAAGGTAAAGCTGAACAAGGGAAGAGCTGGCTGAACAAGGGTGAGTTCAAAGGTAAAAGACCAAAACCAGCATATCTAAGAAATTTTGGTAGAGATCATTAGCAGAAAAAATTCAATAAACCAAGAGAAATTCAAACTGCTCAGTCCCAAGTGGCTTCAAAACCGGTAGAAGGGAATAAAAAGGAAGGGACAGTCAGAATGAAGGAACCTTTGAAATGTTGGGGCTGTGGAGAACCCCATATGATGAGGGACTGCCCCCATCGAAATATTCATATGATCAGCAGAGAGCGAGAGGCCACAACAGTCAATGACATAGCCAGAAACATACCAACTATCAGTGCAGCCTTGGAAAATCGGCAAGCAGAACATCAAGCAACCATGGTGGAAATGGAGGGTAAGATTTCTGACCTACCTGTTACTGTTTTGATTGATCCGGGTGCTTCTTTGAGTTACATTAGTCCTGGAATTGTAGAAAAATGTAAAATTAAACCTGAAAAATTTCAGCAGTCATGGTTGGTACAGCTGGCTACTGGAACTAAGAGAAAAGTCACACATAAATTGCCCAAAACAGCAATACAATTGAATGGCTTTACAACAGAAGTAAATTTGAACATATTGCCATTAGGATCCTATGATCTGCTGATAGGAATGGATTGGCTGGAAAAGAAGAAAGCCCTGATGAACTGCTGGGATAAAACCCTGCATTGTGTAGATGAGGAAGGGAAACCTTTTACACTAAAAGGGAAACCAAAATCCATTTCAATAAGACAAATATCAGCTTTACAATTAAAAAGAACAGCTAGAAAAGGATACCAAGTCTATGAAGTGCATATAGACGAAATAGAACAGCAAACTGAGGAAGAGTTACTGGATGCTATACCAGTCATTAGAGAATTTAAGGAAGTTTTTCCCAAGGAAATCCCTCATCTTCCCCCCAAAAGAGAGATTGATTTTTCAATCGATCTGGTACCAGGAGCCATACCTGTTTCGCGAGCACCTTATCGAATGAGCCCTCCTGAACTAATGGAACTGAAAATGCAATTACAGGAACTGTTGGATAAAGGGTATATCAGACCAAGTGTGTCTCCGTGGGGAGCCCCTGTTTTATTTGTGAAAAATAAGGATGGTACTTTTAGGATGTGCATTGATTATCGTCAACTGAACAAGTTGACCATTAAGAATATATATCCCCTTCCTAGAATTGATGATCTGTTTGATCAAGTGAGAGGGGCCTCAGTATTTTCCAAGATAGACCTAAGGACTGGGTATCACCAGCTCAGAATTAAAGAAGAAGACATCAGCAAAACAGCATTTCGAACCAGGTATGGGCATTACGAATTTGTAGTCCTACCTTTTGGTTTGACGAATGCCCCTGCCACATTTATGTGTCTGATGAATAGTGTGTTGAATAAGTATTTGGATAAATTTGTTCTAGTGTTCATAGATGATATCTTAGTTTACTCCAAAAATGAGGATGAACATAAGGAACATCTGAGAATAGTGTTGCAGACCTTAAAAGAAAACCAGCTATATGCCAAGTTCAGCAAATGTGAATTTTATAAAGATAAAATTCAATATTTGGGTCATATTATTTCTGAAAAAGGGCTTGCAGTTGACCCTGAAAAGATAAAAGCAATTAAGGAATGGCCAGTCCCAACTGATGTTTCAGCAGTAAGGTCATTCATGGGGATGGCAGGCTACTATCGCAGATTTGTAGAAAGATTTTCTGCCATAGTATATCCCATCACTTCATTGCAAAGAAAGGGTGTCAAGTTTGTGTGGACTGAAAAATGTCAAAGCAGTTTCGAGCAGTTAAAACAAAAACTTATTTCAGCCCCTATATTAAAAATTGCTGATCCTGATAAAGAGTTTGTGGTATGTACAGATGCTTGCAGAGAAGGGCTGGGAGGAGTCCTGTTGCAGGAAAATTCAGTCATTGCCTATGAATCTAGGAAACTGAAAATACATGAACATAATTATAGTGCATATGATTTGGAATTTGCAGCTGTTATGCATGCTTTAAAAATGTGGAGGCATTATCTTCTGGGGAAGAAGTTCACATTGATGACTGATCATATTAGTCTTAAATATTTCTTTTCTCAAACTGATCTGAATGCAAGGCAAGCCAGATGGCTGTCCTTTTTAAGTGAATTTGATATGGACATAAAGCATATCAAGGGGAAAGAAAATAAAGTTGCTGATGCATTAAGTAGAAATGCTTGTCAACATTTAAACAGCATTGGGAGTAGTGCCCAGATGGAGATAGAGGAAATGGTGGGAAAAGCAGCAAATCAAGATCCCAACTATGAAGCCCTCTTGGTGAAACTACAGAAAAGGGAAAAAATTGATTTCACTAAAAACCAGAAAGGGCTGCTCTATTACAAAAACAGGTTGTATATTCCAAATATAGAGTCATTGAAAAGAGAAATTCTAGATGAATATCACAAACAGCCCTATGCAGGACATCCAGGATATCAAAAGATGTTAACAGCCTTGAAGAAGAAGTTGTTCTGGCGAGGAATGAAGAGAGATGTGGCAGAGTATCTAAGTAAGTGTATGGAATGTCAACTGGTCAAGGTTGAGCATCAACACCCAGCAGGTCTTTTAAATCCCCTGCCAATTGCAGAATGGAAATGGGACACAGTTTCCATGGATTTTATAACAAGACTACCTAAAACCAAATATCAACATGATTCTGTAATGGTAGTGGTAGACACTTTAACCAAAGCTGCCCACTTTATACCAGTGAAATCTACCTTCGGAACAGCTCAAGTAGCAAATGTTTTCCTAAAGGAGATAGTAAGGCTTCATGGAGTTCCTAAAGTAATTGTTTCAGATCGAGATGCTAAGTTTACAGCAGCATTTTGGAAAGGATTGTTTGGAGGGATGGGTACTAAGCTGAATTTTAGTACTGCCTATCACCCTCAAACTGACGGGCAAACAGAAAGGACTAATCAAATTTTGGAGGATATGTTGAGAATGTATGTGATGGATAGACCATCAAAGTGGGAGGAGTATCTGCATTTAGCTGAATTTGCCTATAATAATAGCTACCAATCTTCTATTAAGATGAGTCCGTTTGAGGCACTCTATGGGAGAAAGTGTCGTACTCCCTTGAGCTGGAGTCAACCAGAGGATAAACTGGTGTTGGGACCAGATGCACTACAAGAGATGGAGAGAATTGTCAAACAGATACAAAGAAATATCAAGACAGCACAAGATCGCCAGAAAAGATATGCTGATAAGAAAAGAGTGCACCGAGAATTCAAAGTGGGGGATCATGTGTATTTACGCATCAAACCCAAAAAGAGCACACTTTATGCTGGAAGTTGTGCAAAACTTGCACCTAGATATTGTGGGCCTTTCGAAATTTTAGAAAGGGTGGGACCAGTGGCTTACAAGCTGGCCTTACCACCCCATGTTAGAGTGCATAATGTGTTTCATGTTTCATTATTAAAAAGATATGTGCATGATGCTTCTCACATAGTTGATTGGAATGTTGTACAGGTGGAACCAGAAGGGGAGTTTCTGCCAGAACCGCTTCAAATATTGGAGCGGGAAGAAATTGAGTTGAGAAACAGAACAGTGGTCAGAGTAAAAGTGCAGTGGAAGCACTTTACTGCTGAAGAAGCCACTTGGGAAAGGGAAGCTGAAATGATGGAGAGATATCCATTTTTGTTTAAATGAACTCTAGTAGTCGAATAAGAACACCGAGGACGGTGTTTATTTTCAGAGGGGGAATATGTAATACCCCCAATTTGTGTGTTGAATTTTTAAAGTTAGACATTTGAACTTTAATCCTAAGGGGGTGGACCCCAAGGGATGAGTATGGTGTGAATGTATTTGCATATTTTATTTGAGGAAAAAAATAAAATGATTGTGCATTTTGACCAAAAAGAGAATTTGAGATCACTTGCCAAATCCATGAGGATGGATAAGGCAACAAATCCCCAAAAATATTTCAAAAATCCTTGAAAGAAATTTATTTAGATTTGAGGAGGAATCTAAATTTCCCCAATGAAGAGGAGTAGTTGGGAAGAGGTGAGAAAAAGCTGGAAAAGCTTAGGAAAAGCTTAAAGCAGCTTTAAAGAGTCCCAAAAGGGGAAGCCTAGGCTAAACAGGAAAGAAAGCATCCTGCTATTCTGGACGCAGAATTAGAAACATGCTTTGGGGAAATATGAGCTTAAATAAACTGCTCCTAGGCAGATCAGAGGTTGATCTGTTCTAGGAGGTGATCTCTGCTCGGGGGTGAGTCCTGGGAGACAAAGAGGACTCTAAGGTTGGGAGGTTGGTCATTTGCAGATTGTGGTATGTTACGAAAATTCCAAATTTATATTTTTATGATGGTATGGATGCTTCACATATAAAAATAAAAAAAAATTAAGTAGAAAAAAAAAATGCTTGATTATTGTAGTACTACATTTAACGAGAGTCCATCCTTAGGGCAAATACCTTCGAGAATGTTTGGTTGTAGACCGAGGAATCTATAGTAAAAACCCGGAGAAACTCTAAACCAAGGTCGGTTTAAATCTGAAGTTACTTAGCCTCTGATTGATTAATTTTGTTATGTTCTCTGTAGACACAAAAATGATATGATTTGCTTATGTGTATGCTAGAGACATGTTAAAGTAGCACTGAAATATACATGGTTTGCAGCATAAAGGAAGAAAGCAAGATATTAGAATATAGATTGCAGATATGAGCATTCTAACATTTATAACCTTTATAGATTTCATATATGAGCCTTCTAACATTTATAATGGTGCTAGGGAAGGAGTAATTCTACACTATATGAGAATTATACCATTTATATGGGTATAGATTCCCTATTTAAATATACTCTTACTCCTTGAAAACCTGTAATATAGCAAATTAATTTCTTTATAAATAAGGTTCTCTAGTCAAGCACCCTTGAATACACATAGGTATACCTTAAAAGAAAAATAGAATTTATGAGTAAGTATGCTAGAACATGTAGTTTGACTCTTATAAAACCACCAAGCAAATGTTACATGAGAGAAGGGCTATAGTACTCCTAGAAATTATAGAGTATTGTGCATTTTCACTTCATCTCTAAACATTGAAATAAACCTTTGAGCAATCGAGTTAAATTTATGTTTAATACATAGCATCACTTGAGCTATCGGATACCTATAGATATATATGCATTAAAAAGAAAAAGAAAAAAACCAATATATTAACACGTATCGAAGTAACTAAGCAATGAGATACTTGTTAGTATCGACCCCACACGAATAAAATATATATATATATCTGAATTTTTATATGTCACCCGAGCGATACAATTTCGAATCATATATTTCAACGAGGGTATAAAATAAAAAGGGAACCTATCTATACAACATCTATATATGAACATATATTTACAAACAGGTGGATATTAAAACGATTCAATGAAATATATATGTTAATCATTATCGTTAGTGAAATACGAGTATGGTCAAATCATAATAATGCATGGTGCATAATTCAAAAGACTATGTATTTAGCCCATACTCGACGAACTCATTAGAGTGTCGCCACACTAATACGCCACGACATATTGGAGATATGTCCGAATAAAATTAAAACGAACAGAGGTGACAAACAGAATGATAAAACGATGAGGAAGCAACGATTATAACCCTAATCAATTCGCAATAGCGGGGATACCTTATCAGTTTAACAAATATTATTACGAAACCGAATATAGTTCGGAAAGGACGAATATACGTTCGCCCTGAACGCTGTCACTGTTCCCTATTTAATCACAGAGTCACTCATATTAATGCACAGAGATTTTCCAACGAAAGACTTAAGTCAGTAACCATTCTGCCAGTATAATATAACATAACGGATCAAAGTAGAATACATAGACTGGTCATGAACGCCCTTGACCATAGTTGCGAGGTGAACCATTCAACAAAACTTTGGTCAATAAACACATTAGTAAAATCGAGGTTCATCAGTTAACTCGAACATAAAGGATTGAGAAATAGAAGAAGATCAAAGTAATGAAATGATAGGCACGGCATTAACAGGAGTAACCACCCCAAAGGGTCGAAGCCAGCTTTCTCTGTAAGCCCAAAGGGCCGAAGCCAGCACAGTTACGTGAGTAGGAAAACTTACGTGAGTAGAAAAAAAAAAAACACGAACAAGAACCCAGACGACGTCACACCTTAACAGATAGAGAAACTGGAAAATTAAAGTAGATACCAGTGAACGCTAGGTTAAAGGGCACCACGAGGATTTTGGTAATACGACTCTTATCTCGCGGTGGGATGAGCAACCTTCACCACCCTTTACCAGAATGAACCCCAAATCCATTCTTGTCACGACCAGAGACCTGCAACGCAAACAGTAAGAGAATGGTAAGAATCATGGGTATAAAGCAACAAAAGGGAAGTTTATGAACCGAAAAGAAAAGACGCGTATACTCTACGCAGAAGGAACTGCATACAACCCCTGTAGGCGGAGAAGGCATAGCCGGTAAGAGGATTAGCTGTAGAGAGCGATCTGGATAAATTCTCCACTCCGCAAGACCTATAACAACGAAAGAAAAAAGATAAACAGTGATGAGGTTCATGGCAGAGAAAGGTTATTAATGAACACCAAACCCTAAAATGAGATCGCTCCATGTACCGGGTGAAATTAGGTTCAAGGATTTCTCAGGTACACTCTGGCGATTTCAAGTTCTACGAAACCCTGAAGGAGGATTTCCAGGATCAACGTTGAGCCGCGACCCTAGGTACCCTTCTGTCAGTTAATATTATTTTAATCCCGTTCGGCGTACATGGGAGGCGGGATGCCGGCGAGTTCAGAAGGGGCTGCTCATCGAAAGGACCTTCTCCTTTCCCCTCTCCAGCTGTTGGCAAGGCGCGTTCTCAGTACCACCACTGGTTTGGCAAAATTGAACTGAGCAGACACCATCACGAACCTAAACTTTCGCCACCGCAAGCTGGCACCAGTACTCATGGGTGAGTACGCCACACGGTCGCGCCCATAATCTGTCATATGCAAAACCAAACCATCACCGAGATCATTAATATGTGCAATTATATGCGGCGTAGGGATAGGGTTCGATCGAACCACTGACAGGGGGAAGTGGTATCATAAACCACCCCGAGTGATATAACTCGTGTATTCCTCCGGACAAATGGCCATAAAAGAAACTAGAGTTAAAACAAGTGCAAAACCATAACCCGCGCAATGGTAAAGGTACAGGTAAGTTTTACCATGGAAAGCTGGTATATGATATATTCAATAGATTACCAAGGATACTACACGTGACCAATACATGTGAAAGGACCAAGGGAAATATAAAAGGGGTTATTTCAAATTATGTGTAATATATATATATGGTGGCGCTTTCAAAACGGATTGGGACTTATATATGAATATATATAAATATAGGGATATATATATATATATTCATATGTTCATTGAATTAATAATGCCAAGGATATATATATATATATATATATATATATATATATATATATATATATATATATATATATATATATATATATATATATATCTGCCAAGTTTAATTATACAAAAAGGTTTGGAAATATATATAATATATATAAACATAGTAGCTATAGGGATATTTGCCTATACTCAATCAATGTATATTGCCAAAGATTCTATATACAATTAGTATATGAGTAAGTGGAAGATGTATAATATAAATAGGGCATGTATACTATTATCAAAAGAGGGAAAGATTGAATCTTATTCAGTACCAATAAAAAAAAAAAAAAAAAAAACAAAACTGATAGAAACTGGGTTAAGGTATTCAGGGGAATTTCCCATAAGTTATAGTGGATATTATTAACAAGACCTTATGTTATAGAAAAAAAAAAAAAAATTCTTAACGGGAGGCGTTACAAATGGTATCGGAGCACCGGTTACAAAAATTGGGCTGTCAATTTTGTGCTCACTACTTATTACATATTGTGTTTTTTTTGAAGTTTTAAGAACTTTTGGCTAATCTGTGTTGTAAGTGTGTACAGTTGAAATGGCTGAAGGTGAAGGGATTTATGTGGATCTGCGGGATGAGTTTGCTACTCCAGATCCCAATGCCCCCGTTAATGGCTATGTTGCCTGGTTGCAACGGGATATCATTTGAATTGAAAAGCCGGAATGACATGTTGTCATCGGCGGTGGGAAGCGGGGAAAAACTCATCGGGGAACTCACTTCCCCGAAATAGCCGGGGAAGGCGAAGGTTCGGAAGAAAGTGGATGCGATGATGATGATCTTTGCTAGGCAATGACATAAACGAAGAAATTGCGGGGAGAATTTAGAAAGATCAAACCTCCTTCTTATGATCGGGAAAAGGAGGAGGATCTTTGGCTTAATTATAAACATGTAAGTATTTCAAGGCAAAAAATGTGGAGGAGCAATCTAGAGAGGCCAGTTGGCTTGATATGTTTACGAGGAAAAGCCACACTGTGGTGGGAAGAGACAAAAATGGTGCATGCCATTGATGAAAAAACAGTTACTTGGGAATATTTTCAGACGAAGTTCAAAAGTCGTTATTTGAATTAACATTATTATGATGATAAAGCAAAAGAATTCCATGAACTTAGACTAGGAAAACTCACTATTGATGAGTTTTTCACTAAGTTTACCAATTTACTGAGGTATGTTCCTTACATAAGGGAAGAAAAAGCAAAGGTTCAAAGGTTTTTGAATTGCTTACCTACTGTGTACAAAGAGAAAATTGAGTTTGACAACCCAAAGACAATGGACGAAGCAGTTAGAAAGGCAAGATTATGCTATCAGCAGTTTAAAGGTAAAGCTGAACAAGGGAAGAGCTGGCTGAACAAGGGTGAGTTGAAAGGTAAAAGACCAAAACCAGCATATCTAAGAAATTTTGGTAGAGATCATCAGCGGAAAAAATTCAATAAACCAAGAGAAAGTCAAACTGCTCAGTCCCAAGTGGCGTCAAAACCAGTAGAAGGGAATAACAAAAAGGAAGGGACAGTCAGAATGAAGGAACCTCTGAAATGTTGGGGCTGTGGAGAACCCCATATGATGAGGGACTGCCCCCATCGAAATATACACATGATCAGCAGAGAGCGAGAGGCAACAACAGTAAATGACATAGCCAGAAATATACCAACTATCAGTGCAACCTTGGAAAATCGGCAAGCAGAACATCAAGCAACCATGGTGGAAATGGAGGGTAAGATTTCTGACCTACCTATTACTGTTTTGATTGATCCAGGTGCTTCTTTGAGTTACATTAGTCCTGGAATTGTAGAAAAATGTAAAATTAAACCTGAAAAATTTCAGCAGTCATGGTTGGTACAGCTAGCCACTGGAACTAAGAGGAAAGTCACACATAAGTTGCCCAAAACAACAATACAATTAAATGGCTTTACAACAGAAGTAAATTTGAACATATTGCCATTAGGATCCTATGATCTGTTGATAGGAATGGACTGGCTGGAAAAAAAGAAAGCTCTGATGAACTGCTGGGATAAAACTCTGCATGGTGTGGATGAAGAAGGAAAACCTTTTACACTAAAATGGAAACCAAAATCCATTTCAATAAGACAAATATCAGCCTTACAATTGAAAAGAACAGCTAGAAAAGGATATCAAGTCTATGCAGTGCATGTAGAAGAAATGGAACAACAAACTGAGGAAGAGTTACTGGATGCTATACCAGTCATTAGAGAATTTAAGGAAGTCTTTCCCAAGGAAATCCCTCATCTTCCCCCCAAAAGAGAAATTGATTTTTCCATAGATCTGGTGCCGGGAGCCACACCTGTTTCCCGAGCCCCCTATCGGATGAGTCCTCCAGAACTCATGGAACTAAAAATTCAATTGCAGGAGTTGTTAGATAAAGGGTATATCAGACCCAGTGTGTCTCCTTGGGGAGCCCCGGTTTTATTTGTGAAAAAGAAGGATGGAACTTTTAGGATGTGCATTGATTATCGTCAACTGAACAAGTTGACCATTAAGAATAGATATCCACTTCCTAGAATTGATGATCTGTTTGATCAAGTGAGAGGGGCCTCAGTATTTTCCAAGATAGACCTAAGGACTGGGTATCACCAGCTCAGAATTAAAGAAGAAGACATCAGCAAAACAGCATTTCGAACCAGGTATGGGCATTACGAATTTGTGGTCCTACCTTTTGGGTTGACAAATTCCCCTGCCACATTTATGTGCTTGATGAACAGTGTGTTGAATAAGTATTTGGAAAAATTTGTTCTTGTGTTCATAGATGATATTTTAGTCTATTCTAAAAATGAAGATGAACATAAGGAACATCTGAGAATAGTTTTGCAGACTTTGAAAGAAAATCAGCTATATGCCAAGATCAGTAAATGTGAATTTTATAAAGATAAAATTCAATATTTGTGTCATATTATTTCTGAAAAAGGGCTTGCAGTAGACCCTGAAAAGATAAAAGCAATTAAGGAATGGCCAGTCCCAACTGATGTTTCAGCAGTAAGGTCGTTCATGGGGATAGCAGGCTACTATCGTAGATTTGTGGAAAGATTTTCTGCCATAGCACATCCCATCACTTCATTGCAAAGAAAGGGTGTCAAGTTTGTGTGGACTGAAAATGTCAAAACAGTTTCGAGCAGTTAAAACAAAAACTTATTTCAGCCCCTATATTAAAAATTGTTGATCCGGATAAAGAGTTTGTGGTATGTACAGATGCTTGCAGAGAAGGGCTGGGGGGAGTTCTGTTGCAGGAAAATTCAGTCATTGCCTATGAATCTAGGAAACTGAAAATACATGAACAGAATTATAGTGCATATGATTTGGAATTTGCAGCTGTCATTCATGCTTTAAAAATGTGGAGGCACTATCTCTTGGGGAAGAAGTTCACATTGATGACTGATCATATCAGCCTCAAATATTTTTTCTCCCAAACTGACCTGAATGCAAGACAAGCCAGATGGCTGTCCTTTCTAAGTGAATTTGATATGGACATAAAGCATATCAAAGGGAAGGAGAATAAAGTGGCTGATGCATTGAGTAGAAATGCTTGTCAAAGTTTAAGTAGCATGGGGAGTAGTGCCCATATGGAGGTAGAAGAGTTGGTGGGAAAAGCAGCAACTCAAGACCCCAACTATGAAGCACTATTGGTGAAACTACAGACAAGGGATAAAACTGATTTCACTAAAAACCAAAAAGGGCTGCTCTATTACAAAAACATGTTGTTTATTCCAAATATAGAATCATTGAAAAGAGAAATTCTAGATGAATATCACAAACAACCCTATGCAGGACATCCAGGGTACCAAAAGATGATAAAAGCCTTGAAGAAGAAGTTGTTCCGGCCAGGAATGAAAAGAGATGTGGCAGAGTATCTAAGTAGGTGTATGGAATGTCAACTGGTCAAAGTTGAGCATCAACGTCCAGCAGGTCTTCTAAACCCTTTGCCAATTGCAGAATGGAAATGGGACACAGTTTCCATGGATTTTATAACAGGACTACCTAAAACCAAATATCAACATGATTATGTAATGGTATTAGTAGACACTCTAACCAAAGCTGCTCACTTTATACCAGTGAAATCTACTTTCGGAACAGCTCAAGTAGCAAATGTTTTCCTGAAAGAGATAGTAAGGCTACATGGAGTTCCTAAAGTAATTGTTTCAGATCGAGATGCTAAGTTTACAGCAGCATTTTGGAAAGGATTGTTTGGAGGGATGGGTACTAAGCTGAATTTTAGTACTGCCTATCACCCTCAAACAGATGGGCAGACAGAAAGGACGAATCAAATTGTGGAGGATATGTTGCGAATGTATGTGATGGATAGACCATCAAAGTGGGAAGAATATCTGCATCTAGCTGAATTTGCCTATAATAACAGTTACCAATCTTCTATTAAGATGAGTCCGTTTGAGGCACTCTATGGGAGAAAGTGCCGTACTCCCTTGAGTTGGAGTCAACCAGAGGATAAACTGGTGTTGGGACCAGATGCACTACAAGAGATGGAAAGAATTGTTAAACAAATACAGAGAAACATAAAGACAGCACAAGACCGACAGAAGAGCTATGCTGATAAGAAAAGGGTGCACTGAGAATTCAAAGTAGGAGATCATGTGTATTTTCGCATCAAACCCAAAAAGAGCACACTTTATGCTGGAAGTTGTGCAAAAATTGCACCTAGATATTGTGGGCCTTTTGAGGTGTTAGAAAGGGTGGGACCAGTGGCTTACAAGATGGCCTTACCACCCCATGTTAAAGTGCATAATGTATTTCATGTTTCCTTATTAAAGAGATATGTGCATGATGCTTCTCACATAGTTGATTGGAATGTTGTACAGGTGGAACCAGAAGGGGAGTTTCTGCCAGAACCGCTTCAAATATTGGAGTGGGAAGAAATTGAATTAAGAAACAGAACAGTGGTCAGAGTAAAGGTGCAGTGGAAGAACTTTACTGCTAAAGAAGCCACCTGGGAAAGGGAAGCTGAAATGATGGAGAGATATCCATTTTTGTTTAAATGAACTCTAGTAGTTGAATAAGAACACCGAGGACGGTGTTTATTTTCAGAGGGGGAATATGTAACACCCCCAATTTGTGTGTTGAATTTTTAAAGTTAGACATTTGAACTTTAATCCTAAAGGGGTGGACCCCAAGGGATGAGTATGGTGTGAATGTATTTTCATATTTTATTTGAGGAAATAAATAAAATGATTGTGCATTTTGACCAAAAAAGAGAATTAGAGATCACTTGCCAAATCCATGAGGATGGATAAGGCAACAAATCCCCAAAAATCTTTCAAAAATCCTTGAAAGAAATTAATTTAGATTTGAGGAGGAATCTAAATTTCCCCAATGAAGAGTAGTTGGGAAGAGGTGAGAAAAAGATGGAAAAGCTGAGGAAAAGCTTAAAGCAGCTTTAAAGAGTCCCAAAAAGGGGAAGCCTAGGCTAAACAGGAAAGAAAGCATCCTGCTATTCTGGACGCAGAATTAGAAACATGCTTTGGGGGAAATATGAGCTTAATTAAGCTGCTCCTAGGCAGATCAGGGGTTGATCTGTTCTAGGAGGTGATCTCTGCTCGGGGGTGAATCCTGGGAGATAAAGAGGATTCTAAGGTTGGGAGGTTGGTCAATTGCAGATTTTGGTATGTTCTGAAAATTCCAGTTACTCTATTTTATGATGGTATGAATTAGCTACATATAATAAAAAAAAAATAATTAAGAAAAAAAAAATCCTTGATTATTGTAGTACTACATTTAACAGAGTCCATCACCAGGCAAATACCTTCCAGAATCTGTTTGGTTGTAGACCAGAAATCTATAGAGTAGAAACTTCAGAAACTCTAAACCAAGGTCGGTTTAAATCTGAAGTTACTTGGCCTCTACAGATGATTAATTTTGTTATGTTCCCTGTAGACACAAAAATGATATGATTTGCTTATGTGTATGCTAGAGACATGTTAAAGTAGCACTGAAATATACATGGTTTGCAGCATAAAGGAAGAAAGCAAGATATTAGAATATAGATTGCAGATATGAGCATTCTAACATTTATAACCTTTATAGATTTCATATATGAGCCTTCTAACATTTATAATGGTGCTAGGGAAGGAGTAATTCTACACTATATGAGAATTATACCATTTATATGGGTATAGATTCCCTATTTAAATATACTCTTACTGACTTGAAAGGCTTTGTAATATGTAAAATTAATTTCCTTGCAATAAGGTTCTCTAGTCAAGCACCCTTGAATACATAGGTATACCTTAAAAGAAAATAGAATTTACGAGTAAGTATGCTAGAACATGTAGTATGACTCTTACTAAACCACCAAGCAAATGTTACATGAGAGAAGTGCTATAGTACTCCTAGAAATTATAGAGTATTGTGCATTTTCACTTCATCTCTTAAACTTATTAAAATAAACCTTTGAGCAATCGAGTTAAATTTATGTTTAATACATAGCATCACTTGAGCTATCGGATACCTATAGATATATATGCATTAAAAAGAAAAAAAAACCCAATATATTAACACGTATCGAAGTAACTAAGCAATGAGATACTTGTTAGTATCAACCCCACACGAATAAAATATATATATATCTGAATTTTTATATGTCACCCGAGCGATACAATTTCGAATCATATATTTCAACGAGGGTATAAAATAAAAAGGGAACCTATCTATACAACATCTATATATGAACATATATTTACAAACAGGTGGATATTAAAACGATTCAATGAAATATATATGTTAATCATTATCGTTAGTGAAATACGAGTATGGTCAAATCATAATAATGCATGGTGCATAATTCAAAAGACTATGTATTTAGCCCATACTCGACGAACTCATTAGAGTGTCGCCACACTGATACGCCACGACATATTGGAGATATGTCCGAATAAAATTAAAACGAACAGAGGTGACAAACAGAACGATAAAACGATGCGGAAGCAACGATTATAACCCTAATCAATTCGCAATAGCGGGGATACCTTATCAGTTTAACAAAGATTATTACGAAACCGAATATAGTTCGGAAAGGACGAATATACGTTCGCCCTGAACGCTGTCACTGTTCCCTATTTAATCACAGAGTCACTCTTATTAATGCACAGAGATTTTCCAACGAAAGACTTAAGTCAGTAACCATTCTGCCAGTATAATATAACATAACGGATCAAAGTAGAATACATAGACTGGTCATGAACGCCCTTGACCACAGTTGCGAGGTGAACCATTCAACAAAACTTTGGTCAATAAACCGTTAGAAAAATCGAGGTTCATGTTAAGTTAACTCGAACATAAAGGATTGAGAAATAGAGAAGATCGAAAGTAATGAAATGATAGGCACGGCATTAACGGGAGTAACCACCCCAAAGGGTCGAAGCGACTTTCTCTTTGTAAGCCGAAGGGCCGAAGCAGTAGCACTTACATGAGTGAGAAAACTACGTGGAAGTAGAAAAAAAAACACAGACAAGAGAACCCAGGGCGCCGACACCAACCAGAGATAGAGAAAATGGAAAATTAAAGTAGATACCCGGTGAACGCTAGGAGTAAAGGGCACCCACGAGGGGATTCGTATGCGACTCTTATCTCACGGTGGGATGGGCAACCTTCACCACCCTTTACCGAACGAACCCCAAATCCATTCATTGTCACGACCGAGACTGCCATGGCATGATAAGAGAATGGTAAGAATCATGGGTATAAAGCAACAAAAGGGGAAGTTCTTGAACCAAAAAAGAAAAACCGCGTATACTCTCGCGAAGGAGCTGCATACAACCCCTGTAGGTGGAGAAAGGCATAGCGTGGGGATTATGCAGCAGAAGCGTGCGGATAAATTCTCCACTCCCACCAGACACCTTAACAACGAAATAAAGAAGATAAATAGTGATGAGGTTCGTGGAAGAGAAAGGTTATTAATGAACACCAAACCACAAAATGAGATCGCTCCATATCTTAGGGTGAAATTAGGTTCAAGGATTTCTCGGGTACACTGCAGCGATTTCAAGTTCTGGAACCACGAAGGAGGATTTCCGGGATTAACGTTGGTAGCGACCTTGGGTACCCTTACGTCGGTTAATATTATTTTAATCATAGTTCGGCGTACATGGAGGTGGGATGGCGAGTTCGAAGGGCTGCTCATCGAAAGGACCTTCCTTTCCCCTCTCTAGGCATTGGCAAGGCGTTCTCGGTACCACCCTTTGGTTTGGCAAAATTGAACTAGCGGTCACCATCACGAACCTAAACTTTCGCCACCGCAAGGTGGCACCGGTACTCATGGGTGGTACGCCACGTAGTCGCGCCCATAATCTGTCATATACAAAAACCAAACCATCACGAGATCATTAATATGTGCGATTATGCGGCGTAGGGATAGGGTTCGATCGAACCCGCGCGGGGGAAGTGGTATCGTAAACCACCCCAAGTGATATAACTCGTGTATTCCCTCACGACGAATGGCCATAAAAGAAACTAGAGTTAAAAGCAATTGCAAAACCACAACATGACGCAATGGTAAAGGTACGGGTAAGTTTTACCATGGAAAAATGGTATATGATATATTCAATAGATTACCAAGGATACTCCACGTAATCAATACATGTGGAAGGACCAAGGGAAATATAAAAAAAGGGGTTAATTCAATTTATGCGTAATATATATATGGTGGCATTTTCAAAACGGATTTGGACTTATATATGAATATATATATGACTATAGGGATATATATATATATATATATATATTCATATGTTCATTGAATTAATAATGCCAAGGATATATATATATATATATATATATATGCCAAGTTTAATTATACAAAAAGGTTTGGAAATATATATAATATATATAAACATAGTAGCTATAGGGATATATGCCTATACTCGATCAATGTATATTGCCCAAGATTCTATATGAAATTAGTATATGAGTAAGTGGAAGATGTATAATATAAATAGGGCATGTATACTATTATCAAAAGAGGGGAAAGATTGAATCTTATTCGGTACCAATAAAAAAAAAAAAAAAAAACAAAGGCGGTAAGCTGGGTTAAGGTATTCAGGGGAATTTCCCATAAGTTATAGTGGATATTATTAACAAGACCTTATGTTATAGAAAAAAAAATAAAATTTCTTAACGGGAGGCGTTACATAGATGTTGAATTAATTGAAAAACTAAGTTGATTGGATATACGATATTTTTCTACATAGAATTAGTGTACATAGATATTTTTAGCTCACAATAGTCACGTGCATACATAGGTTTAATTCATAATAGTTGCATACAAAAATGAAAATAGGAAAAATAATTAAAGTTTTAAAATACCGATTCACCTCCCCTCTCATTATTTTTCCTAACAATTGGAATAAGAGCTGGGCGCTTTGGAAGGAGATTTGCTTGAAGGAATACTCATCAAGACGAGAAATCAAGAGGGGACAACATCTATTAGGTCACCATTATTCAACGAAACCAATCTAATTTTTTGGAAGGTAAGAATGTGATATTACCTACAATCACTTGGAGAAAATGTACGGGGAATCATTGAAGGATGCTTACAATATGCATTCTCCATTCCCATAGATGAAGCAGAAAAGAATAACTATGATACCAATGCAAAGGTTTTCAATGCTCTATTCGGAAGGTTGGCAGAATCATAATTTTTCAAATTCATCTAGCTAAATATGACTTTATCTATATGGGACAGGATCATCCAAAGCTATGAAGGTGAAACCAAGGTAAAAAGCGCCAAAATTCAAACTCTTAGAATTCAATATGAAACTCTGAGAGTGCACAATTATGAAAGTATCACAAATTTCTTTCTTAGGGTAGATAAAATCATGAATCCTAAGAGAAATATTGGTGAAGAAATAAAAGAGTCATCACTCATTGAAAAATAATAAGGTCCTAGGCTCCTATATTCAATTCGAAAGTTTCTACCATAGAATAAATGGAGGTCATGAAGAATATTGATGTTGAAAAAATTCATGGTATTTTAATAGCCTATGGAATGGAAAATAGGGTCCCTTAGATATCATAGAAGTTTCATTCAAGTTTACTTCAAAAGGAAAATGAAAAAGAAGAAAGAGGATGTATGAGAAGAAAGAAGAGGAAAACTTCGTAAAGAGAGACTCCATGTGGGTACTAGTGAGCCTTGTTATTGCCAAGGTACGCAACTACCGGGGGCTACCTACTCTACTTTATCAACCTCGGAGTTCATAAAAACTTTGAGGTGATGGTGCTATATACATAGCGGTGCATTTTTGTTCATGTCATCCTCTTCTCCTTTATGAAAGGGTGCTACTTCTAGGGTTCTCCGTGAAGTCTGTCACACTTTAATGAAACTAAACTAAATTGTAGAAAGGAAATGAAAGAAATGGAATTAATTTAATGTGCGGAAAGGAAATGACTCTAAGAAACTAAATTAAATTTCTAAAAAGAAATGAGATGAAGGAAACTAATTTTCTTTTCGGAAAACAAATAGCGAGAAATGGCTTAATACTAAACCACACTTAGCAGCCCAAATGGCTAAATGCACTCTACTTATCCTATGATCTATCTAACATGCTTCTATCCATGTAACTAGGCTATCCATGACTTAATTATAATTAAAAAGAGTTAATTTGCGGCTTGGAGGGAAGAAATGGGGTAAAAAGAGGCTAATGGGGGGTTTAACACATGAAACGAGTTTTGAAGTGGAAATAGGGGGGTTAAAACCTTATAAAACATTATGATAGCGTGGCCGGCTTTGGAGCGAGACGGAGCTCAAAAATGAGATGGCGGAGTGTGATGGAGAACAAAATTTACGATGTGCAATTTACCAATCGCAACTTTGTAAGATTAAAGGGATAGAAGTAAGGATTAACAACGATGAATTAAGTTATGCAAAGCGCGAAGTGAAATGGCAATTTGTGAATCACAATATCGCAAGTTTAGATGGATAATAGTAAAGATCAAGAGGAATGAACTAAAATGTGCGAAGTGCGATTTGCAATGCGGTAAAGGTTGCGGTTACGATGCGATGTGGTAAGTTTTGCGAATTGCGAAGTGTGATGAGTGACATGGCACCGGTTATCGCATCGGCGGTATGAACGGTAAATTTTATGCACAAAGTTAAAATGTGTGATTTACGATTTCCGAATTTCTCTCAATATCGCAGTCACAAGAATCGAGTGGTAAGTGTTAATGGTAAAAGCTAAAATGTGCGAAGTGTGATTTTATGATGGGCGACATGGCGGTGGGATCGATGGTGGGGTGCGATTTCACAATATCGCAATCGCAAGGACCAACGATAAGTGTTTAAGTGAAAAGGTAAACGGTGCGAAGTGCGATTTGTGATTTCACAATATCGCAATTGCAAAAAACAAGATGTAAGTGTTAGAGGTAAAAAAAGGTAAACGACGCGAGTGCAATTTCGATTTCGCTATATAATAATCGCAAAGAGTGAAGGGTAAGTGTTAGAGGTAAAAGAAAAAATGTTGCGATTTGTGAAGTGCGATATACGGTGCGGGGAGACTCGAGAAAAAGGAAGAGATCGATTTTCGGTGGTTTGGATGGTTTCCCGTGTTTTGCATTAAAAGGTAAGGCAATCATGAATGGTGAAAGAAAAGAAGTAAGGCTTGAAGTGTTTAAGTGCGTTAATGTAATTATTTTATTTTAAATTTCAAATAATGATAAATATTTCAATTTATTTTATAATTTTTGTCTTACAATTTTTTAATATAATAAAAATATTATTAAAAAAACATTTTAATATTTCAAAATTAATGTTATGTTTTAAATAAGTTAAAAAACAATATATAGAAAGCTCTTCTTGGCTTGGAGATGTAAAATCTCTACTAACGGGGTAACCACGTGAAGGTTAGAGCTTATATGACCCCAAAAATGGTCCATCATTGGCATGGGACTAACCACGGAGAGGTTCACCCACACAATCCATTGCCAATGAGGCATAATCAATCACATGCATACATGCACACAACAAAAATAGGGTGCACACAAACATACACATAGCCACAAACATTACACATAATGACTCACAAGGTGACATGTTCACACACATCACAATTATAATGAAGATTAGAATTAACATTATTTTATACCTATGTTGAAAATTGAGTATAAGTATTATGATGTTGATAATTGCATTTATTTTATAAATTCAATTAGTTTAAAATTAATAAGTATTTACATTGTTTATTATATTTAAAACTATTCTTATTATTAACCAAACTTTAGAATTAATATTTTTTTCCCTATATTATTAAATTATAGTATTATGATTTGTTTTAATAAATTATTCAAATGAATGAATTTTTTAAATAAAATTAATAGTTATTGTATTGATTTTAGTATTAAATAATTAATTGATATGTGTTATTACAAATTGATGTTGTTATAAATTTTATGTTGTTTTTCTTTTTAGTTTTAGTTTCATGGTTTGCATGATACTCTATAACACGATAATATTTAATTGAGGTGTACATTGTGGGATAATATTATGTCCTTTTTAGTGTTATTTTAATAAGTATATTGTTTTTTCATATAAAATATTAAAATTTAGATAGAAAAAAGATAAAAAAATAAAAAAATAAAAGTAAAAAATTAATTAAAAAAACAATAAAATAATAATAATAATTCCACAAATATTTAAAGTAATGTATTTATAAGTTAATATTTAAACTACTATATTTATAAATCAATATTCTAAATAATATATTTATATATAGAAATAATATATTTATTTATCGATATGCTAAATAATATATTAATTTATATAGAAATAATGATAGTATATTTATAATCATATTAATGATAGGATATTTGCACATATTAGGCTCATATATCTACAAATAAATAATACATATACAAATGTAACAAAGAAGAATTCCTACAAAAAGAATACATTCACACATACAAAGAATCAATTAAACAAGACACGTACAAATGTAGAAAATAATAAATTCATATACACATTAAGAATACATTCATACACATATAAAGAAAAAAGTAATCAAGACACATAAAATGTAGTAAAGAATAGATTCATACACATGAGGAATACATTTGTATACATACAAAGAATACAACAAAAAACAAGACACATACAAATGTGGAAAAAAAAATAGATTCATACGGACATGAAGAATACATTCATACATATAAAAATAATACAAGTAAACAAGATACATAGGAAGCATGCATAAAGATAAATTCATACACGAAGAATACATTCATACACATACAAAGAATACGACTAAATAGCTTACACATTAGAATGTGGCGAAGAAACAATTCATACACACATGAAAGAACATTCATACACATAGAGGGAATACAAGTAAAAAAGACACACTACCAAAGAATATATTCATACTCATGAAGAAGAAATTCATAGACATACAAAAATGCAAGTAAAGAATAGATTCATACAAACAAAAAAAAAATACAAGTAAACAACACACATCAATTGCAACAAAGAATAGGTCCATATACATACAAGTAAACAATTCTCATACAAATGAAACCACCACTTTAACACTCAAAAGGCATACCCAAACAACATATGCATATGCATACAAATAAGCAAATGAAAAAATATAAAAGCATGCATAATGAGAGATTCATAAACATAGAACAATAAACACTCCAAAGAACTACATGCAACAATGCAAACCTCTAGATAATACATTCACACATATCATAGAGAAATAGATATCCTATTCATTAATGCATGCAAAACAAAAATATCAACAAATAAATTCTAAATATCTAAATGCAACTAATAAAAACAACACATTCAATTCTCAAAATAATACATCCATATACATACAAAATAAAAAATCCAAAGCATACATTATAACTCATACATTAATATATAAATATATAAGCATTCAAGAATATATTTATAGTATATAAATAATAAAACTAATACATACACATTCAATATAATAAATTTATAAAATATTTAAATAATGGAAAACACCTAAATATATTGAGTAAATTTATAAAAATAAATAATATAATATTTAAATATTTAATATATTAGTATTTAATCTAAGCCTATAAAAATAAAAATATGTAAATATTAATAAATATTTATCGATATATATGAAAAGGAGGGAAAAAAATATAATATAGATATCTTAATAACATACTTATAATACATATATATAATTAAAAAAAAATCAAAATCTTAAAAAATCAAAATCAAAACCAAAAAATATAAATTAAAAAATATAAATAAATTTAAGTTATAATTTTCATATAATGTATGTGGGAATAAGGTGATTTTGTCATTTTTTGTGCAATGTGTTGGGAAGATGTTTAAAACATTGTAAAAATGTTAAATGATTTATGAGAATAAGAGTGATTTTGTAATTTGTGTGCAATGCTTTGGGAAGATGTTTAAAGAATTGCAAAATAATCTAAATGATTTATGTGAATAAGAGTGAAGGATTTTTCCATTTAAGTGTATGTGGGAGAATGTTTAAAAAAATAAAAAAAATGTTAGATTAATTATGTGTAGTAAAAGTGATTTTGGTATTTGTGTGTGTATGTAGTGAAGATGTTTAAAACATGTTTAAAAATTATTAGTATAATAAAATGATATATTTGTGGTTGTGCATATTGGAGTTATATAAGCTAAAGATCATGAAAATACCAGACACAAGGAACACAACTCAAGGAGGTTAAAATGTGACCTTCCTAATAGCCTTTTGGAGGTTGAATTCCCTCCCAAAAAAAAAAGGTCTACTCCTTTTATTAATGATAGTTTACATCCTTTGATGGGCCCATGCAAACAAAAATATATATTTGTTTCTAATTACAACATTACAAAACAAAAAACTAGCTAATGTCTTCAACTCACGAGCAACTTTGACATTGATAAATTTTCTGCAAAACACAAAAAATTCAAATAATATGGTTAAGATAAATCCTTCATAAAAACTTGCAACATAATTAAATGTACAAATCATAAAAAAATCCATCATATATATAAACCTATAATCTATAATAAATATTAATAAAAAAATATTAATACAATATTATTATATAAAAATAATATCAATATAATATAATTTACAAATTTAATATAATAACAACTAAATTAAAAAAAAACATATTTGGTACTTTTAACTTCAATGAAACAATAACATGCTTTGATTAATGAAACTTCATTGAGTAAATAAAATTTCAAATAGACCCGGCCATGTCTAGCTTTTTGAAGCGGTTTTAACTCTAAGTTCTGGGTAAGATATGGTTATTCACTACTCCATACTCTATTAAAGCTAAAAGGAAATAGTATCTGTTCCCAATGAAAAGGAAGATACAATGGGCATGTGGAAAAAAAAAACAATTATACATATTTTTCAAATTAATATATAAAATAAAATAATAAATAAGTAATGATAATAAAATATAGGATTTAAATTCTAAATGGATACTTTCTTGATTCTAGGTAAATATATATGAATCTAAATAAATAAATGTTGCATTGGAGATTTAATAAAAAAAATAAGCATTGCTATATAGTATAATTAAGAAAAACCATAAAGTAATTAATAACTGAAAAATAAAAATAAAAAAAATCTTATGATTATTTGAGAGTTGCCACGTGCAACCTAATAATAAAACCAAGTAATTAATAACACAGACACAGAGGAAAAGTCTCTTAATTATAAATCTACGTAATTAATAACATACACGGCAAAAAAGGAATCTTTTTTTTTAATCTTTTTTAGGAGATCGTTGTGAAGTTGTATGATTGTTTTGGGAGTGCGCATGCGGGAAGTTGTATGATTGTTTAGGGAGTGCACATGCGTGAAGTTGTATGATTGTTTTGTATCACCTGCTCTTGACTACCAACCAATGACGAGTTTCTTACAGCATGAACTCAAACTCAAAAATACTAATAGACATATCTCACGAATTGAACTTATCACAACAGAACTCATAAGTCTCCACTAATTGTTGACTGACTTCATCATACGGGAGAACTTGTACATGTACTTGTTCCCATGTTATGCATAATAGCACGACTTCTGCATGAACTGACTCATAATTTAGACTAATTGTTGGAAATTCAATTAAAACCTTAGTAATTTACTGTTTACAATTAGAATCAAAAGCAATGCCATAACCCATAAGGCAGAGAAACATAATAAAATTGAAGTGATTACATAATAGAAATAAAACAATCCAGTCAATGCTAATTGAAGTGATTACATAATAGAAATAAAACAATCCAGTCAATGCTAATTGAATTGATTACATAATACAAATAAAACAATCCCATGAATGCTAATTAAATATAAAGCTATGTCTAAAATAGGGTGGATTGTAACTAGTATGTAGGCTATGTAGAAATGCTTCCAAGAATTAGATCTGTAAGCTATGGAGAAGACATTTATGTCTAGATAGGCCTACCCGAGAATATCTGAGGTTTCTTTTAGCTGTCACTTATGAATTGCACAATAATCAACATAAATGGTTTCTCTCAAGAATGTCTAGATCTGGCTCTCACTGTGCCTCTCTATATGCAGGTTTTTGGTGAAGATTTGCCTCTCAACTGACTAAACCACCTTCTCAATCTCTCTATAAGCAAAGGTGGATAGGGATGAGGCTTGGGAGAGTGACTGGAGCAAGGTGAGAGGAGTGTGAGGCTTCAAAAACTGCCTAGGAATGATCAGGGTAGCATTTTGTTGGTGGAGCAGTGGTTGCATTGGTAAAGGAATTCTGATTCATCACCACAATACAACACCATATCACCTTCAAGCTAACGATACAGTAGAGCCATTTCACAAGATTTTGGAACGTTATTGACCAAGGTGTGCTCGGTCAATAGGGAAGACTCGGATGACAGAATTCTTGTTGTTCTGTGAATAGGGATGAATGGGATGACAGAATTCCTGTTGTTTTATGGGCCGAACGATTGATGGAACTAATGGTTGGATGATGTGCACAATATCTATGTGTCGAATGAATCCACTGCACAATCTCTATGGAAGAAATTATAAAAATCCACGGCACAATTTCTGTGGAAAAAAATTACTGACGGACACAGAGGACTAAAACCCACTCAATTGGCATAATTATTCGAGAGATATATATCATAAAAATATTCTTAAACTGCAAAAAGAAACAAATGAGAACCAGGCCATTGACAAAAAATACTAACCTTGTTCCTTAGGAATCTTTCATTTTCTATTGAACCTTGCTTCATAGGAATCTTTCATTTGCTATTCAAACTATAGAACCTCGTGTTTGCAAAAGCCGTGGAAACTCCTCATTCTCTACTACAAAAACATTAGAAAATCTGCTCCAGCTCGTGTATATAAATTCCAACTCATAGAAAAGGAAACAGAGAAAAAAGACAGGAATGGTTAAATATTTCCATTAGTACCAACTCCTCTGAATTATTTGTTGATCAATTGGCCCTTCAGCCACCAGTGCAGCCATGACTTTCTCTCTCAATTAACAAAAAACCTTAACCACGCAAAAAAAACGTTTACACAGACACAACACATTACAAGAATACCACAACACTACACAAGACATTCATGCATACAACACTACACAAAACATTTATGGAGGGCTCCATAAGACAGACAACAGAAAACTTTACATCAGAGTTTTTGAGAGAGAACATCCATGCTTAACCTGTAGATTGAACAGGGAAAAAAATTTTCAGGTTACACAAATGTCTCTGTTAAATGAAATAAACATACAAAATAAAGGAACATAAAATTACTTAAACATACACAAAATAAAGGAACATAAAATTACTTAAAATTACCCTCTCCATGAATAATCCAATCCATCGCTCGTGCTGTTGTTCCGGCCTGCTCCTCTTCGTTCCTGAATTTTCTCGTCTCATTCTTCATTCATCACAATCACAGGATCCCTTTAATTCTTCATTCATGAGACACCTCCTCCTCTTCGTTCTTGAATTTCCTCCTCTCATTCAACATTCATCACAATCAACGATCTCTCTTATTCTTCATTCATCAGGCCCGCGAGTATATAATAACTAGGGATATAGTGAGTTTTATGCTGCGTGTTTAAGTAGTCTTTTAATTACTATCCATTAAACCAATCTTTTAATTGCTATTCATTAAACCATCTTTTAACTCAGTATTACTATTTTATAACTTGTGATATTTTTTAAAACTGAGCTTTTTAAAACTTGGTTCAATCCTTGTCCGTAACTTTCAGTATTATTGAGTTTTATGCATGTCCTTTTGGACCGTTGGGTTCAAATTTAGGTTTAACCAATCTTTTAACTACTATTCATTAAACAAATATTTTAATTTCTGTTCATTAAACAATCTTTTAACTCATTATTACTATTTTAGAACTTGTGATATTTTTTAAAATTGAGCCGGTTCAATGCATGTCCGTAACTTTCCGTTTTTTATATTTTCATTTAAGCTTTCTTTTAACCTGCGTTTTTTCAGTCTTTGGGTGCGCATAATAGTGGTTGGGTGACTAGGTTATGGTGCAAAGCATATATATATATTAAAACAATGGTAATTTAAAAATTTAAAATTTATGTGATATTTTTAACTTAATTTATATATATATATATATATATATATATATATATATATATATATATATATATATATATAATTAATTTTAAAAATAATTAGTCTTTATATATAATCTAATGAGAACAAAATATGTAACAAAAATGTATGGTTAAAAGAGATGTGAATATATATATATATATATATATATATATATATATATATATATATAAAATATGATAATAGTAAAAATTTAAATATATTTAAAATCTATGTGATATTTTTAAATTAAATTTTGTATATATAAAATTAATTTTAAAAATAGTTAGTCTTTTTTAAATATATGAATTATTGAGAATCAAATATTATTATTGGTAGCAAAAATATATGGTTAATATTATTTTTTTTTAGAAACGTCAAGTTTAAAACAACAATAATAACTTATTATTCATAAAAATATATGGTTAACATTATTTTTATTAAAGATGTCAAGTTTAGTGGTAGAGGAAGACTTTCTCTTTAGACATGATTAGAGAATCAGAATTGTTCTTCCTGAAGTATTTTCAAATGGACAACAATTGCTTATACATGTTTGAATTTAGCTTTCAATAAATTTATCTACTTAAAATAGATACTTGTAAGACTTAATATTAAGCTAACAAATATTAGCATTAATAGATTTTTATATCATTTTCTTTGCAATCTATTATTGATGTAATTTTTATATTAAAAGTTCTATTTAAAAATCATTTGTGAAGGCTACATAAAGATTGACTTTTTCTTTCTCCCCTCCAAGCCTACATTGAGTAAGGGTTGAATATATGTCAAACAAAAACATAGAGGATGTCTTAAGGAAATGTTTTGGAGAGCACATTGAGAAAATTATGAATACATCTTTAAAATTTAGAGGTCTAAGATGATTCTTTTTGAAAAGAATGTAAGCTTCTTACATAATGCCTTGCACTAATAAAATGAGCATGGAAATATAACTTACAATGAACCAAGTTCATTTTCACTCAAAAAAATGCAAGGGAAACACCAACTACCCTTATATCACTAGCAACATGAAATCCCTGCTTGGCATATAAAGTTGAAAACACAAAATCCAAAGTCCCTTCACAACCACTTAATGTCGATGTGATTTTGAAACCAATAGAGAAAGTAAGATTCAATATAGACACTACTTATGTTTCTTATATTGGATCAAAAACCTATCGTTATTATATATTCTGCATGGGATCCTTTGAGAGATAATTGGATTTGTGTTTTTAGCAATATACATGCATGAGTTGTTAAACATCATGATGACAAGTAGAGGCAATCCCGCATCACTAGAAGTAAAGTTTGTAACCATTGCAATGAAGGATGTTTCTTATTTTTGTACCACATTTACTATATAGAATTTTCATGTCTCAAATGAATTATATGCAACAAGAGATATCCACAAAATTTTCCAACTCAAATTGTGGAATTTGAATCCATTCAAAGTCACAACAAAATGTTACTAGTGGCACCAAGTTCAATAATTGTTTTACATTAAAGGCATTGTGGGTAATTTGGTGTTAAAAGTGATCAATTTAAGAATACAAGATCCTGGTGGTCAAGTGACATGGGAAAGAAATATAGCGATGATGTTCGAAAAATATGTGTTAGTCTAGTAAGCACTGTCATCCTAATTTGTCCACATTTTCAAATTAATTATGTTGAATTGGCATTGGTGATGTGAGCACGTGTCATATTGATAAAATAATAAAACAATGATATGGGAAATGGGCATACTAGCTACATTGCTTGGAAATTATTTAGTGATATGTAGCCTATGTGATGGAGGGTATCAAGAATCTCAAACATTGGAAGAACTAAATTCAACCGGCCAAAATTATGAGTCAAAGAGTCTTATAAATGCAGTAATATGATTCCTTAAACAAACATATAAAAAATGATACATGTTTTTACATCACATTACATAAATTATATGGGGAGGAAAAAATAATTTGTTAATGGTAGAGTGTGGCTTTTATTGTGGTGGATAGTGTTTAGACCCTTATTGCAATATTTCTATCCCTTCTCTAAATATTTGTAGATGGAAATATATCTTCTTTTTGCTATAGTATCATTCCCGTCTCCGTTTATCTATCGAAGACCCTCAATATACTCATAGATTTCTTAGATTGCATGGAAACCATAAACTTTGAACTCCTTTTGTAATTCATTATCTATTGCTCCCCATGCCCTCATCATTTTTTCCTGTGGATGGATTTGAGATCACATCCTTAGCTAAGGGGATGAGCTCACCCTTCTTCGTAGCATGTTCATCTACTATGGGAAATATTGTTGCAAAGTGTGTTGCTCCATCCTCTAAATTCATGGAGATTGACTTTAATACACCCTTTGTTTTAGAAAAATGCTAAAAAGAGTGTCATTCCTTCCCTCAATCCTAGAGGGATCATAAATTTCTCGTTACACCCATCTTCTCATGATGTTGGTGAAATTCTGAAACCGAGATTTTTCTCACATGTGAGCGTTCATGAACTTCTTCATTTTGATATTCCTTTGTTGGTCGAATCATTAAAGCGCACAAATTTATTCTAATAGCATGCTTGACAGTGAATATTAAACAGTTTAAGGCTGTGTTTAATATATCTTTACTCCCATTATTGAGCACTCGAAACTGCTTAATTCCGTATGAGTCAATATTTTTTCCATTGGCTAGATATTTTTTTCTATCAATATTTGATAAATTAGTCTGTGTTTGTGGTTCTAGGAAGTGTAGGGGTTGTTGTTGTTATTGTCTCCTCTTTTCTAACCCCTTTTTCAGTGGCCTACTCCATACTTCTCTAGCTTAGGTAAGGTCCAATCTACCTTTGTATCTATGATTCTTCTATCATTTAAAGCTATAGGAAATTTTCTAAGTAGATTTTATGAGGTAGTGATGATATAAAATAGTACTTGAAACCAACATATTATCAATATCAGGGAAATGACCTCAGTAAAGGATTTCTTGCATAAATCAAATTAACAAGCCCAAATTATTCATGGTTGAAAAATCTAGATTATGAGAATATTTATTTCCTTTGTAGATCTTGTTACGAAACAAAGCCATTCCTTCAAAAATTGTTCAAATCTCAAAAGATCAATGCTAGGAAAAAATAGTTGCAAACTAAGATAGTGAGAAGGTGCCAAGGTAGGAAATTATATTTTATTTAAATATGAACTTACCCCATATCACAACAACAATTAAAATCAACAAGAGACATTAGGAATTCAAGAAAGACTCCCACCAAGTTCATGGAAACTGACAACAAGCCAAGTTGAGGCGGAATGTATAAAGGATACCTATGACAATCCCGAGAAGTTTGGTTCTAAATGCTTTCTTGAATATAATTACCTTGGTATAATGTTCCAAAAGTGGCCAAGGACAAGTCAGACATTTTTGGTGATTCCTCTATCTCTTTGGAAAACAATTCTCAAAAAACAACTTCATAGGTATATTAGGAGAAAGAGGCCCGAATCACGTAAGAATATTAAAGGTACAAGAAATATTTGAGATAATAACTATATGAATGATCCTTGAGATATAGTATATAGCACATGTTAGATCCAAGTGAGGAAAGGAAACATATACTTCACCAAGTAAAATAATAAGTTAGATTAATCTAAAGAAAAAGAAGCTAGTCAAGGTAAAATGGAAAAAAAAATTAAGAACGTGATGCAAATGTATTTGGATATTAATGCTATTTGCAAAATATTTATTCTAATGGTAACAAAATTTCTTATTTTGCAAAGTCCTCAACTATGGATTGGATTGATACTTCACAAGTTCAATCTCAAATCCTCAAGGAATTTTGGGAACACATTTTTTAGGAAGAATTGTAATGATTATGGGTTAGATCCGAGTTATGGGTTAGACTCAGAGGAATGAACGCCAAGTGTTATGCACAAAGTTAAATTGTGTGATTTGCAACTTCCGATTTCTCAATATCGCAACACAAGAATCAAGTAGTAAGTGTTAAGTGGCAAAAGCCAAAATGTGCAAAGTGCGATTTTATGGTAAGCACGGTATAAAGGATCAACGGCGGGGCGCGATTTTTCAATATCGCAATCGCAAGGACTAATGATAAAATGTTAAGGAGAAAAGGTAAAACGATGCGAAGTGCGTACTTTATGTATTTCAAATATCAAATTACAAGGAATGAGTCAGAAGTGTTAAAGGTAAAAGGTAAATGATTTAAAGTGTGATTTACGATTTCGTTATATCGTAATCGCAAAGAGCGAGGGATAAGTGTTAAAGGTAAAAGAAAAATGTTGCGTATTTGCGAAGTACGATGTAATGTGTAAGGGTGGAGACCCGAGGAGAAAAGGCGCAGTTCTATTTTTCAGTGGTTTTTGAATGGTTTTTTCACGTGTTTTGCATAAAAAGGTAAGCAATCGTGAATGGAGAAAAACAAAGAAGTAAGGCTTGAAGGGTTTAAGTGCGTTAATGTAATTATTTTTATTTTAAATTTCAAATAATGATAAATATTTCAATTTATTTTATAATTTTTGTCTTACAATTTTTTAATATAATAAAAATATTATTAAAAAAACATTTTAATATTTCAAAATTAATGTTTTGTTTTAAATATGTTAAAAAACAATACATATCAAGCTCTTTCTGACTTTGGAGATGTAAAAATCTCTACTAATGGTCAACCACGTGAAGGTTAGAGCTTATATGACCCCAAACGGTCCATCATTGCGTGGGACTAACCATTACGTACGCGCACCCACACAATCCATTGCCAATGAGGATAATAATCAATCATATGCATACATGCACACAATAAATAGAGGGTGCACACAAACATACACATAGCCAAACATTACACATAATGACTCACAAGGTGACATGTTCGTACACATCACAATTATAATGAAGATTAGAATTAACATTCTTTTATGCATGTGTTGAAAATTGAGTATAAGTATTATGATGTTGATAATTGCATTTATTTTTATAAGTTAATTAGTTTAAATTAATAAGTATCTATTTTATTTATTATATCTAAAACAATCCTTATTATTAACCAAACTTTAGAATTAATATTTTTTTCCTATATTATTAAATTATAGTATTATTAGATTTTTTTTAAATAAATTATTCAAATGAATGAAATTTTTAAAATAAAATTAATATTTATTGTATTTATTTTAGTATTAAATAATTGATTGATATGTTTTCTTACAAATTGATGTTGTTATAAATTTTATGTTGTTTTTCTTTTTAGTTTTAGTTTCATGGTTTGCATGATACTCTATAATAGTTAATTGAGGTGTAGGTTGTGGGATAATATTATGTCCTTTTTAGTGCTATTGTAATAAGTATACTGTTTTTTCATGTAAAATGATTAAATTAGATAGAAAAAAGATAAAAAATAAAAAAATAAAAATAAAAAATTAATTTAAAAAACAATTAAATAACAATAATAATAATAATTTCACAAATATTTAAAGTAATGTATTTATAAGTTAATATTTAAAATAATATATTTATAAATCAATATTCTAAATAATATATTTATATATAGAAATAATATATTTATATATCAATATGCTAAATAATATATTAATATATATAGAAATAATGATAGTATATTTATAATCATATTAATGATAGTATATTTGCACATTTTAGGCTCATATATCTACAAATAAATAATACATATACAAATGTAACAAAGAAGAATTCCTACAAAAAGAATACATTTACACATACAAAGAATACAATTAAACAAGACACATACAAATGTAGATAAGAATAAATTCATATACACATTAAGAATACATTCATACACATATAAATAAAAAAAGTAATCAAGACACATAAAATGTAGTAAAGAATAGATTCATACACATGAAGAATACATTCATATACATACAAAGAATACAACTAAACAAGACACATACAAATGTGGAAAAAAATAGATTCATACACACATGAAGAATACATTCATACACATAAAAATAATACAAGTAAACAAGACACATAGGAATGTAGCAAAGAGTAGATTCACAGCAATATCAAGAATACATTCATACACATACAAAGAATACAACTAAATAACACGCATTATAATGTGGCAAAGAACAACATTCATAATACACACATGAAGAAGACATTCATACACATAGAAGGAATACAAGTAAAAAAGACACACTACCAGAGAATATATTCATACACATGAAGAAGAAATTCATAGACATACAAAAATAAAAGTAAAGAATAGATTCATACAAACACAAAAAAATACAAGTAAACAACCCACATCAATTGCAACAAAGAATATATCCACATACATACAAGTAAACAATTCTCATACAAATGAAACCACCACTTTAACACTCAAGGCATACCCAAACAACATATGCATATACATACAAATAAACAATGAAAGAATACTTCAAAATCATGCATATTCATAAACATAGAAGAATAAACTCCAAAGAAGTATGGATGCAATCCACGGCAAACTCCTAGATACATCCACATATATCTGTAGAGAAATAGATATCCTATTCATTAATGCATACCCAAAACAAAAATATCAACAAATAAATTATAACTATCTAAATTCAACTAATAAAAACACCATTTCACTCAAATAATACATCCATATACATACAACAAAGAATCCAAAGTATGCATTATAACTCGATACATTAATATATAAATATATAAGAATTCAAGAATATATTTATAGTATATAAATACCAAAACCAATACATACATTCAATATAGTAAATTTATAAAAATACTCAAATAATGGCAAACACTCTAAATATATTGAATAAATTCATAAAAATAAATAATAAAAATATTTAAATATTTAATATATTAGTATTTAATTTAAACCTATAAAGATATGTAAATATTAAAAAATATTTATCTATATATATGAAAATGAGGAAAAAATATAATATAAATATCTTAATAATATACTTTTATAATAAAAATATATAATTAAAAACCAAAATTTTAAAAAATCAGAATTTAAACCAAAAAAATATAAATTAAAAATATAACTAAATTTAATTTATAAATTTTATATAATGTATGTGAATAAGAGTTATTTTGTCAGTTTTTGTGCAATGTGTTCGAAGATGTTTAAAACATTGTAAAAATGTTGTATTGCTCATATGTGAATAAGAGTGATTTTGTAATTTGTGTGCAATGTTTTGGGAAATAATAAAGAATTGTAAAAATGTTAAATGATTTATGTGAATAAGAGTGATTTTTCCATTTAGGTGTATGTGGGGAATGTTTAAACATTGAAAAAATGTTAAATTATTTATGTGTAGTAAAAGTGATTTTTTTTCTATTTGTGTGTATGTAGTGAAGATGTTTAAAATATGTTTAAAAATTATTATTATAATAAAATGATATATTTGTGGTTGTGCATATTGAGTTACTATAAACTAAAGATCACAAAAACCATGAACACAAGGAAAACAACCTAAAGGAGGGTTAAAATGTGACCTTCCTAAGAGTTTTGAGGGGTTGAATTTCTCCCCAAAAAAATGTTCACTTTTTTTATTAAATGATATTTTACATCCTTTATGAGCCCATCTAAATAAAAATATATATTTGTTTCTAATTACAACATTACAAAACATAAAAAATAGCTAATGTCTTCGACCAATGGTACAGCAACTTTTGACATTGATAAATTTTTTGCAAACATAAAAAATTCAAATAATATGGTTAATTATACAAACCCTTCATAAAAACTTGCAACATAATTAAATGTGAAAATCATAAAAAAATTCATCATATATATATAACCTATAATATATAATAAATATTAATACAATATTATTATATAAAATAATATAAATATAATATAATGTATAAATTTAATATAATAACAACTAAATTTAAAAAAACACATTTAGTAACTTTTAACTTCAATGAAACAATGGAATGCTTATTAATGAAATTTCGTTTAGTAAATAAATTTAAATAGACCCAACCATCTCTAGCTTTTTGAACCGTTCTAATTCTAAGATTGGGTAAGATATATAGATATTCACTACTCCATACTCTATTCTCCGCTAAAAGGAAATAGTATTCTGCTCTCAGCCCAAGGAAGATCCAATGGGCATATGGAAACAAAAAATATTATACATATTTTTAAAATTAAAATATAAAGAAATAATGAATAAGTAACGATAATAAAATATAGGATCTAAATTCTAAATGGATAACACCGATTTTAAGTAAATATATATGATCTCTATGCAAAATAAATGTTGTACTGGAGATTTAATAAAAAATAAGCATTGCTATATAATTAATTAGAAAAACTACGTAATGTAATTAATAACTAAGACAAAAAAAATAATAATCTTATGATTATTTGAGAGTTGCCAAGTGAAACCCTAATAATAAAAACCAAGTAATTAATAACACAGGGAAAAAAGAATCTTTTAATGTTTTAGGAGATTTCATGAAGTTGTATGATTTTTTTGGGAGTGCGCATGGTGAAGTTGTATGATTGTTTAGGTAGTGCGCATGCGTGAAGCTGCATGATTATTTATATCACCTTCTTTTCACTACCAACCAATGACGGAAGTTTCTTTCCATGAACTCAAACTCAAAAATACTAATAGACATATCTCACGGATTGAACTTATCACAACTAAGACCATAAGTCTCCACTAATTGTTGACTGATTTCATCATACATGAGAATTTGTACATGTATTTTGTTCCCATGTTATGCATGAAAATAGCACGACTATGCATGAACTTATTATTTAGACTAATTGTTGAAACTTCCATTAAGACCTTAGTAATTTACTGTTTACAATTAAAACCGAATGCAATGCCATAAGACAGAGAAACATAATAAAATTGAATTGATTAACAGAAATAAAACAATCTAGTGAATGCTAATTGAATTGATTACATAATACAAATAAAACAATCCCATGAATGCTAACTAAATATAAAGCTATGTCTAAAATAGAAACTGGATTGTAACTAGCTATGTAGGCTATAGAAATGCTTTGTGAATTAGATCTGTAACCTATGGAGATGACATTTATTTCTAGATAGGCCCTACCCAGGAATTTCTGAGGTTTCTTTTAGGTGTCAGCGGTGAATGTACAATAATCAAATAGAAAATGGTCTTTCCTTGTGAATGTCTAGATCTGGCTCTCATGGTGTGCCTTCTATATGCAGGTTTTTGGCGATGCCTCTGAGTTACTAAACCACCTTTCTCAATCTATCTATACGCAAAGGTGGATAGGGATGAGGCTTGGGAGGTCTTGACTGGAGCAAAGGTGAGAGGAGGAGTGTGAGGCTTCAAAACTGCCCTAGGAATGATCAGGGTCAGCATTTTTGTTAGTGGAGCAGTGGTTGCATTGGTAAAGGAATTCAAGATTCATCAACACAATACAACACCGTATCACCTGCAAGCTAACGACAGTAGAGCCATTTCACAAGATTTTGGAACGTTATTGACCAAGGTGTGCTCGGTCAATAGGGAAGACTGGGATGAAAGAATTCCTGTTGTTCTGTCAATAGGTACGACTGGGATGACAGAATTCCTGTTGTTCTGTGGGCCGAATGATTGATGGAACTAACTTGGCAAGGATGAAAGATAAATGGAAAGAAAGGCTATCACAACCATTCAGTAATGGTTGGATGATCTGTTGTTCCATCATGTGTCGAATGAATCCATGGCGCAATCTCTATGCAAGAAATTACAGAAATCCACGGCAAAATCCGTGGAAACTCCTCATTCTCTACCACAAAAGCATTAGAAAAGCTGCTCCAGTTCCTGTATATAAATTCCAACTCATTAGAAAAGGAAACAGAGAAAAAAGAGAAAAAAGAGACAAGAATGAATTTAAATATTTCCATGAGTACCAACTCACTCTGAATTATTTGTTCATCAATTGGCGCTTCAGCCACCAGTGCAGCCATGACTTTCTCTCTCAATTAACAAAAAAACCATAAGCAGACAAAAAAAACATTTACACAAGACACAACACATTACAAGAATACCACAAGACTACACAAAGGCATTCATGCATACAATATCACACAAAAACATTTATGGAGCGCTCCATAAGACAGACAACAGAAAACTTTACATCAGAGTTTTTGAGAGAGAGAACATCCATGCTTAACCTGTAGATTGAACAGGGATGTCAGGTTACACAAATATTCTGTTAAATGAAATAAACATACACAAAATAAAGGAACATAAAATCCTCTCCATGAATAATCCAGTCCATCGCTCGTGCTGTTGTTTTCGGCCTCCTCTTCGTTCCTGAATTTCCCCCTCTCATTCTTCATTCATCACAATCACGGATCCCTTTAATTCTTCATTCATGAGACACCTCCTCTTCGTTCTTGATAACTTCTCCTCTCATTCAACATTCATCACAATCAAATTGTCTCTCTTATTCTTCATTCATCAGGCCCGCGAGTATATAATGACTAGGGATATAGTGAGTTTTATGCTGCTTCTTTTTTTGACCGTTGTGTTCAAATTTGGGTTTAAGTAATCTGTTAATTACTATCCATTAAACCAATCTTTTAATTGCTATTCATTAAACCATCTTTTAATCTTTTAACTCAGTATTACTATTTTATAACTTATGATAATTTTTTTAAAACTGAGCTTTTTAAAACTTTGCGACCATATAGTTCAATCCTTGTCCGTAACTTTCAGTATTAGTGATTTTTATGCATGTCCTTTTGGACCGTTACACTAAATTTGTTTGAATAATCTTTTAACTACTATTCATTAAACCAATCTTTTAATTCCTATTCATTAAACAATCTCGCATTACTAAAAACTTATGATATTTTTTAAAATTGAGCCGGTTCAATCCATGTCCGTAACTTTCCGTTTTTATATTTTCATTTAAACTTTCATTTAACCTGCGTTTTTCAGTCTTTGGGTGCGCATAATAGTGGTTGGGTGAGAGTTATGGTGCAAAGCATATATAGATATATAAATAATGGTAATTTAAAAATTTAAAATTTATGTGATATTTTTAACTTAATTTATATATATATATATATATATATATATATATATAATTTTAAAAATAATTAGTCTTTATATATATATATATGAACTAATGAGAACCAAATATGTAACAAAAATGTATGGTTAAAAGAGATGTGAATATAATAGTGATTTAAGTATATATATATATATATATATATATATATATATATATATATATATATATATATATATATTTTGATAATAGTAAAAATTTAAATATATTTAAAATCTATGCGATATTTTTAAATTAGATTTTGTATATATAAAATTAATTTTAAAAATATTTAGACTTTTTTATATATATGAACTATTGAGAATCAAATATTGTTATTGGTAGCAAAAATATATGGTTAATATTATTTTTTTATTAGAGACGTCAAGTTTAAAACAATAATAATAAGTTATTGGTAGCAAAAATATATGGTTAACATTATTTTCATTAAAGATGTCAAGTTTAGTGGTAGAGGAAGACTTTCTTTAGACATGACTAGAGAACAAAATCGTTCTTCCTCAAGTATTTTCAAATGGACAACAATTGCTTATACAACCATTGTAAACTTAGTAAATTTATCTACTTAAAAGGACATTTAGAAGATTCTAACATTAAGCTAACAAATATTAGCATTAATAGATTTTTATATCATTTTCTTTGCAATCTATTATTGATGTAATTTTTATATTAAAATTTCTATTCAAAAATCATTTGTGAATAATGTCACATAAAGATTGACTTTTTCTTTCTTTTTTTCCCTCCAATCC
This sequence comes from Pinus albicaulis, assembly GCA_034641835.2. NCBI lineage: Eukaryota > Viridiplantae > Streptophyta > Pinopsida > Pinales > Pinaceae > Pinus > Pinus albicaulis. The sequence goes on along the minus strand of CM076572.1, from coordinate 94,337,549 downwards.
TACATTCACGAATATATGTCAAAACAAAAACATAGAGGATGTCTTGAAGGAAAATATTTTTGGGAGAGCATATTGAGAACGTTATGAATACATTCCTAAAATTTAGAGTCTAAGAGTGATTCTTTTCCTAAAACAATGTGTTTCTACATAATGCCTTGAAAATTAATAAATGAGCATGGAAATATAACTTACAATGAACCAAGTTCATTTTTCACTCAAAAAATGTAAGGGAACACCAATTCATCTTTATATCACTAGCAACATGGAAATCCCGTCACACACAGTTGAAAAAAACACAAAATCAAAAGTCCTTCAATAACCACTTAATTGCCGAGAGTTTTGAAACTAATAGAGAAGTAAGATTCAATATAGATACCTACGTGGGTGTTTCTATATTGGATCAAAAAACCTATATTTCCATATTATATATTCCTGTTGACCTTTGAGAGATAATTGATTTTGTGTTGTGGGCAGTATTAAACATGGTGAGTTGTAGAAACGTCATATTAGATAAGTAGAGTGTAACCGCATCATTAGAAGTAAGTTGCATAACCATTGCAATGAAGGATGTTTCTCTATTTTTGTACCACATTTACTATATAGATTTTTCATGGCTCAAATGAATTAAGTGCAACAGAGATATCCAAGGTAAAATTTCTCTTAAATCCAAATTGTGGAATTTAACCATTCAAAAAATACAAATAAATAGATAGCGGCACTCAAGTTTGTATAATTGTTTCATATTGTGTTGTATTGTGGGTAATTTGAATAAAAGTGATCAATTTAAGAATACAAGATCCTCAGTGGTCAATAGGACATGGGAAATAAATATAGTGACATGCTTCAGAAAAATATGTAAGAATTAGTATTAATCGTCATCCTAATTTATCCACATTTTCTTAAATAATTAGTGTTGAATGGGTGATTATGATGGAGCACGTGTCATATTGATAAAATAATAAAACAATGATATGGGAAATGGGCATGCTAGACACATTGCTTGAAATATTATTTAGTGATATGTAGCCTATGTGATGGAGGGTCTCGATAGAACTCAAACATTGGAAGAACTAAATTCAACTGGAAAAAATGCTAGAGTGCTTAGGTCTTATGGAAATGCACAGTGATTCCCTAAACAAACATATAAAAAAGTGCTACATGCTTTACATCACATTACATAAATTATATGGGGAGTAAAAAATTAATTTGTTAATGGTAGGAGGTGGCTTCTTTATTGTGGTGGATAGGGTTAGACCCTTATTGCACATTTCTCATCCTCTCTCTCGAAATATTTGCGTATGGAAGACATCTCTTTCGCTATAGTATCATCTCGCTCCTCTTATCTATTGAAGACCAATATACTCATAGATTCTCTAGATTGTATGGAAACCATAAACTTGAACTCCTTTGTGAATTCATTATCTATTTTCTATTTTCATTCCCTCATCATTTCCTTCCTTGGTGGATGGATTTCAGATCACATCCTTAGCTAAGGGGATGGAGCTCACCCTTCTTCGTAGTGACAAGCACATTTTTTCCCCGCTATAGGAAATATTGTTGTGCAAAGTGTGTTGCTCAATCTTCCAATTCATGGAGACGATTTTAATACACCCTTTGTTTTAGCAAATGTCAAAAGAGTGTCATTCCTTCCTCAATCCTAGAGGGCTCATAAAATTTCTGTTTCACCCCATCTTCTCATGATGTTGTGAAATTTGGTAAATCCAGAGCTTTTCTAAGTACGTGAGTTATTTTTAAATCCACTTATTTTGATATTCCCCTTTGTTGGTTGCCATCTGCCACATATTTATTCTAATAGTGGCTGGCTTGATATGTATATTAAATAGTTGCGCCATGTTTAATATATCTTTACTCCTTGATTATTGAGCACTTAAACTGCTAATTCTAGATGAGCTTAATATTTTTCCATTGGCTAGATAGTTTTTTCTATCAATATTTTGATAAATTAATGTCTTTGTGTTTGTGTTCTAGGAATTGGTAGGGTTGTTTAAGCAACATTATTCCCCTCTTTCAACCCCTTTCGCTTTCAATTTAAACTTCTATAGTTTGGGTAAGGTTTCATAATCTTACCTTTGTATCTATGGACCTTCTATCATTTAAAGCTATAGGAAATTTTTTAAGTAGATTTTATGATGAGTATGATATAAAATAGTACGGAAAACCAACATATTATCACATTTGTGGAACAATTTAGTAATTGATTTTCGTATAAATAAAATTGACAAGCCCAAACATCTATGGTTGAAAAATCTAGATTACATATTATTTATTTCCTTTGTAGAGCTTGTTACGAAACAAATAACATTCCTTCAAAAATTGTTCCAAATCTCAAAAGATCAATGCTAGGAAAAAGGAAGGTAAAACCAAGATAGTGAGAAGGTCACAGTAGAACATTATACTTTATTTATAGATGAACTTACCCCATATCACAACAACAATTAAAATAAGAGACATTAGAATCCAAGAAAGATCTCACCAAGTTCATGGAAACTCAAAAACAAGCCAAGTTGAGGTGGAAATGTATAAAAGGATACTCATAGCAATCAAACAGTTTGGTTCCCCAAATGCTTCTCTTGAAAAATAATTGTACCTTGGGATAATCTTCCAAAAGTGGCCAAGGACAAGTCAGAAATTCTGGTGATTCCTCTATCTCTTGGAAAATAATTCTAAAAAACAACTTTTTAGGTAGATTAGAGAAAGAGGTCATGAAAACTACATAAGAATATTAAAGGTGCAAGAAATATTTGAGATAATAACTAGAAAAATGATCTTGAGATAGTAGTAGGTAGCACATGTTAGATCCAAGTGAGGAAAAAGGAAATATATACTCCTATCAAGTAAAATAATAAGTTAGGAAGAATCTAAAGAAAAAAATAGAAGTAGCCAAAGGGGAAATGGAAAAAAATTAAGAACGGACAAATATTGGATATTAATGCTATTTGGAAAATATTTAGCTCGAATGGTAACAAAATTTTTATTTTGTGGAGTTTCCCATCTATGGATTTGATTGACATCATAAGTTCAATTCGGAAATCCCTAAGGAATTTTGGGAACACGTTTTTTATGTAATTTGCAGCTTGCCAGGTTGGGGATCCTAGTTCTTTTAATATAATCCAAAATTCCATTTCTGCGAAAAAAAAGAACAATAAATTATATGAGTTTGAACTACAAAGGGGTAAAGGGCATCAAAGGTGATATACATTTCTTTGCCGCCCTTGGCATGAAAGGCGCTACCAAATATTTTAACCGTTCAACCAATTTCCATCATAGTAAGATTTAATATTTTTCCTTAGCTACTTTGTCTTCATATTAAATTTACTAATATGTGTTTTTATTTTTATGTATTTTATTAATTTACCATGTAGCCCCCCCACATAGATAGCATTCTTTTTACAAAAATCTCATTTTCTCAAACTTGTTTCTTATGGATGGGGCGTGACACATTAAGAAAAAAATTATATCTTTTGAATCCATATCTAAGAGAGAATAGTTAACATAAAAATACACCTTGTGTCTTCAAGATAAGGATAAGGTTCAAAAATACATTGATTCCTCCATTATATCATACATTGTATGAAATGTGATGTCAATCTTTTCATATATATATCCGTTTGCTAGTTTGTTCACAAAGGACATGAAAAACTAGTGTGTCTTGAGAAACTTTGAGACCTAAGGGGAAGTAAAACTGCATAGATCATTAGAACACCTATCCCTGGCCACACCAACCTATACTTATATATTGATTTGTTCATGTGTGGCATCAAATGAGTGGCCTTTTCACCATGGAGTTCCTTAACAAAACACCTTATCACATATTGCCTATATTCAGGGCTCATATGAAATGGGTTATATTTTCTCACCGCAGTTTTTTGGTAATATTCTTAATTAGGGACACATAATAACTTCTAATACATCACACCAAAGGTACACCTTTCAACCTCACATTGCAATTTCTACTGAAGTGGGTTTAGAGGTTCAGCAAAGTATACGGTTGAATATTCATAGAGTATTTACATGTTTATTTACAATTCAAACTTAGATCGAAAAATTAAACTATCATAGTCACTCACTTAGGGATCCCTAGGATTTTAATGTTTATAAAACTTACTTTATTTAATTACTAAGAGCTAATTTACTCTCCCCTCACCATGATTTAACCTAAATATTATTGTAAAGGGTGTGTAAAGAAATGTTGTAAGGGACTATATGATAAATAATTATAAAATATGAAATTTAATATTTGTTCAATATTCAATTACACACATTAACACACCATGTGTAGTGTCAAAGTTTCATTTGTTGGTTTCTCTTTTCAAACTACGACTTACATAAATAGTGATATTTCCATATCCAAGAAGAAAAATCCATGGAACTGAGGATGATTATGATGAAGAGGACACGATGACAATGTTGAATGTTATTAATAATAATATTTTTTGCATGGATGGTATTAGGAGTATCCATAGGGAAATGGAAAATGAACATACCCTTCCAGAAATAAACATCCCCACTGAATTTGAAAACAATCTCCTTTCATAACAACATTCAGTGAGCAGAGTGTTTCACTAAACCTTTTGGTACATGATTGGCGCTCCTGGACAGAAATCATCGCTAAAACGCAAACTTCCCTCTTACCCAAATTCAACCTGTATTTATAAAAGGATATGAAAGAAATACTTTCTATATGAGGAATTAAAAAAATCCCAATGATGACTTCACTAATACAACTTGGGCATTAAAAAATGTTGCATCCAACTCTCCCTGTGTTCCTTTTGACCTTCACTTCTCGAAGAACCGTAAGGACCCAAAGGACATTTCCCATCATAGCTTGGCATGAATATGTCGGAAAAATGAAACAAATAATCAATCTCATCGCAAGCTCACGCTCGACACTTGGATATGAAAAATATTTGTCTCCATCAGCTTGTCAATTGAATCTCGGTACCTTCATTTTATTTTAAAATTTTGGTTTGAGAATATCTCATCCTTCCTTTAATTTTTAAAAATTATATTGAAGAACACAGATTTTGTAGTTTAGAGATTTACACTATCATAGAAAGAAACAAATAACTTGTTTATAGAGTTAATTTGAAGGTTGAAGTTTTGACACTTCACAATATTACAAATTTTATCTTATGATATATATGGATTGATCCACTACTATATAATGTGCTTTCATTGTTGTAGTAGTCACTCATTCTTACAGCACAATAGGTAATTGAATTATTTCTCGAATCCACAAAGCCTGTGTTGTTATTTTCCACGTTATAGTATTCATCCACGTTGATTAATCATATTTTTCCTTCGTGTGAGGAGGATGTAGGGAAAACAAATGGTTATTTTGGAAGAATGTTGTTGATGGACAGTGCAACACAGAAATAGCTATGGTACAAAAGAAGCAAGACTTGGCTAGTTTCTACTTGTTAATAGGGAGCCCTTACGTTTAAACCCAAGTTTTTTAATATTTTATGGATTTTTACATTCTAATATTTTAAGAATTACATGGGTTCTCAGAAAGAAAATCCATGTGTACATACGTGAGTATAGAGAAGAGAAAGCATGTACAGTCATGACCATGGTATTCTAAATACTAGGGGTCTCAAAATGGTATTGGACCTAGTATTGTGTCCCAAAGTATATTTTATCTTTCAAATAATAAATATCAAGATTAGTTTTTGACCCATGGTATTGGCTAAGGCCTAAGTTATACAAGGAGATGAATATCACAAAGTGTTTTGAGCAAGTGATGAGTATTGTTGAATAGTTTAATCTAAAGCAATTGTGCAGTGGTAATATGTTATTGATGAGTATCTTATCTCGAAATAAGTGTAAACTTTAAGAATATGATGATGGATCATATCCAATAGATATGAAATGATTATATATTGATAATTTACGTGTGGGATTTGCTTGCGTTTTGTTTTGTGATATTAATGTTTGATCCATGTTTTATTATGTATGCCAAGATATGGGCTCATGTCCCATAAAATAGTAGGCATAAGTCAACAATTGTAGATCCGTATGCTTGATAAATAAAAGGTGTGCGTATGCACGTTAGATAATCGAAAGATTCTGCATATGCGGGTCTCATTCTAGTAACTTGCATGTCGATTTCAGAGTTTGGACAGATCTCGTACACAAAGTTTGATTACTAAAGGAGCGTGTACACACGGAAGTGCGTATATAAAATAATGTTTTTCTAACATAATATCCGATCATCTTAACTAGTCCTACAAATTTTTTTGTTGTAGCAATAAATGATCTAATACTTGATGATCTCCTTTTAACTATGATACTAAAGTTATTGTGGATTCACATATTAAAGAGTGTTGATGTCGTTTATTTGTATGTGATTGAAGATTTGTGATGGTCAGATTATTTCATAATGATTCAAAGTGAGTATTGTAAATCTTTAGTGTCTATTTCCATAATGACAATGATTCAGCCAAGGTTCAATGTTTAGATCTGGGACGTAGGTATAGTCTAAGGAAGTCACATATATACATATGTATAAGCAACAATAGTAGCATATATATTCCGACATTTTTGTCAAAAGATTTTTTGTTGGTTCAATGGATCCAATGTGACAATTTATGAAGCGAACGTGAGGCTATAAGGATACTCAGTAGTTAGTGTTGAAGCCCTTCCAAAGAGTAGTTGAAATTTATCGTGTTTGGAGTTTCTTTATAAAGTTGTTTTTGGAGAATGACAAAGGTTGTATCATATGGAGTGGGTACTTGTGTGATGGTATGAGTCGGTGCCAAAACAAGATTGTAAGAATTATTTGATCATAAGAAATAAGACTTAAGATGACAACAAGGTGGTTTTCTTTCCATATTGTTCCCCTAAAAATACATGTGTTCATATGTTTTTCTTATGTGTGATGTTTTATTATGTTCTTATTACACATGATTACTATTTATCTAATGTTGATGAAATAATGCATACCAGTTCAAGACAACGAGATTCAAAATTAATTGAAAAACTAAGTTGATTGGATATACGATAGTTTTCTACATAGAAGTAGTGCACATGTATGCTTTTACCTCACAATAGTCAGCATACAAAGGAATTACAATAGTCACATACAAAAATCAAAGTCAGGGAAACAATATACTTTTTTTAAATGCTACCACATGCCCTCGCCATTATTTTTCCTTGTCAATTTGGAATAAGAGTCAAGTTCTTTGGAAGGGAGCTTTATCGCTTGAAGGAATATTCATCAATATTTAGAAATCAAGGGAGGGGACAACATCTATCAGGTCACCATTATTCAAGGAAACCAATCTAATTTTCTCGGAAGGTAAGAATAAGATATTACCTACAATCATTTGGAGAAAATGTATGGGGAATCATTGAAGGATGCTTACAATATGAATTCTCCATTCCCATAAGTAAAGCTAAAAGAAGAACTATGATACCAATGCAAAGGTTTTCAATGCTCTATTTGGAAGGTTGGAAAAAATCATAAACTTTTTCCAAATTCATCCAGCCTAAATATGACATAATCTATATGGGACAAGATCATCCAAAGCTATGAAGGTGACACCAAGGTAAAAAGTGCCAAAATTCAAACTCTTAGACTTCAATATGAAACTCGAGAGTGGAAAATTATGAAAGTATCACAAGTTTCTTTCTTAGGGTAGATAAATCATGGAATCCCTATGAGAAATATTGGTGAAGAAATAAAAAGAATCATCACTCATTGAAACAATATTAAGGTCTCCGGCTCCCTATATTCAATTCGAAAGTTTCTACCATAGAATAAATGGAGGTCATGAAGAATATTGATGTTGAAAAAAATTCATAGTATTTTAATAGCCTATGGAATGGTAAAATAGGGTCCCTTAGATATCGGAGAATTTTCATTCAAATTTACTTCAAAAAGGAAAATAAAAAGAAGAAATAGGATGTATCGAAGAAGAAGAGGAAAAACTTCGTAGAGAGACTCCATGTGGGTAGTAGTGAGCCTTGGTATTTCACCAAGAGTGCCGCAACTCCCTGTGGGCTACCCTACTTTACTTTATCACCCCAAGGTTCATACAAACTTTGATGTCACGAGTTCTATATACACACACAGATGCATTATGTTCATGTCATTCTCTTCTCGCTTTATGAAAGGGTGCTACTTCTAGGGGTTCTCAATGAAGGTTGTCACACTTTAATGAAAGTAAACTAAATTGCGTAAAGGAAATGAAAATAAATGGAACTAATTTAATGTGTAGAAGGAAATGACTCTAATAAACTAAATTAAATTTTTAAAAAGAAATGATATGAAGGAAACTAATTTACTTTTTCGTAAAAACAAATAGCAGAAAGGAAACTAATCCTAAACCACACTTAACTTGGCCACACAAGCTAAATGCACTCTACTTATCCTATGATCTATATAACATGCTTCTATCCATGCAACTAGGCTATCCATGACTTAATTATAATTAAAAAGAGTTAATTTGCAGCTTTGGAGGGAAGAAATGGGCTAAAAGAGGCTAATGGGGGGTTTAACACATGAAACGAGGTTTGGAAGTGGAAACAGGGGGGATTAAAACCTTATAAAAACATTATGATAGCATGATAAATGACTTTGGAGCGACAAAACTCAAAAATGAGATGGCGGAGTGTGATGGAGAAACAAAATTGCGTATGTGCAATCTCGCAATCACAACTTTGTAAGCTTAAATGGATAGCAAAGAAGGATTAACAAGAATGAATTAAGTTATGCAAAGCTCAAGTGAAATGGCAAGTTGTGAATCAAAAATATCAGCAAGTTTAGATGGATAACTGTAAAGATCAAGAGGAATGAACTAAAAATGTGTGAAGGGCATTTTCAATGTGGTAAAGGTTGCGGGTTACGATCCGCGATGTGGTAAGTTTTTTGAATTACGAAGTGCGATGAGTGACATGGCAGAGTTATCGCATCGGGCGGAATGAACGGTAAGTTTTATGCACAAAGTTAAATTAGTGTGATTTGCGATTTTGATTTCTCAATATCGCGAACACAAGAATCAAATGGTAAGTGTTAAGGGTAAAAGCTAAAATGTGCGAAGTGTGATTTTATGGTGGGCGACGTGGCGCAAGGATCGACAACGAGTGCGATTTCGCAATATTGCAATCGTAAGGACCAACGAGTAAGTGTTAAGTGAGAAAAGGTAAACGATGCGAAGTGCGCATTTGCGCATTTCACAATATCACAATTGCAAAGAACAAGTTGTAAGTGTTAAAGGTAAAAGGTAAAATGACTGAAAAGTGCGATTTGCGATTTCGCTATATCGTAATCGCAAAGAGCAAGGGGTAAGTGTTAAAGGTAAAACAAAAATGTTGCGATTTGCGAAGTGCGATGTATGGTGGTAGGAGACTCGAGAGAGAAGGCAGAGGTCGATTTTTTGACGTGGTTTTTCAATGGTTTTTTCACGTGTTTTTGCATAAAAGGGTAAGGCAATCATGAATGGAGAAAAAATAGAGAAGTAAGGCTTGAAGGGCTTAAGTGCGTTAATGTAATTATTTTATTTTTAAATTTCAAATAATGATAAATATTTCAGTTTATTTTATAATTTTTGTCTTACAATTTTTTAATATAATAAAAATATTATTAAAAAAAACATTTTTAATATTCTCAAAATTAGTGTTATGTTTTAAATAAGTTTAAAAACAAATATATAGAAAGCTCTTCTTGCTTGGAGATGTAAAATCTCTACTACACGGGGTCAACCACGTAAAGGTGAGAGCTTAAAATGACCCCAAAAACGGTCCATCATTGGCATGGGACTAAATCCCATGTACGCTCACACACACAATCCATTGTCAATGAGGCATAATCAATCACATGCATACATGCACACAACAAACATAGGGTGCACACAAACATACACATAGCCACAAACATTACACATAATGACTCACAAGTTGACATGTTCACACACATCACAATTATAATGAAGATTAGAATTAACATTATTTTATGCATGTGTTGGAAAATTGAGTATAAGTATTATGATGTTGATAATTGTATTTATTTCATAAGTTAATTAGTTTAAAATTAATAAGTATTTATTTTATTTAAAACAATTTCTTATTATTAACCAAACTTTAGAATTAATATTTTTTCCCTATATTATTAAATTATAGTATTATGATTTCTCTTAAATAAATTATTCAAATGAATGAAATTTTTTTAAATAAAATTAATATTTATTGTATTGATTTTTAGTATTAAATAATTAATTGATATGTGTTGTTACAAATTGATGTTCTTATAAATTTTATGTTGTTTTTTTTCTTTTTAGTTTTAGTTTCATGGTTTGCATGATACTCTATAACACGATAATAGTTAATTGAGGTGTAGGTTGTGGGATAATATTATGTCCTTTTTAGTGTTATTGTAATAAGTATATTGTTTTTTCATATAAAATGATTAAAATTTAGATAGAAAAAAGATTATTTAAAAAAACAATAAAAAAAATAAAATAAAAATAATAATAATAATTTCACAAATATTTAAAGTAATGTATTTATAAGTTAATATTTAAACTACTATATTTATAAATCAATATTCTAAATAATATATTTATATATCTGTAACACCCCCAATTTGTGTGTTGAATTTTTAAAGTTAGACATTCGAACTTAAATCCTAAGGGGGTGGACACCAAGGGATAAGTATGGTGTGAATGTATTTGCATATTTTATTTGAGGAAATAAATAAAATGATTGTGCAATTTGACCAAGATGAGAATTAGATATCACTTGCCAAATCCATGAGGATGGATAAGGCAATAAATCCCCAAAAAATCTTTCAAAAAAATCCTTGAAAGAAATTTATTTAGATTTGAGGAGGAATCTAAATTTCCCCAATGAAGAGGAGTAGTTGGGGAAGAGGTGAGAAAAAAGATAGAAAAGCCGAGGAAAAGCATAAACACGACTTTTAAAGAGTCCCAAAAATGGGAAGCCTAGGCTAAACAGAAAGAGAAAGCATCCTGCTATTCTCAGACGCAGTGACTAGAAACATGCTTTGGGGGAATATGAGCTTAAATAAGCTGCTCCAAGCGTATCGACAGGTTGATCCGATTTCTAGGAGGTGATCTCTCGCTGGGGCAAGTCCTGGGAGACAAAGAGGACTCTAAGGTTAGGGAGGTTAATGACTACGGATTTTGGTATGTTCTCGAAATTTTTTGTTATTCTATTTTCTCGATGGTATGAATTGGCTACATATAGAAAAAAATTAATTAATGGGTGTGATTGATGTTAGTCCTACATTTAACATAATCCATCATAAGGTAATCACCTTCCAAGATTCTATTTAGTTGTAGACCGTAGAAAGTCCATAGAGTAGAAACTCCGTAATCTATAAACCAAGGTCGGTTTGATCTGAAGTTACTTAACCTCTGCGTATCATTAATTATTGTTTTGTTCATCGTATGCACAAATGTGATATTGTATGCTTATGAGTCTCGCTAGAGAAACATTATGGCAGATATTTCAGAGTTACATGGTCTAAATACTAGCAAAAGTGAAAGTAAAAGTACAATGAAATTTGACAATTGAACTTATGCCAGAGAAAATTGAATATTACCTTACGACTGATATATGTGTACAATTGTGAAATTTTATGCTCATATGTAAGTGGAAAACTATACTAAATGCATGACCTAGAGTTATATGATATCATAGAAGAAAATCAAAAGATGTCGGATTAGGCATGTCGACATTTTCTAGCTTTAAAAGAAATTCTATCCTACTGAAGGAATATAGCATTCATAGCATTTATAGAGCATATATTGTTGTGAAATCCATCTCAAATTCTTGAACTAAGCATCATAGTCAAAGACTAAGTTACAATTAAGTTATACGACACAATGACTATTGAATACATATATATAAATACCCATATGTTAATATATGCTCATAGGTATGCTAGGAAAATAAGGGCCATAGCACTAAAATTACATGATAACCAAACTCAAAAGGGGAAATGAAATGACATTAGAGTATGGAATCTCAAAATTGTGCTAACAAAGGAGTAACTCCACCTTATAGGAGTATTATAGCATGCATAGAAAGTTTATGATATATGTTGCCTTTTAAATTCATATGAAAAAAACCTTGAAGTAAAGACTATGGTAATGAATTTAATCTATGCAAGTGTACATTATTACATGAACGATTTAATACTTGTACCGCATTTAACCAAATATTCAGTACCTTAACAAGTATTAAGTGCAAATACAAAGAGGTCCTTTTTGATATCGTAATTTCATTAGCTATACATGTTATGCCAAACATCTCAGTCCAAAACAAGATATAAATCGTAAAGCATATATATATGAATTATACACGGCAAAAAGAAATTATAAATGTAAAGGATATATCAATAAACCCTATATGCCAAAATAAGAAGTCGATACTAATCAAGTATGGTACGGAGTATATATATAAGATCCCTCATCGCAAATCGAACTAACTTACAAGCTACCTTTTCAAAATATGCGTGGCATAAATTAAATCACCATGCCTTGGGCATAGGTCAAATCAATCTCTATGGCTGTGTACCGACTTCTATAAACACCAAGACAATAAAAAAACAAGGGAATCTCTGTTCACGGTTAAATGAAATAAAACCTCGAGACGACGCATGAAGAATATCGGGAATGGCAAAGATAAACACCGAGAGATCTCACGTCTCTTTTAATTGTGTTGGATACACATGGAAATAGTAGAAAAACAGTAGAACTACGATAAGTACCGAGCACCATATTAAAAAAACTCATTCGACTAGTGATTGTAGATAGAGAGGGACTTTACGAAAGATTTGTAAACGAGACCCTGTAGGGATATAGTTGGTTACCGTCGAACCATAGCGTATTTTTGAACAATCTTACAGTGGATCAATCAAACATAAATCTCTCGCAATCCAAGCATAAAGGAGGCCGAGACATCTCCGCACGATTTTGTACAAGTAGTTTAAAAAAACAAAATATAGAAGTAATACGTTCAACGCAATGGGGGACGCCATAACTAATTGTCTGGAGTGGAGCCGCATGCAATCTAGTTAAACAACTTTTATACGTATTAGGTACTCGTGGTAAACCTACCAAGCGCGTGGCATGTTTCACGTCATATGGGTAAGCTATCACAGTGCAACAATATAATTACAGTGCCTTGAGATGTCGTTCGGAGAGGTGGATCACCGATATAACATAGTCTGTATCCTTTCTCTCATATGAACCGTTATAATATCGTCGAGAAACGAAAGAGAAACCAGCTCAACAAAAAATATAAAATCGTAAACCCAGACGATTTGCCGGACAAATCACTAGGAATCCCAATGAGAACTGAAATTTCTTGAAACATCTCTGGGTTAAACGATTAGCGTTTACCTCCGATTGGAGTCGCAGAATCGCGGACGACGACAAAACCTGAGATTTATGAATATGCCACGAGGGATAGGCTCGCTCTGTTTCACGGAGATAGACAAACGACGAGCTCCTACCCTCTCGGTGCAAAACCTACTTGCAACTCTTCGAAAGATCCCGAATTCGGAAACCCCAATGCGTATGAATCATACCGAAACTTAGATGCAGGGAGACGAATGGGGTTCTCGCATACATGAGATAGGGAGGGAACTCGTTAAATGGATTGATAAGATAACCTCTCGATTTAATGAACATCGGAAACCCCTAATTCTCCGCCCGAGAGCTAGCAAGAAATCCCAATGTCGATTGCGTGGACGCAAACACGTAAACAGAAAGGGTACCATGGACATCGATGGGCACAGGAAGGTTGGACGTCGTAGGTACCGAGCTATTGGGTTAACCATAGACCGGAGTGGAGCTCGGGCGCTCTTAGTACCGGGAAACCGCCGTAATGGTCTATTCGAAATCCACATGTCGTGGTGTCTGGTTGGACAGGCAAGTGTACGCCGCCACAGTGCCGCATACACTCGCGGGGAGAGATACTACTCCCGCACTAAAACACAAAGAAGCGTAGCAAACCGAGTTCACACGCCAACAACCGTCGAACAACAGTGTGGGCTAGGCGGCTCATAAGAACCATAGACGAGTACGAATATGGTGTACTTACACATAAAATCTCGACACGTAAACGCTCGGCTCCACACCCAAATGATTAATAGTATACCAGTCGCTGTGATGATGAGTGGAGGGTATACGCCGAATGCATATAGCCTCAAGTAACACTCGTGTGATCCGCCAAGACACCGCGACAAGTCGAGTAACCATGAAATGGGATTAATGAAAAACCGAATCAGTGTTAGTCACGATTGAACATAAAAAATTCCATAATGCAAACCATAGGTATATAACTCGGGTTTTATTCACGCGCAAATGGACTATATGGTAGGTAGACTATGCTCCCGAAATTATTCGCTATAGTCTCCACTATATTTACGTATGTCAACTCTTGAAGGAGGAAGCCGCGCTTTAATGAAATATAAATATATATTCGAGTAATGGTTGTGTAAGTACGCCTTTACAAAAGAGGTTTTAACAAAGCGTACATCAATAATTACACGCCTTTATATATGCGGTTTCAAGGTTAATATTATTATTAAAAAAGTGGGCAGTGGTGTCAATGTTATTATTATTATTAACGGGAGCGTGGTGCATATGTATATATACATTGGTCAAAGGACCATATTCGATATAGGTATTCTATATATAATCATAGTATTTAAAGGGGGTGAAGCTATGTACGTGTTACACAAGATTTTCAATTTATGGGTTATACATACATATATATATATATATATATATATATATATATATATAGATATATATATTTTTAGATGTGGTATATAAATAGGGGTCACATATCCTAATAAGAGGTGTATTACACCTATATCCGGTGGATAAAGACTCAAAAAGATATGGGTGATAAATACATGTTAGACACATATGTTATATATATACATATATAGATAAGGATCCGGTTGATAAATGCAGGGTTAGACACATATGCTATTTATATATATATATATATATATATATATATATATATATGTAATATATATATATATATATATATATATATATATATATATATATATATATATATATATATCCTTGGATAATTGTGCGGAATACATGTGCTTTAGGTGATGAAAAAGAAATAGAAGGGGAATGATCAATATGTGTAATAGAAATGAGATACTAGAGGGTTAGATGAACTCGTAGCAAGAATGCACTCATTAAAAATTCCTAAACTCGGAGGTGTTACAAATGGTATCGAAGCACCGGAGTTACAAAAATTAAGCACATCAATTTTGTGCTCACTACTTATTACATATTTTGTAAGTTTTATAAACTTTTGCTAGTTCTGTGTTGTAAGTGTGTACAAATGAAATGGTCTGAAGGTGACAGGGATTTATGTGGATCCGCGGGATGAGTTTGCTACTCCGGATCCCAATGCCCCGTAATGGCTATCGTCTGCACGGGCCGCAACGAGAATTGGTCTGAACTAAGAAGCTAGAATGACATTTTGTCATCGCCTAGTAAGGAGCAGGGAAAAGCTCATCGGAGAACTAACTTCCCGCACGTGCCGTGAAGGCGAAGTTTCGGAAAAGAGAAAGATGGATGAGTTCTGATGATGATGATGTCGCTAGACAACGTAGACACAGAGAAAGAGAATTAGTGGAGGAATTTAGAAAGACTCAAACCTCCTTCCTATGATGTGGGAGAAGGAGGAGGATGCTGAAGCTTGGTTGTTGAACATGATCAAGTATTTCTCAAGTATATGAATATGAGAGAAATCGAAGGCCGCATTAGCCGTGTATCACACGAGGGGAAAAGCCACACTATGGTGGGAAGAGACAAAAATGGTGCATGCCATTGATGAAAAAGATAGCATTACTTGGGACGATTTTCAGACTAAGTTCAAAAGTCGTTATTTGAATGAATGTTATTATGATGATAAAGAAAAAGAATTCCATGAACTTAGACTAGGACAACTCACTATTGATGAGTTTGTCACTAAGTTTACTAATTTATTGAGGTATGTTCCATACATTAGGGAGGAAAAGGAAAAAGTGCAAAGGTTTTTAAATTGTTTGCCTACTGTGGTAATAAGGAGAAAATTGAGTTTGACAACCCAAAAACAATGGATGAAGTCATAGAAAAGCAAGATTATGCTATCGTAGTTTAAAGGTAAAGCTGAACAAGGGAAGAGCTGGCTGAACAAGGGTGAGTTCAAAGGCAAAAAGACCAAAACCCAAGCATATCTAAGAAATTTTGGTAGAGATCATCAGTGAAAAAAATTCAATAAACCAAAAGAAAGCCAAACTCGCTCAGTCCCAAGTGGCTTCAAAACCGAGAGAAGGAAACAATAAAAAGTAAGGGACAAATCATGAATGAAGGAACCTTTGAAATGTTGGGGCTGTGGAGAACCCCATATGATGAGGGACTACCCCTCATCGAAATATTCATATGATCAGCAGAGAGCGAGAGGCAAATAACATAAATGACATAGCGAAACATACCAACTATAAGTGCAGCCCTGGAAAATCGACGACGTAACATCAAGCAACCATGGTGGAAATGGAAGGTAAGATTTTCCGACCTACATTACTGTTTGATTGATCCAGGGGCTTCCTTGAGTTATATTAGTCACTGGAATTGTAGAAAAATGTAAAATTAAACTTGAAAAATTTCAACGTGTCATGGTTGGTACAGTGAAAGCTATGAACTAAGAGAAAAGTCACATAAATTGCTCAAAATAGCAATTCAATTGAATGGATTTACAATGAAGTAAATTTGAACATATTGCCATTAGGATCATATGATTTATCGATAGGAATGGATTGGGCTGGAAAAGAAGAAAAGCCTTGATGAACTGGGCCGGGGATAAAACCCTACATTGTGTGGATGAGGAAGGGAAACCTTTTACACTAAAAGGGAAACCAAAATCCATTTCAATAAGACAAATATCATCTTTACAATTAAAAGAAGCGCTAGAAAAGGATACCAAGTCTATGCATAGCATATAGAAGAAATAGAACAAAGAACCGAGGAAGAGTTACTTGATGCTATACCGGTCATTAGAGAATTTAAGGAAGTTTTTCCCAAGGAAATCCCTCATCTTTCCCCCCAAAAGAGAGATTGATTTTTCTATAGATCTGGGTGTCGGGAGCCACACTCGTTTCTCCGAGCCCCCCTATCGGATGAGCCCGCGTAACCGATGGGAGCCTGAAGATGCGGTGCAAGAATTATTGGATAAAGGTTACATCGGACTAGCGGTGTCTCCTTGCGGGAGCCCCGGTTTTATTTGTGAAAAAAAGAAGGATGGAACTTTTAGGATGTGCATTGACTATCGTCAACTCGAACAAATTGACCATTAAGAATAGATATCCACTTCCTCAGAATTGATGATCCGTTTGATCAAGTGGCAAAGACCTCGACTCTTTTCCAAGATAGACCTAAGAACTCAAGTTATCACCGGCTTAGAATTAAAGAAGAAGACATCAAGAAAACAACATTTCGAACCGTGTATGGGCATTACGAATTTGTAGTTCTACCTTTTGGTTTGACGAATGCCCCTCGCCACATTTATGTGCTTGATGAACAAGCAGTGTTAAACAAGTTTTTGGACAAATTTGTTCTTGTGTTCATAGATGATATCTTAGTCTATTCTAAAAAATGAAGATGAACATAAGGGAACATCTGAGAATAGTGTTGCGTGACTTTGAAAGAAAATCAGCCTATATGCCAAGATCAAGAAATGTGAATTTTTATAAAGATAAAATTCAATATTTGGGATCATATTATTTTACGAAAAAGGGCTTGCGAGCTTGACTCGGAAAAAGATAAAAGAAATTAAGGAATGGCCGACCCCAAGCTGATGTTTCTTTGAAGAAATAAGGTCATTCATGGGGATGGCAGAGTTACTATCACGAGATTGTAGAAATATTTTTCCCGCCATAGCATATCCCATCACTTCATTGCAAAGAAAGGGTGTCAAGTTTGTGTGGACCGAAAAATGTCAAAGCGGTTTGAGCGATTAAAACAAAAACTTATTTCAGCCCCTATATTAAAAATTGCTGATCTTGATAAAGAGTTTGTGAGTATGTCGGATGACTTGCAGGTGGAAGGGCTCGGGAGGAGTCCCGTTGGTGCGAAAAACTCGCTCATTGCTTTATGCAGATCTGGGAAAGCTAAAAATACAGGAAATGCAATTATAGTGCATATGATTTGGAATTTGCAGTGTGTTATCCATGCTTTCGAAAATGTGGCGGCACTATCTTCTAGGGAAAAAAATTTCACATTAATGATCGATCATATTAGTCTTAAATACTTCTTTTTCCCTAAATCGACTCGAATGCAAGACAAGCTGATAGGTTGTCCTCTTTTAAGTGAATTTGATATGGACATCAAGCATATCGAAAGGGGAAAGAAAATAAAGTTGTCGATGCATTAAGTAGAAATGCTTGTCAACATTTAAACAACATTGGGAGTAGTGCTCGGATGGAGATAGAGGAATTGGTAGGAAAAGCAAGCAAATCAAGACCCCCAATATGAAGCACTTTTTGATGAAACTACGAGAAAAGGATAAAACCGATTTCACAAAAAACCAAAGAGGGCTACTCTATTTCAAAAAACAGGGTTGTATATTCCGGATGTAGAGTCACCGAAAAGGGAAATTCTAGATGAATATCACAAATAGCCTCTATGCATGACATCCAGGATACCAAAAGATGTTAACAGTCCTTGAAAAGAAAGTTTTTCTCGGCCGTGGAATGAAGAGAGATGTGGCAGAGTATTTAAGTAGATGTATGGAATGTCAGCTAGTCAAAGTTGAGCACCAACATCCGGCAGGTCTTTTTAAACCCTTTGCACGATGCGTAATGAAATGGGACACGGGTTTCCATGGATTTTATAACAGGATTACCCAAGACCAAATATCAATATGATGTTGTAATGGTAGTAGTAGACACTCTCACAAAGCTTCTCACTTTATACAGTGAAATCTACTTTCGAACAAATCAAGTAGCAAATGTTTTCCGAAGGAGATAGTAAGGCTTCATGGAGTTCCCAAAGTAATTGTTTCGGATCGAGATGCTAAGTTTACAGCGACGATTCCGGAAAGGATTGTTTGCAGGGAATGGGGTACTAAATTGAATTTTAGTACGCCTATCACCCTCAAACCGATGGGCAAACGAAAAGGACGAATCAAATTTTGGAGGATATGTTGCGAATGTATGTGATGGATAGACCATCAAAGTGGGAAGAATATTCTGCATCTAGCTGAATTTGCCTATAACAACAGCTTTACCAATCTTCTATTAAGATGAGTCCGTTTGAGGCACTCTATGGGAGAAAGTGACGTACTCCTTTGAGCCGTGAGTCAACCAGAGATAAAGCCGGGTATTGGGACCGAGATGCACTACAAGAGATGGAGAGAATTGTTAAATAGATAAAAAGAAATATCAAGATAGCACGAAGATCGCTGCGTAAAAGCTATGCCTGATAAGAAAAGAGTGCATCGAGAATTCAAAGTGGGGGATCATGTGTATTTGCGCATCAAACCCAAAAAGAGCACACTTTATGTCGGAAGTTGTGCAAAACTTGCTCCTAGATATTGTGGGCCTTTTGAAATTTTAGAAAGGGTGGGACCAAGTGGCTTACAAGTGGCCTTACCACCCCATGTTAAAGTACATGATGTGTTTCATATTTCATTATTAAAAATATATGTGCATGATGCCTCTCACATAGTTGATTGGAATGTTGTATGTGTGGAACCAGTAAAGGGGAGTTTTTCGCATGAACCGCTTCAAATATTGGAGCGGGAAGAAATTGAATTAAGAAACGAACAAGGCCGCAGTAAAAGTGCAGGTGGAAGCACTTTACTCGCCGAAGAAGCCACCGGGAAAGGGAAGCTGAAATGATGGAGAAATATCCATTTTTGTTTAAATAAACTCTAGTAGTTGAATAACAACACCGAGGACGTGTTTATTTTCGTAGAGGGGGAATATGTAACACCCCCCAATTTGTGTGTTGAATTTTTAAAGTTAGACATTTGAACTTAAATCCTAAGGGGTGGACCCCAAGGGGATAAGTATGGTGTGAATGTATTTGCATATTTTATTTGAGGAAATAAATAAAATGATTGTGCAATTTGACCTAAGATGAGAATTAGAGATCACTTGCCAAATCCATGAGGATGGATAAGGCAATAAATCCCCCAAAATCTTTCAAAAAAATCCTTGAAAGAAATTTATTTAGATTTGAGGAGGAATCTAAATTTCCCCAATGAAGAGGAGTAGTTGGGAAGAGGGTGCAGAAAATGTTTGGAAAAGTCGAGGAAAAGCATAAAACGACTTTAAAGAGTCCCAAAATGGGAAGCCTAGGCTAAACAGGGAAAGAAAAGAATCTCTGCGTATTCGCGACGTTACATCAGAAACATGCTTTGGGGGAATATGAGCTTAAATAAGCTGCTCCTCGCGCAGATCAGAGGTTGATTTGTTCTAGGAGGTGATCTCTACTCTGGGGTGAGTCCCTGGGAGACAAAGAGGACTCTAAGGTTGGGAGGTTGGTCAATGCAGATTTTGGCATGTTACAAATTTTTGTTATTCTATTTTCCGATGGTACGAATTGGCTACATATAGAAAAAAATTAATTAATGGGTGTGATTGATGTTAGTCCTACATTTAACTGAATCCATCATAAGGTAATCACCTTCCGTTTCGTTTAGTTGTAGACCGTGAAAGTCCATAGAGTAGAAACTCCGTGAATCTCTAAACCAAGGTCTGCTTTAAATCTAAAGTTACTTAACCTCTACGCGTATCATTAATTATTGTTTTGTTCATCGTAGGCACAAATGTGATATTGTATGCTTATGAGTCCGCTTTAGAGAAACATTATGGCAGTACTAGAGTTACATGGTCTAAATACAAGTAGACCGAAAGTAACACAATGAAATTTGACAATTGAACTTATGCCGGAAAATTGAATATTACCTTACACTATATATGTGTACAATTGTGAAATTTTATGCTCATATGTAAGTGGAAAACTATACTAGCAGTACCCAGAGTTATATGATATCATAGAATAAAATCAAAAGATGCTCGGATTAGCATGTCGACATTTTCTAGCTTTAAAAGAAATTCTATCCTGCTGAAGGAATATAGCATTCATAGCATTTATAGAGCATATATTGTTGTGAAATCCATCTCAAATTCCTGAACTAAGCATCATAGTCAAAGACTAAGCTACAATTAAGTTATACGACACAATGACTATTGAATACATATATATAAATACCCATATGTTAATATATGCTCATAGGTATGCTAGGAAAATAGGGCCATAGCACCGAAAATTACATGATAACCAAACTCAAAAGGGGAAATGAAATGACATTAGAGTACTGAATTCGAAATTGTGCTAACAAAGGAGTAACTCCACCTTATAGGAGTATTATAGCATGCACAGAAAGTTTATGATATATGTTGCCTTTTAAATTCATATGAAAAAAAACCTGAAGTAAAGACTATGGTAATGAATTTAATCTATGCAAGTGTACATTATTACATGAACCATTTAATACTTGTACATCGATTAACGAAATATTGCACCTCAACAAGTATTAAGTGCAAATACAAAGAGGTCCTTTTGATATTGAATTTCATTAGCTATACATGTTATGCCAAAACATCTCGGTCCAAAAACAAGATATAACCGTAAAGTATATATATATGAATTATACATGGCAAAAAGAAATTATAAATGTGAAGGATATATCAATAAACCCTATATGCCAAAAATAAGAAGTCGATACTAATCAAGATATGTACGAGGAGTATATATATAAGATTCTCATCGCAAATCGAACTAACTTAAGGCTACCTTTTCAAAATATGCTGGCGTAAATTAAATCACCATGCCTTGGGCACAGGTCAAATCAAATCTCTATGGCGGTACCGGCTTTCTATAAATACCAAGACAATAGGGAATCTGTTCACGGTTAAATGAAATAAAACCTCGAGATGACGCAAAAAGAATATCGTGACGTGAGATAAACACCGAGAGATCTCACGTCTCTTTTTAATTGTGTTGGCTACACATGGAAATAGTAGAAAAACAGAGAACTACAATAAGTACCGAGCACCATATTAAAAACTCATTCGATCTAGTGATTGTAGATAGAGAGGGATTTACGGAAAAGATTTGTAAACGAGACTCGTGAGGGATACGGGATTGGTTATCAGTCGAACCATAGCGATTTTTAAACAATCTTACAAGTGGGATCAATCAAACATAAATCTCGGCAACCAAGCATAAAGGAGGCCGAGACATCTCCGCACGATTTTTGTACGTAGTTACAAAATATGAAAATAATACGTCCAACGTAATGGGGGACGCCATAACTAATTGTCGGAGTGGAGCTGTATGCAATCTAGTTAAACGACTTTTATACGTATGAAGGCACCGTGTAAACCTACCAAGCCGCGTGGCATGTTTCACGCTCATAAGGTAAGCTATCACCAGGTGCAATAATAGAATTACAGGGCCCTTGAGATGTCGTTCGAGAGGTGGATCACCGATATAACATAGTCTGGGTATCCTTTTTACCTCGTATGAACCGTTTATAATATCGTCAGAAAACGAAAGAGAAACCGTTCAACATAAATATAAAATCGTAAACCCGTGAACACGAGTTTGGGATAGCGATGTCTGGGTGAATCCCAATGAGAACTTAGGACCTAGAACATTCACAGGGTTAAACGATTAGGGTTTACCTCCGATTGGAGTTGCAGACCTGCGCATCGACGAAACCGAGATTTATGAATTTCGCCACGAGGATAGCTCGCTTCTCTTCGTTTCCGATGAGATAGACGGAAATGACGAGAGCTATTACCTCTCAGTGCAAAATCTACTTGCTAACTCTTCAGCATCCCCCGAACTGAAACCCCCATGCGTGATGAATCATACTTAATCGGTGCAAAACAAGATGCGTACTCATGGATAACAAGAGAGGTTGCTACAAAGCCATATGATCGAGAAATCTCTATTTTCTTTTGTTTCCAAGGAGGACTAGATCAATAAACACTCAAATAGCACCAAAGAGCCACTCAGCGTATCCTCTAGCAGTCACCATTTTTTTTAATAACAATTGTTGTCATTTCTTCATGCATAAAGCTAAAGGTAAGCAAAAATTGACCACACATAATGGTATAATTCTCTAGACATAATGATTGATCCGCATTCGACATTTTTGCAACAAGTGTTCAAATAGCTTTCAAAAGACTAAATATGTATCAATTTATAGGTTATATCCCCCGACAAATATGCACCTAAAATGGAGAGATGCATCTACAAGTATCCACCTGACAAGGTTTATCACCCTTTGTTTTTGTATTTTGTAATTCGTAGAAATAAAATCAAGGCAATTAAAAAATAAAAATGATACATAAATAGACAACTTCTATGATCTTTGATAAGTAACTTTACAATTCATATAAGTTTTCTCGTTATTAGACTTTCAATATATCTATAAGTTATCTAGTGATATAAATAGAGAGAATCTACCATCTTCAACAAGTAAATTTAAAATTCGTTGAAGTCATCTAGTTATGAGACTTTTCAATATATCATGGGCAAACATCTACACTAGTAGAATTTTCCAAATTTAGTTTAAATCTCTATGGGTCCCGGTGGAAATCACTACCTTGCATTCACAATGTGTTCCTTGAATTCCAAATACCTGCATTTGCTGGGAAAGTTGTTCGACGACAGAAGTCTCGTCAACATTGACATGAACATAATCCCACACACTGTGCCTTGGCCATACTTTCGCAAGAACAACCCATGGTGGAAGAATGATGGCATTTCTGCAGATACATCATATAGCCATGAGGAAAAAATAATAATGCACACATTTTGTGACTACTACGTATTTTAAAGTCTACTATTTATGGAAACGAAATAATGTTGCATGTCTTCTAAATAGTGAAAAGATCTAACTATACCCGTGTGGACCTCAACACATCTCCCAAATGGCCCATCTCAAGCTTTTGGCCTTCATCGTTTCTCTCCGTTATCATTTCGCTAGTCCATCTCAATAGATGATGAGGCCTGCAAAATTTTTTTTCCCTTTAGCCACATATCTACAACATCAAACAAATAATTTCATCCTTCGAAGATCTAGGAGTATATAGACATGTCCTATATTATATACATGGTCCTTGTTGGTTACCTCAATTTATGATCATAATTTTTTATTCTTTAATCGTCATAACCTCTCTACTCAATCTATGAAAAGAGCATGAAATGCACAATTGAATCCTCCAATAAGATCATGGAATCAAGATTTCTCAACATGTTTGAGAGAGACTATATCAAAAATTTTAACAACATTCCCATGATCACAGCTTCTCTAAGAACATTGATTGTTCCGATTCTAATATTGGGGAGTCGGGGACACTCGAGACTCAAACATTACTCCACACTTATTAGCACCCACTCGCTTTGGGTCAGAGCGTGGTCGTTACACCACCCATGTTGTGTAACATCCGCATGGGTATGCTCCCCTAAACACACTATCTTAAGCATAGATCTCGTCCTCTTCAAGAAAGACCAATTAGCCCACCAATGCCTCGCCCTACGGAGAGGACACAAGGCCCTACCATGCCCCGTATATACATAGCCCATTCTTGAATATATTCAGAATCTGGAGAAATTTAAGCGGAAAATTTAGGTTTCCAATACATTTTTAAAGATTCATATATTTTGTAATAAAAAATATTACAAAAAGGAGGTGATAACTAAAAACCTAAAAAATAAACATGGTCATTTACGTGCTTTTTTTCTCATGGGTAGAGAGTAGATGTTAAGAATGGATAAATGCATGTCCACTTTTTTGAAATTATGGAGTCAAAAAACCGAATTCTAGTCATGCTAATCTTATTCTAAAGAAAAGCTCAAAATAAAAAAAGATGCTATTCCTTTTAATTCTGAAACAACCCTTGAAAAATCACTCCCCAATGAGTTTTCAAACAATGCATTTATACGTTTACCCTAGCCTCCATTATGACATCGCTCAAATTTTTACATGAAATTACTACTACTCATTCATCATGAGTGCCATGAAAAATTAATGAGTTGAGATCGCCTAAAATATGTCTACTTAGTACTACCGGGGCTGTCAAAAACAATATTTTTTCTCACTAGCCTACAAACTACATCTTATTCTTATGCCTCGCTAAACATAGATATTGCCCTAGTTCAAAGTGTATATCCCTAGTTTTGGCATTATACCTAAAAAAGGCACGATGAAAAGTACCTAGGGCCAAATATAAACAAGTGACGTGATTAATTCCTGGAAGATTTCTATGATAAAGTCCTTAAAATGGATGGTAATGAAGATGTTTCTAACTTCGTATTCGTAGTAGGTCGCTAGTCGACCATGCTACTACCCACATCTTGCAAGGTTTGTCATTCAAACATGAACTCGCTTGAGTTATGGCAAGGAGCTCAAGAATTTGGCAAGCTGTAAGAGAGAGCTTAAAAGAAGTACACTTTGAACTTGAAGATAAATCGATAGAAAACATCCTTGGATGTAGTTTCAGCTAATCTTCCAAACTCATCTAAATAGAATCATCGATATTAGTCCATATTTTACCATAGGGTACAATATGGAAATGAAATTTTTAAACCACTACCATACATATCCCTTAGAAAATCCTTTAGATGACGTTATAAATCCCATCCCCGATGCCAAAATAGAGAAGTTTGCAAGTAATGGTGTCTTCTAGTCCCCCTAGAAATTGAAGGAACGGGGGGGTGGGGGGGGTCGTGGGAGTTGGCTTGTTCGGGAACAAAATCGAAAATAATTGGTCTATATCAATACTCGTGGAAACTCAAGAAACCTTCATGAAAAATCTCACAAGAGAAGACAAGAAGCCAATCTTACCTACCAACAATATAAAGTCTTGATGAGTTGGACAAGAACCGCATTTCACCTCAATAAGACAAATGCGAAAGGAAAGATTCAAGAACCCACCAAAAGAAAAAGAGTTGAAACAATGATCCCGACAAGTTGAAGCCCATCCTACTAATTTTATCCTTTTTTAGAAGATAAATAAGCACCTCCAAGTTCTCAAAAAAAGCTTCTTTATGTCCTCACCAGTATGTAGATACTACCCGAAAGGTTTCAATATGTGGGATGAATGGGAAAAACCGCATACACCTGCTGTGGTGGATCCGCATTCAGTATTTTTGAAACAAGTGTTCAGCTTTCCAAAGACTAATATGTATCAATTGAACAATATTACGTAGTGTTCGAGTTTTCTAAAAAACTAATCGCATCAATCTAACAATATTACGGTGTTCGGCTCCCCGAAAAAACTACTACGTATGTGGATGGCTTTGTCATGTGGACAGATGAAAAACTGCATAGACTTTCTTATGGTATGTAGGTATGATTATCGGAAAAAACAATTATTAAATTTGTAACCCCACTCCCACAAAAGAAAGGTCCGTAATAACACCGCAAACATCCAGAAGTTCGAAAATGGCATTGCCTAACATCAATTTCAAGTAGAGATTCATCGATAATTACTATTTTGATATTTATGAACTTAATAATAGCATCATATCGATGCATAAAATCTGAATCAAAATTTATAGAATTACTATTTAGATATTTATGAACTTAATAATAGCATCATATCGATGCATCGAGCACTGAATCAAAATTTACTTGTACTTAAATCGAGAATCATATCCAAAGGTAAATGTTTCAATTCAATCTCTAAAAAGGGAACAGTAATTTTCCTCAAGGATTTAAGACCCATAATGAAATGGATTCCAAGAGCTTGAAACAATGAAACATTATAACAAAGGAAGTAAATGTTTAATGGGGGGACAAACTGATTATGCTCGAAATTAGAAAATCCCTTTACGAGTGAAACTTTCAAACCTAACAAAACTATTACCTAAAGTTACTATTCCAATAGTACTTTTGAGAAAAAAAGTAATTGAAATGAATATTGTCACAAAACTGGAAAAATATTTCACGTACGAAAGATTGTACCAATTATACAAAGCTAAATACAAGTTTCGATACCAAAATGTTGTAAAGAGAAACCACTTCAAAAAAGTTTCCGTACTAACTGTGATAAAGAGAAACCACTCCCGTGGTTTGAAGGTTAACGACACTAGAATAAAATTTTTGATAGAAATATATAACTATATGAAGTAAAACATAATTTAATTCACAAAATAAGGGGAAAGTTGTAGTATATAAAATTTGTATTACATATGGGTGTTCGAGCCGGAGGCCGTAATCCGAAAAATAGTTAGAATTTAATTCAGTCTTAACAATCATAATTCATTGTAACCCTAAGGGTCCTTGTATCTAGTACAATTTAATCAAGTTAATGGCTCTGAATCTCTTTACAATGTATAGAAGTTACCTTCCAAATTTTGGATAAACCATCAGATCCGATAAGAAGTTTAAAAAATTGGTAAAATCGTAGGTTACGGTTACGCCATCTTTGAAATGAAAGTCATCCAAAACCTCGTACATGTAGGGGAAAAAGAAAGTAATTCATTATTGAGAAGTTGAAAAACACTAGGAAATTTGCGCTGAGTTCCAATATCAAACTTGGAGAGCATTATACAATATCCAACAAGAAAATAATTACATATAGTATTGAAAAATTAAGTACTATGAGAATAAGAAATTTGAATGAAATCTTAAGAATTTACACGTCACCCACGTCTAACCATCATTCCCAAACTCGGTACATTGATAGGATATCGTAAGAATAAAGGGAATGTATCTCGAAGAAAAAGGAACCGTAAAGAAAGAAAAAATCCACGAGAATTTGAGCATACCTTCCATGCATGAGACAATATAATCTTCCCAATTTCAAAGGTGGAAGACATACTCCATTTTCACCAAGAATCTGTAAAATGTTACCCTTCAAATTAATTAAAAATTATAGAACTAGTGAGGAATTTGAAAGGAATAAGACATGCAACCTAGATTAAAGTTTCTTAACTTAAACATGCAAACTGGTAAGTTAGCGGGCGTAGGTTTTCACCAAAACAATAGCGTACCATATGAGTCTGCATCTGCGCTAGGCAACAAGCCTCTCCTAACTATTGATCGAATGCTACGGGTGAAGAAGGTGAGGATGTCCTTCATGAGACTTGAGAAAGAAATTAGTCCGTAGGGCGACTCCAATTAAAGCGAGCAATTGTTTGAACATGAACTTACACAGTCAGTGAAGCTAATAACGACAACAGAATGGGTGAATAAAGTAGGGGCTGGAATGAATGAGCACTAGTGTCGAGCGTGAGGTGGTTAGTCACCCAGCAGAGCTTGACCAATGAAGCATCTACAAAGGAACCATTGATCGTGCGGAGATAGTCGCACATGTGAAGGATGACAGGTGTCATTTTTTTAAACCGTGAACAGTGTCCGGTTCACATAAAGTTCGACGTATCAAAAAAATTGATCTCTTTCATAAGAGAAGGGCCTATTGGGCCTAAAAAATGTTAAATTATTTATGTGTATTAAAAAGTGATTTTTCTATTTGTGGTGTGTAGTGAAGATGCTTAAAACATGTTTACAAATTATTATTATAATAAAATGATATATTTGTGGTTGTGCAGTATTGGAGTTACTATAAACTAAAGATCATGAAAAACCATGAACACAAGGAACACAACTCAAAGGAGGGTTAAAATGTGACCTTTCCTAAGAGCCTTTTGGAGGGGTTGAATTCCCCTCCCCCCAAAAAAGGTCTACTCCTTTTATTAATGATAGCTTACATCCTTTGATGATAGCTACATCCTTTGATGACACTACAAGTTCAATCTCAAATCCTCAAGGAATTTTGGGAACAAGTTTTTTAGAAGAATTGTAATTATTATGGGTTAGATCCGAGTTCTTTGAATATAATCCAAAATTTCATTTTTTTGTAAAAAAAGAAAGAAACATAAATTATATGAGGTTGAACTACTGAGAGGAGTAAAGGTTGTCGAAGGTGATATACATTTCTTTTGTCACCCTTGGGATGAAAGGCACTACTAAATATTTTAATTGTTCTAACTAATTTCCATCATGATAAGATTTAATATTTTTCCTTAGCTACTTTGTCTTCATATTAAATTTACTAATATGTGTTTTTCTTTTTCTTTTTTTTCACTTTATTAATTTACCAATGTGTGTCCCCCCACATAGATAGCATTCTTTTACGTAATCTCATTTTCTCGGAAACATTAAGAAAAAAATTATATCTCTTGAATCCATATCTAAGAGAGAATAGTTAACATAAAAATACACCTTGTGATCCCGAAATATAAGGATAAGGTTCAAAAATACATTGATTCCCTCCATTATATCATACATTTTTATGAAATGTGATGTTTTTTTTCAATCTTTTCATATATATATATGTTTTCTAGTTTGGTCACAAATTGACATGACAAACTAGTGGCTTGAGAAACTTTTACCGAAGGGGAAGCTAAAACTATAGAAAAAACAAACCAATGAGAACACCTATCCTTGGCCACACCGACCCATACTTATATATTGATTTGTTCCTATGTGGCATCAAATGAGTGGCCTTTTCACCATGGAGTGCCTTAACAAAACACCTTGCCACATATTGCTCTATAGTCCATGGGCTCATATGAAATGTGAGATATATTTTCTCACCTATGTTTCTTTTAAACAATATTCTTACATTGTACATATAAGAATCCTAATCCATCACACCAAGTGTACACCTTTCAACCTCACATTGCAATTTCTACTAAAATGGGGTTAGAAATGACCACCGTTGACATTATAATGTAGTTTCAAAAGATGAAATGAGAAAGATACAATATGCAATATCTTATATACAATATGATATTTTTTTGGGTTTAAAAACGTCTAAAAAGTATATTTCAATGGAATCTTCTATGATATTTACATGTTTACTTACAATCCAAACTTAGATTGAAAAAAGTAAACTATCATAGTCACTCACCCAGGATCCCTAGGCTTTTTAATGTTTTATAAAACTTACTTTATTTAATTGTTTAGAGATAAATTTTACTTCCCCCTCACCATGATTTAACCTAAATATTGTTGTAAAGGGTGTAAAGAAATGTTATAAAGGGGACTATAAGGAGAAATAATTATAAATATGAAATTTAATATTTGTTCAATATTCAATTACACACATTAGCACACCATGTGTAGTGTCTTGCATTTGAATAAGGTTTATCTTTTCAAATTTCACCACTTCATATAATTAGTGATATTCATCCAAGAAAAAAAATCCATGGAACTTGATAATTATCATGATGAAGAGGACACGATGACAATGATGAATGAAACATTAATAATAATATTTTTTGCATGGATGGTATTAGGAGTATCCATAGCAAATGGAAAATGAAATATACCTACCAGAGAAATAAATAATGCCCCCACTAAATTTGACTAAATCTCCTCATAACAACATTCGAGGGAGTATGAGGCTTCACTAAACCTTTTGGTAATATGAGTAAGCCTCTGATAGAAGTCATCGCTAAAACTAAAACTTCCTCTTACCCAAATTCAACCTACTTGACAAACGGAAATGAAAAGAAACACATTCATGTGAGGAATTGGAAAAATCCCAATGATGACTTCTTTTACCAACACAACTTCACATTAAAAAAAATGTTGCATCCAACTCTCCCTGTGTTCCTTTCGACCTTCACTTCTCCAAGAACTATAAGGACCCAAAGGACACTTATTACATCATATCTTGGTATGAATATGTGGGAAAAAATGAAACAAAATAATCGACTTTCATCACAAGCTCATCACCGACACTTGGATATGAAAACATTTGTCTCCATCGCTTATCAATTGAATCTCGTACTCTTCATTTTATTTTAAAATTTTTGGTTTGAGAATATCTCATCCTTCCTTTAATTTTAAAAATTGTATTGAAGAACATAAATCTTGTAGTGTAGAGATTTACACTATCATAGAAAGAAACAAATAACTTGTTTATAGAGTTAATATTGAAAATAAATTTTTTTGACACTTCACAATATTACAAATTTTATCTTATGATATATGGATTGATCCACTATCATAATTGCAAGCTTCTCATTGTTGTAGTAGTCACTCATTCTTACGGAATAATAGGTTATTGAATTATTTTTTAGAATCCATAGGCTTCCTAGTTGTTATTTTTCCACGTTAAAAGGTATTCATCCACGTTGATTAATCATAGTTTTTCCCTTCGTGTGAGGAGGATGTAGGGAAAAACTATAAATTATTATTTTGGAAGAATGATGTTAGATGGATGGTACTAGAAATATCCATGGCACAAAAGTAGCAGCCCTTGGCTAGTTTCTACCGTTATTAGGAGCCCCATACAGTGAAACTCTAGTTACATTTTAATATTTTATGGATGTTACATTATAATATTTTAAGAAATACACGTGGGTTCTAGTAAAGAAAATCCACGTACATACGTGAGTATAGAGAAGAGAAAGCATGTAGCAAGCTTTCTGCCATGGTATTCTAAATACTGTGTCCTTAAATGGTATTGGACCTAGTATTGTGTCCAAAAAACGAGATATTTTATTCCTTCAAGTAATAACATCAACATTAGTTTCATTTTGACCCATGGTATTTGCTAAGGCCTAAGCTATACAAGGAGATGAATATCGAAAGTGTTTGAGTGCAAGTGATGAGTATTTTTTTGAATAGTTTAATCTAAAGCAATTGTGCATGGTACATGTTATTTATGAGTATTTCTATCGAAATAAGTGTGCACCCGTGAATATGATGATGGATCATATCCAATAGATATGAAATGATTATACATTGATAATTTACGTGTGGATTATTTTGGTTTGTGATATTAATGTTTGATCCATGTTTTATTATGTATGCATGAGATATGGGGTTCTTTTGAAGGTCCGATGTGCAACGAAAGATATAAGTCAATAATTGTTGATCGCGTATGCGGGTTTGATAAATAAAAGGTGTGTGCGTATGCACATTTGATAACCTAGAGGTTCTTGCATACACGAGTCTCATTCTAGTAAGTTGCATGTCGATTCCGTATTTTGGATAGATCTATACATAGGTTTGATTACTAAAGGGGGCATGTACACACAAAAGTGCATATATAAAATAAATTTTTTCGTAAATATAATATCGATCATCTTAACTCGGTCTTGCAAAGTTTTTTTGTCGTATGTCAATGAATTAATACTTTATGATCTCGTTTTAAATATGATGATTGAAGTTATTGTGGATTCATATATTAAAGAGTGTTGATGTTGCTATTTGTATGTGATTGAAGATTTGTGATGGATCCGTGATTATTTCATAATGATTTAGTGGTTATGTAACTTAGTGTCTATTTCATAATGACAATGATTCGCTTTCAAGGTTCAATGCTTCGAGATTTGTACATAGGTATACTTCAAGGAAGTCACATATACACACATGTATGCTAAATAATAGTAGCATATATATTTTGACATTTTTTTATCGTGATTTTCAGTTGGTTCAATGGATGCAATGTGAAAATTTATGAATCTTGGTCCATGGAGGTGTCGAGGGTTAGATACTTCGAAAAAGAGGTTGAAGCTTCCTTCCAGAGAGTAGTTGGTACTCATATCGTGGTTTGGAGCTCTTTTATAGTTGTTTTTTTGGAGAATGAGCAAAGGTTGTAGACTTATGGAGGTGGGTACTTGTGTGATGTTATGAGTCTCATGCCAAAACAAGATTGTAAGAATTATTTGATCATAATAAAAATAAGACGAAGACGACAACAAGGGTGGTTTTCTCCCACATTGGGTTCCCCCCTAAAAATACATGTGTTCATATGTTTTTCTTATGTGTGATGTTTTATTATGTTCTTATTACACATGATTACTATTTATCTAATGTTGATGAAATAATGCATACTAGTTCAAGATAAATAGATCTTGAATTAATTGAAAAACTAAGTTGATTGGATATACTGATAGTTTTCTACATAGAAGTAGTGTACATAGACAAGCTTTTACTCTCACAATAGTCACGTGCATACAAAGGTTTAATTCATAATAGTCACATTATACAAAAATCAAAATAGGAAAAAATAAAATATAATTTTTTTTTATACCGTTCATCGTTTCCCCTCTCATTATTTTTTTCCTAACAATTGGAATAAGAGCTGGGCTCTTTGGAAGGGGGAGCTTTATCACTTGAAGGAATATTCATCAAGACGAGAAATCAAGAGGGGACAACATCTATCAGTCACCATTATTCAAGGAAACCAATCTAATTTTCTCGAAGGTAAGAATAAGATATTACCTACAATCACTTGGAGAAAATGTATGAGGGGAATCATTGAAGGATGCTTACAATATGCATTCTCCATTCCCTGCAGATGAAGTAGAAAAGAATAACCCATGATACCAATGCAAAGGTTTTTCAATGCTCTATTTGGAAGGTTGGAAAAATCATAATTTTTCAAATTCATCCAGCTAAATATGACATAATCTATATGGGACAAGATCATCCAAAGCTATGAAGGTGACACCAAGGTAAAAAGTGCCAAAATTCAAACTCTTAGACTTCAATATGAAACTACGAGAGTGAAAAAATTATGAAAGTATCACAAGTTTCTTTCTTAGGTAGATAAATCATGAATCCTATGAGAAATATTGGTGAAGAAATAAAAGAATCTATCACTTTCATTGAAACAATATTAAGGTCTCTCGGCTCTTATATTCAATTCAAAAGTTTCTACCATAGAATAAATGGAGGTCATGAAGAATATTGATGTTGAAAAAATTCATGGTATTTTAATAGCCTATGGAATGGTAAAATAGGGTCACTTAGATATCGGAGAATTTTCATTCAAATTTACTTCAAAAGGAAAATAAAAAGAAGAAATAGGATGTATCGAAGAAGAAGAGGAAAACTTCGTAAAGAGACTCCATGTGGGTAGTAGTGAGCCTTGGTATTTCACTAAGAGTGTCGTAACTCCCTGGGGGCTACTCCTACTTTACTTTTATCACCCCAAGGTTCATACAAACTTTGATGTCACGACTCTATATACACAAAGCAGATGCATTATGTTCATGTCATTCTCTTCGCTATGAAGTGCTACTTCTAGGGGTTCTCAATGAAGGTCTGTCACACTTTAATGAAAGTAAACTAAATTGCAGTAAAGGAAATGAAATAAAATGGAACTAATTTAATGTGCAAGAAGGAAATGACTCTAATAAACTAAATTAAATTTTTAAAAAGAAATGATATGAAGGAAACTAATTTACTTTTTCCCGTAAAAAAATAGCAGAAATGAAACTAATCCTAAACCACACTTAACTCTGGCACTACGAGCTAAATGCACTCTACTTATCCTATGATCTATATAACATGCTTCTATCCATGCAACTAGGCTATCCATGACTTAATTATAATTAAAAAGAGTTAATTTGCAGCTTGGAGGGAAGAAATGGGCCCCAAAAGAGGCTAATGGGGGGAGTTTAACACATGAAACGAGGTTTGGAAGTGGAAACGGGGGATTAAAACCTTATAAAACATTATGATAGCATGATAAATGACTTTGGAGTCGACAAAACTCAAAAATGAGATGGCGGAGTGTGATGGAGAACAGAAATTTGCATGTGCAATCTCGCAATCACAACTTTTGTAAGCTTAAATGGATAGCAGTAAGATTAACAAGAATGAATTAAGTTATGCAAAGCTCGAAGTGAAATGGCAAGTTGTGAATCACAATATCGCAAGTTTAGATGGATAAAGCAGTAAAGATCAAGAGGAATGAACTAAAATGTGGAAGTGCGATTTGCAATGTGGTAAATGTTAGTAGGTTATGATTCTGACGATGTGGCAAGTGCGAATTGCGAAGTGCGATGAGTGACATGGCGTGAGTTATCGCATCGAGCGGAATGAACAGTAAGTTTTATGCACAAAGTTAAATTGTGTGATTTGCGATTTTCGATTTCTCAATATCGCGAATACTACAAGAATCAAGTGGTAAGTGTTAAGGGTAAAAGCTAAAATGTAGTGAGTGTGATTTGTAGATGAAGTGACGTGGCGAGGGGATCGATAACGAGTGCGATTGCAATATTGCAATCGCAAGGACCAACGATAGGTGTTAAGTGAGAAAAAGGTAAACGATGCGAGTGCGATTTGCAATTTCACAATATCGCAATTGCAAAGAACAGAGTTGTAAGTGTTAAAGGTAAAAGGTAAATGACGAAAAAGTGCGATTTGCGACTTTCGCTATATCGTAATCTGCAAAGCAAAGTGTAAGTGTTAAAGGTAAAAACAAAAATGTTGCGATTTGCGAAGTGCGATGCGGTATGGTGGTAGGAGACTCGAGGAGAGAAGGCGAGAGGTCGATTTTTTTCAGCAGTGTTCAATGGTTTTTCACGTGATTTTGCATAAAAGGGTAAGGCAATCATGAATGGAGAAAAATAGAGAAGTAAGGCTTGAAGGGCTTAAGTGCGTTAATGTAATTATTTTATTTTAAATTTCAAATAATGATAAATATTTCAGTTTATTTTATAATTTTTGTCTTACAATTTTTTTAATATAATAAAAATATTATTAAAAAAACATTTTAATATTTCAAAATTAGTGTTATGTTTTAAATAAGTTTAAAAACAAATATATAGAAAGCTCTTCTTGGCTTGGAGATGTAAAATCTCTACTAACGGGGTCAACCACGTAAAGGTGAGAGCTTAAATGACCCCAAAAAACGGTCCATCATTGGCATGGGACTAACCACGAGACGCTTACACACACAATCCATTGTCAATGAGGCATAATCAATCACATGCATACATGCACACAACAAACATAGGGGTGCATACAAACATACATATAGCCACAAACATTACACATAATGACTCACAAGTTGACATGTTCACACACATCACAATTATAATGAAGATTAGAATTAACATTATTTTATGCATGTGTTGAAAAATTGAGTATAAGTATTATGATGTTGATAATTGTATTTATTTCATAAGTTAATTAGTTTAAAATTAATAAGTATTTATTTTATTTAAAACAATTCTTATTATTAACCAAACTTTAGAATTAATATTTTTTTCCCCTATATTATTAAATTATAGTATTATGATTTTCTTAAATAAATTATTCAAATGAATGAAATTTTTTAAATAAAATTAATATTTATTGTATTGATTTTAGTATTAAATAATTAATTGATATGTGTTGTTACAAATTGATGTTCTTATAAATTTTATGTTGTTTTTTCTTTTTAGTTTTAGTTTCATGGTTTGCATGATACTCTATAACACGATAATAGTTAATTGAGGTGTAGGTTGTGGGATAATATTATGTCCTTTTTAGTGTTATTGTAATAAGTATATTGTTTTTTTTCATATAAAATGATTAAAATTTAGATAGAAAAAAGATTTATTAAAAAAACAATAAAAAAAATAAAAATAAAAATAATAATAATAATTTCACAAATATTTAAATGTAATGTATTTATAAAGTTAATATTTAAACTACTATATTTATAAATCAATATTCTAAATAATATATTTATATATACTGTAACACCCCCCAATTTGTGTGTTGAATTTTTAAAGTTAGACATTTGAACTTAAATCCTAAGGGGTGGACCCCAAGGGATAAGTATGGTGAATGTATTTGCATATTTTATTTGAGGAAATAAATAAAATGATTGTGCAATTTGACCAAGATGAGAATTAGATATCACTTGCCAAATCCATGAGGATGGATAAGGCAATAAATCTCAAAAAATCTTTCAAAAATCCTTGAAAGAAATTTATTTAGATTTGAGGAGGAATCTAAATTTCTAATGAAGAGTGAGTAGTTGGGAAGAGGTGAGAAAAAAGTGCTGGAAAAAGTCTGAGGAAAAGCATAAAACAACTTTAAAGAGTCCCAAAATGGGGAAGCCTAGGCTAAACAGGAAAGAAAGCATCCCCTGCTATTCGCGACTGAGACTAGAAAACATGCTTTGGGGGAATATGAGCTTAAATAAGTACGCTCCTATGCCGACATCGCAGGTTGATACCTGCTCTAGGAGGTGATCTCTCGCTCGGGGGGCAAGTCCCTGGGGAGACAAAGAGGACTCTAAGGTTGGGAGGTTGGTCAATTGCAGATTTTGGTATGTTCTGAAAATTTTTGTTATTCTATTTTCTCGATGGTATGAATTGGCTACATATAGAAAAAAATTAATTAATGGGTGTGATTGATGTTAGTCCTACATTTAACGAATCCATCATAAGGTAATCACCTTCCAGATTACTGATTTTAGTTGTAGACCGTAAAAGTCCATAGAGTAGAAAACTCCAGAAATCTATAAACCAAATGGCTCGGTTTAAATCGAAGTTACTTAACCCTCTCTGTAGATCATTAATTATTGTTTTATTCATCATAGGCACAAATGTGATATTGTATGCTTATGATGTCTCGCTAGAGAAACATTATGGAGCAGTACTAGAGTTACATGGTCTAAATATAAGCAAATCGAAAGTAAATACAAATGAAATTTGACAATTGAACTTATGCTCGGAAAATTGAATATTACCTTACACTATATATGTGTACAATTGTGAAATTTTATGCTCATATGTAAGTGGAAAACTATACTAGCAGGACCTAGAGTTATATGATATCATAGAAGAAAATCAAAAGATGTCGGATTAGGCAGTGTCGACATTTTCAGCTTTAAAAGAAATTCTATCCTACGTATGGAATATAGCATTCATAGCATTTATAGAGCATATATTGTTGTGAAATCCATCTCAAATTCTTGAACTAAGCATCATAGTCAAAGACTACAGTTACAATTGATTATACGACACTAAATGACTATTGAATACATATATATAAATACCCATATGTTAATATATGCTCATAGGTATGCTAGGAAAATAGGGCCATAGCACCGAAAAATTACATGATAACCAAACTCAGAAAGGGGAAATGAAATGACATTAGAGTATGGAATTCGAAATTGTGCTAACAAAGGAGTAACTCCACCTTATAGGAGTATTATAGCATGCATAGAAAGTTTATGATATATGTTGCCTTTTAAATTCATATGACCTTGAAGTAAAGACTATGGTAATGAATTTAATCTATGCAAGTGTACACATTATTACATGAACGATTTAATACTTGTACTGCATTTAACCAAATATTCAGTACCTCAACAAGTATTAAGTGCAAATACAAAGAGGTCCTTTTGATATCGAATTTCATTAGCTATACATGTTATGCCAAACATCTCGGTCCAAAACAAGATATAATCTGTAAAGCATATATATATGAATTATACACGGCAAAAAGAAATTATAAATGTGAAGGATATATCAATAAACCCTATATGCCAAAATAAGAAGTCGATACTAATCAAGCTATGGTACGAGGAGTATATATATAAGATCCTCATCGCAAATCGAACTAACTTAGACTATTTTCAAAATATGCGTGGCATAAATTAAATCACCATGCCTTAGGGCATAGGTCAAATCAATCTTTATGGCGGTACCGACTTCTATAAACACCAGGG
Organism: Pinus albicaulis; assembly: GCA_034641835.2. Lineage (NCBI taxonomy): Eukaryota > Viridiplantae > Streptophyta > Pinopsida > Pinales > Pinaceae > Pinus > Pinus albicaulis. The sequence continues at coordinate 94,298,968 of CM076572.1, read as the reverse complement.
CACAATAAAAAAAACAAGGGAATCTCGTTCACGGTTAAATGAAATAAAACCTCGATCGACGCATGAAGAATATCGTGGCGCGTGATAAACGCCGAGAGATCTCACGTCTCTTTTTAATTGTGTTGGATACACATGGAAATAGTAGAAAAACAGAGAACTACGATAAGTACCAGAGCACCATATTAAAAACTCATTCGACTAGTGATTGTAGATAGAGAGGGATTTACGGAAAGATTTGTAAACGAGACTCGTAGGGATATAGTTGGTTACAGTCGAACCATAGCGATTTTTTGAACAATCTTACAAGTGGATCAATCAAACATAAATCTCTCGGCAACCAAGCATAAAGGAGGCCGAGACATCTCCGCACGATTTTTGTACAAGTAGTTTAAAAAAATATAGAAGTAATACGTCCAACGCAATGGGGGACGCCATAACTAATTGTCGGAGTGGAGCCGCATGCAATCTAGTTAAACGACTTTTTATACGTATTAGGTACTCGTGGTAAACCTACCAAGCCAGCGATGGCATGTTTCACGCTCGTAAGGTAAGCTATCACCCAAAGGGTGCAACAATAGAATTACAGGGGCCTTGAGATGTCGTTCAGAGAGGTGGATCACCGATATAACATAGTCGGTATCCTTTCCCTCGTATGAACCGTTTATAATATCGTCGGGAAAAACGAAAGAGAAACCGTTCAACGAAATATAAAATCGTAAACCCCGTAACAAGTCGGACATCGATCTGGTGAATCCCAATGAGAACTTAATGACCCAGTAACATTCAAAGGTTAAACGATTAGCGTTTACCTCCGATTGGAGTCGCATGGGGAAACGCGGGTACGAGCGAAAGAGACTGAGATTTATGAATATGCCACGAGGATAGGCTCGCTCTCTGTTTCCGCGTAGATAACGAAACGGCAGTAGCTCTTACCCTCTCGGTGCAAAACCTACGTTTGCAACTCTTCAAGCATCCCCAGAATCTGAAACCCCAATGCGTATGAATCATACGAAACTTAGATAAGGGAGACGAATGGGGTTCGCATACATGAGATAGGAGGGAACTCGTTAAATGGATTGATAAGATAACCTCTCGACGTAATGAACATCGGAAACCCCTAATTCCTCTCGCCCGAGAGCTAGCAAGAAATCCCAATGTCGATTGCGTGGATGCAACACGTAAACGGAAAGGGTACCATGGACATCAATGGGCACGGGTGAAGGTTGGACGTCGTAGGTACTTGGAGCTATTGCGTCAACTCATGGACCGGAGTGGAGCTCATTGGCGCTCTTAGTACCGGGAAAACCGCCAGAATGGTCTATTCGAAATCCACATGTCGTGTGTCGAAGTTGACGAGAGGGCAAGGTACGCCGCCACGAGCCCTGCATACACTCGCGGGAGAGATACTACTCTGCACTAAAACACAAAGAAGCGTAGCAAACCGGAGTTCACACGCCAACAACCGTCGAACGAGAGTGTGGCTAGGCGGCTCATAAGAACCATAACAGTACGAATATGGTGTACTTACACATAAAATCTCGACGCGGAAACGCGCGCTCCCACACCCAAATGATTAATAGTATACCATCGCCAGTGATGATGAGTGGAGGGTATACGCCGAATGCATATGACGCCTCACAGTACACCTGTGTGATGCGCGAAGACACCGCGACAAGTCGAGTAACCATGGGGAAGTGGGATTAATGAAAAAGCCCGAATCGGTGTTAGTCACGCATTGAGCAGAAAAAATTCCATAATGCAAACCCATAGGGTATATAACATGTTTTACATTCACGACGCAAATGGACTATATGGTAGGTAGGACTATGCTCCCGAAATTATTCGCTATAGTCTCCACTATATTTACGTATTTCAACTCTTCGAAGGAGGAAGCCGCGTTTTCTTAATGAAATATAAATATATATACTCGGGTAATGGTTGTGTAAGTACGCCTTTACAAAAGAGGTTTTAACAAAGCGTACATCAATAATTACACGCCTTTATATATGCGCTTCAAGGTTAATATTATTATTAAAAGGGCGTGGTGTCAATGTTATTATTATTATTAACGCGAGCGTGGTGCATATGTATATATACATTGGTCAAAGGACGCATATTCGATATCGGTATTCTATATATAATCATATGGTATTTAAAGGGGTGAAGCTATGTCGTGTTACACAAGATTTTCAATGTATGGGTTATACATACATATATATATATATATATATATATATATATATATATATATATAGATATATATATTTAGATGTGGTATATAAATAGGGGGTCACATATCTAATAAAGAGGTGTATATACACCTACTATCCGGGGTGGATAAAGACTCAGAAAAAAGATATGGGTGATAAATAAGCAATGTTAGACACATATGTATATATATACATATAGATGGAAGGATCACGATGCTTGTCATCAACGTGAGTTAGACACATAAATGCTTATTTATATATATATATATATATATGTAATATATATATATATATATATATATATATATATATATATATATATATATATATATATATATATATATATATATATATATATATATATATATATATATATATATATATATATCCCTCGGATAATTGTGCGAATACATGTTTTTTTTAGGTGATGAAAAAGAAATAGAAGGGGAATGATCAATATGTAATAGAAATGAGATACTAGAGGGCGATGAACCGTAGCAAGAATGCACTCATTAAAAAAAATATAAGATTAAAAATAAAAAAAATAAAAAAATTCCTAAACCAGAGGTGTTACAAATGGTATCGGAGCACCGGTTACAAAAATTGGGCCGCCAATTTTGTGCTCACGAGATTATTACATATTTTGTAAAGTTTTATAAACTTTTGCTAGTTCGTGTTGTGAGTGTGTACGCTTGAAATGGTCAAGGTGACGGGATTTATGTGGACCACGTATTTATTTGTTACTCCGTATCCCAATGCCCTTAATGGCTATGTTGCATGTGCCGCAACGAGAATTGGCTGAACTAAGAAGCTAGAATGACATTTTTTCATCAAATTAGTAAGGAGCAGAAAAGCTCATCAGAGAACCAACTTCCTGCAATGTACCAGAAGGCGAAGGTTCCGAAAGAGAAAGATGGATGAGTCCGATGATGATGATGCCGCTGCATGCTAGAAAGATAAATGTAAAAGAGAATTGGCAGGAGAATTTAGAAAGATTTCAAACCTCCTTCCTGCAGATGGGGAGAAGGAGGAGGGATGCGGAAGCTTGCTGTCGAACATGATCAAGTATTTTCAAGTATATGAATATGAGAAATCAAGGCGTATTGTACCGTGTATCACCGTAAGGAAAGCCACATTTATAGGAAGAGACAAAAATGAAAGTATGCCATTTATGAAAAGACAGTTACTTAAAGATTTCTTCGCACTGTTCAAAAGTCGTTATTTGATGAATACATATGATGATAAAGAAAAATAATCTATGAACTTAGACTAGGACAACTCGATTATTGATGAAGCGTTACCAAGTTTACTAATTTATTGAGGTATGTTCCTTACATTAGGGAGGAAAGAGAAAGTGAAGAGTTTAAATTGTTTGCTCACTGTGGTATGAGAAAAAATTGAGTTTTCACAACCCAAAAACAATGGATGAAGTCAAGTTAGGAAAGAAGATTATGCTATCGTAGTTTGGTAAGGTAAGCTGAACAGGAAGAGCTTAGTAGAACAAGGTGAGTTCAAAGGCAAAAGACCAAAACCAAGATATCTAAGAAATTTTGCAGAGATCATCAGCAGAAAAAATTCAATAAACCAAAAGAAAGCCAAACTCAAGCCAGTCCTAAGTGGCTTCAAAACCAAGAGAATGTCAAAAAAGTAAGGGACGCCGTAATGAAGGAAACTTTGAAATGTTGGGGCCGGAGAACCCCATATGATGAGGGATCGCCCTATCGAAATATTCATATGATCGCGAGAGAGCGAGATAAGGGAATAATAAAGAAATGATATACCAGAAACATACCAACTATAAGTGTACTGGAAAATCGACACAAAGGTAACATCAAGCAACCATGGTGAAAATGGGAAGGCAAGATTTCTGACCCACCACATTGAACAGAGACTTGATCCAGTGTTTCTGAATATTATCGTTAGTCCCCGGAACTGGCAGGAACAGACCAGACCTGAGAAGGATGAATAACAATATTAGAGGCGAATACACGTAACCAAGAGAAAAGTCACACATGGGGAATTGCCCAAAATAGCAATTCAATTGAATGGCTTTTACAATGTATTAATGAACATATTGCTATTAGGATCATATGATTTATCGACAGGAATGGATTAATGGGAAAAGAAGAAAGCCTTGATGAACCGCTTTGGGATAAAACTTACATTGTGTGGATGAGGAAGGAAACTTTTTTACACTAAAAGGGAAACCAGAAATCCATTTCAATAAGACAAATACTGCCTTTATGAATTGCAGAACTGAGTGAGGTGCGGATACCAAGTCTATAAAGGTATATAGAAGAAATAGAACAACAAATCGAGGAAGAGAGTTATCGGATGCCATAATGTACTATTAGACACCCCAATAGTGCCCATAGGGAAATCATCTTCCTCTAAAAAGAGAGATTGATTTTTCTATAGACTGTACGGAGCCACACTCGTTTCCCGTAGCCCCCTATCGGATGAGCCCGCCGTAATCAGAGAGCTCAAGATGCTTGCAAGAATTATTGGATAAGGTTACATCGTACTGGCAGGCCCTGGGGAGCCCCGGCATGACGTGTAGAAAAAAGAAGGATGGAACTTTTAGGATGTGTACTGTACTATCGTCAACCGAACAAATTGACCATTAAGAATAGACATCCACTTCCTGGTGGAATTGATGATCCGTTTGATCAAGTGAGAGGGGCCTCGCCTTTTTCCAAGATAGACTCAAGAACTGCTATCACCACTTAGAATTAAAGAAGAAGACATCAGTAAACAAAGATTTCGAAATCCGGTGGCGGGGGCATTAAGAATTTGTAGTTCTACCTTTGGTTCGACGAATGCTCGCCACATTTATGTGCTTGATGAACAAAGCAGGTTAAACAAGTTTTTGGACAAATTTGTTCTTGTGTTCATAGATGATATCTTAGTCTATTCTAAAAATGAAGATGAACATAAGGAACATCCGAGAATAGTGTTGCGTTAATTCTGAAAGAAAATCACCATATGCCAAGATCGAAGAAACGTGAATTTTATAAAGATAAAATTCAATATTTGGGTCATATTATTTCCGAAAGGGCTTGCGCTGACCCGGAAAAGATAAAAGCAATTAAGGAATGGCTGGCCCCAAATCGATGTTTCAAAGAAGAAGGCCGTCCATGGGGATGTAAGGTGTTACTATCACAGACGCAGTAGAAATATTTTCGCCATAGCATATCCTATCACTATCAGAAAGAAAGGTGCCAAGCCAGTGGACTGAAAAATGTCAGCGCTTTCGAGCAAGCAAAAACAAACTTATTTTGCAGCCCCTATATTAAAATTGATCTTGATAAAGAGTTTGTGGTATGTACGTACGTTGCTGGTGGAAGGGCTGGAGAGTCCCGTTATAGAAAACTTCCGCTATTGCCTATGAATCTAGGAAATCGAAATACATGAACAGAATTATAGTGCATATGATTTGGAATTCCATAAAGCTTGTTATCCATGCTCGAAAATGTGGCGGCACTATCTTTCTCTAGGGAAAAATTTCACATTAATGACCGATCATATTAGTCTTAAATACTTCTTTCCCCAAACTGACTCGAATGCAAGACAAGCGTATGGCTGTCCTTTTTAAGTGAATGATATACATCACATATCAAGGGGGAAAGTAAAAATAAAGTTGCCGATGCATTATGAAATTTTTTTCAACATTTAAACAACATTGGGAGTAGTGCTTACAGATATAGATAACTGAAAGAGGGCAGCAACTGGAGACCTCTAATATGAAGCAATTTTGGTGAAACTGTCATAAAAAAGGATAAAACTAATTTCACAAAAACCAAAGAGGGCTACTCTCTTTCAAAAAACAGAGAGACTTGGATAGAGTCACCGAAAAGGAAATCTAGATGAATATCACAAATAGCCTATGCATGACATCCAGGATACCAAAAGATGTTATTAACTTCTTGAAAAAGAAGAAAAGCCAAGGTGAAATTAAGAGAGATGTGGCAAGAGTATTTAAGTAGATGCTGGAATGTCAACAATGGAAGTTGAGCACTAACATCCAAGTACAGGGTCTTTTAAACCCTTTGCTAGTTGCGTAACGGAAATGGGACATAGTTTATGATTTTATAACAGATTACCCAAGACTAAATATCAATATGATGTTGTAATGGTAGCAGACACTCTCACAAAGCTTCTCACTTTATAAGCTCAGCTGAAATCTACTTTCAGAAATAGCTCAAGTAGCAAATGTTTTCCCGAAGGAGATAGTAAGGTCATGGAGTTCCCAAAGTAATTGTTTCGTATCGAGGATGCTAAGTTTACAGCAAGACTTCCGGAAAGGATTGTTTGCAGAATAGGTACTAAATTGAATTTAGCACGCCTATCACCTCAAACCGATGGGCAAAACAGAAGACAAATCAAATTTTTAGAGGATATGCCGAGAATGTATGTGATGGATAGGCCATCAAATGGAGGAGTATCACATTTAGCCGAGTTTGCCTACAGTATTAGTTACCAATCCTTCTATTAAGATGAGTCCGTTTGAGGCACTCTTTATGGAAATAGGTGCCGCACTTCTTGGAGTCAGAGTCAAATCTTAAGATAAATCGGTGTTGGGACCAAATGCACTACAAGAGATGGAAAGAATTGTTAAAACAACATGTAGAAATATAAACATCACAAGATTCCGTGGCGAGCGTGCTGATAAGAAAAGAGTGCACCGAGAATTCAAAGTAGGGGATTATGTGTATTTACATCAAACCTAGAAGAGCACACTATATGGAGGCTATATAAACCGTTCCTAGATATTAGGTTTTTTGAGGTGTTAGAGAGATTGAGAGCCATAAGTCGGCTCTACCACCTCATGTTAGAGTACAATGTGCTCTGTTTCATTAAAAGATATGTGTATGATGCTTACATAGTTGATTGGAATGTTGTGATGGGAACTGCAGTGGAGTTACGGGAATCGCTTCAAATATTGAGCGGGAAGAAATTAGTCAATAAACAATAATGTATAAAGTGCAGGGAAGTACTTTATCGCTGAAGAAGCCACCGGAAAGGGAAGTCTAAAATGATGAGTAGGGAATATCCATTTTTGTTTAAATAAAACTTGTATTAATTATCAGACACCGAGGATTCGTGTTTATTTTCAGAGGGGGAATATGTAATACCTCAATTTGTGTGTTGAATTTTTAAAAGGATACTTGAACTTAAATCCTAAGGGTGGACTCAAGGATAAGTATGGAGAATGTATTTAAGACATTTTATTCGAGGAATAAAATAGGGAAATGATCAGGCAATTTGACCAAAGATGAGAATTAGAGATCACTCAAGCTAAATCCATGAGGATGGATAAGGCACAATCCCCAAAAATGTTTCAAAATAACTTTGAAAGAAATTTCTTTATTATTTTTAGATTTGGAGGAGGAATCTAAATTTCTGCAATGAAGAGGAGAAGCTGGAGAAGAGTGAAATGATGAGCAGCCGAGGAAAGCATAAAATAAATTTTTAAAGAGTTCCAAAATGGGAAGCCTAGGCTAAACAGAAAGAAAGAATCCCCGCTATTCGGGACGAGAATTAGAACATGTTTTCAGGGAATATGAGCTTAAATAAGCTGCTCCTACATCAGAGGCTGATTGCTCGAGATATGATCTTTACTCTCGGTTGAGTCCTTGGAGACAAAGAGACCAAGGTTAGAGGTTGGTCACCTGCGTATTTTGCATGTCTCCGAAATTTTTGCTATTGTATTTGGAGGGTACGACCATATAGAAAAAATTAATTAATGGGTGTGATCGACAGTGATAACCAGATGGATTAGATCCACCAGTACGCAATTGCCCCGCATTCTCGTCATTGTAGACCGTAAGTCCACAGAGGTGAGAGATCCTGACGGAAACCAAGGTCGGTTTAAACTTAGAAGTTATTTAACCCCATACTGACACTATTGTTTTGTTCATTGAGAAGAAATGATATTGCATGCTTATGAGTCCGTTAGAAAAAGAACATTGCGATGAAGATGAGTTGTTGTTTGAATATACAATTTAGTAAATACAATAGAATCAGTGACAATTGAACTTATGCCGAAAATTGAATATTACTTATGACGCACAGGAGGGCATTGTGAAATTTATGCTCATATGTAAGTGGAAAACTATACCAAGGCACCTAGACATATGATATCATATCAAGATCAAAAGATGCCTGGATTAGGCATGTTTAATACTTTCAGCTTTAGAAGAAATTTATCCTTAAAGGAAGGAATATAGCATTCATAGCATTTATAAGAGCATATTGTTGGGGGAACGATCTCAAATTTCGAATCCAAGCATCATAGTCAAAGACTAAGTTACAATTAAGTTATACGACACAATGACTATTGAATACATATGAGATAGAATATTCATGTATGTTAAATATATGTTCATAGGCATAGAAAAATAGAAGCCATAGCACCGAAAATTACATGATAACCAAACTCAAAAAGGGGAAATGAAATGACATTAGAGTGTCGGAATTCGAATTGTAAAGCAATACAGAGAACTCCTTAATTTTTTATAGGAGTATTATAGGCATGTATAGAAAGTTTATGATATATGTTACTTTAAATTCATATGAAAAAATTCAGAAGTAAAGACCAGGTAATGAATTTAATCTATGTGAGTGTACACATATACAACCATTTAATACTTGTACCGCATTTAACTGTAAATATTCAGACCTCAACAAGTATTATGGTGAATAAGAGTGTCCTTTTGATATTGAATTTCATTATTATAATATGTTATGCCAAACATCTCGGTCCAAAACAAGATAGGCAATTCCAAAGAATATATATATGACCATACATGGCAAAAGTTGTAAATATAAATGTAGCTGACAGTGATTGGCTGTAATCCCATGCCTGGGAGGCTGAGGCTGAGCTTGATTGCTTACAGCCCAGGAGTATATAGCAAGATCATCGCAAATCGAACTAACTTGCGCTACCTTTCAAATATGTATGAATTAAATCACTGCCTTGGGCATAGGTCAAATCAATCTCTATGGTTAAAAAATTTTTCCACTTATGAATATTGTTTATTAACAAAAATAAAATAAAGTAAATCTGCCTGAGAAGAATGAATAAAACCTCAAGACTATCAGAGTGAAGAATATCGAAGGCAGATAAGACCGAGAGATCTCTACGTTCTTTAATTAGAGTGAGGCACATGGAAATAGTAGAAAAACAAGAGAAATTACACAGTACTTAGCACTATATTAAAAACTCATTTACCAGTGATTGTGGTGAGGAGAGGGATTTACTTAAAGATTTGTAAACGAGACCTCGTAGGACACAGCTAAGTTACTGTCAACCATGATGAACATCTTAGAAGTGGATAAATCAAAACATAAATTGTAAATCACATATGATAGCTGTAGACATTCCCTTCAAGCATCGCATTTTGTGCTTAGTTTAAAAAACAAATATAGAAATAATACGTCCAACGCAGCTGGGGACTTATAACTATTCTGTTGAGTGGAGCTTGATGCAACTAGTTAAACGACTTTTATACGTATGAGGTACTGTGGTAAAAAAACTACCAAGTTGTGTATGTTTTCATGCTGCAGGTGGCAGTTATCACTTTTGGGTAACAATAGAATTGCTGTGCCTTGGAGATGTCGTCGGGGAGAGGTGGATCACCAGAAGCATAGTCGGTATCCTTTCCTCGTATGAACCGTTTATAATATCGTCGCAAAACGAAAGAGAAACCGTTCAACATAAATATAAAATCGTAAACCAGGCTTGAAATTTGGGCGGCAGTCTGGTGAATCCCGATGAGAACTTAATGACCTAGAACATTCACGGGTTAAACGATTAGGGTTTACCTCGATTGGGTTACGAGAACTGCGGCCACGACGCTTGAGATTTATGCTGAATACGCCACGAGGATTGAAACAACTCTCCATTTCGGTAGATAGATGGAAATAGCGAGCTCTTACCCTCTCGGTGCAAAATCTACTTGCAACTCTTCGGCATCCCGAATCTGGGCTCCCCCATGCGTATGAATCATACTGAAACTTAGATAAGGGAGACGAATGGGGTTACGACATACATGAGATAGGAGGGAGCTGATTAAATGGATCGATAAGATAACCTGCGGTTGTGAACATCGGAAACCCTAATTCCTACGCATGAGAGCTAGCAAGAAATCCCAATGTCGATTGCGCGGACGCAACAAGTAAACGAAGGGTACCATGGACATCAATGGGCACGAGGGAAGGTTGGACGTCGTAGGTACCGAGCTATTGGGTTAACCCTAGACCGGAAGTGGAGCTCGGCGCTCTTAGTACGGGAAACGCGAGAATGGTACGTTCGAAATCCACATGTCGTGTCTTTGGTTGGACGAGGGGGCAAGGTACGCCGCCACGGGCTGCATAGACTCGCGGGAGAGATACTACTCTGCACTAAAACACAAAGCGTAGCAAACCGAGTTCACACACCAACAATAGTCGAGCAGTGTGGGCTAGGCGGCTCATAAGAACCATAACAGTACGAATATGGTGTACTTACACATAAAATCTCGACGCGTAAACGATGGTTGCACACCCAAACAATTAATAGTATACCATCGCCAGTAATGATGAGTGGAGGGTATACGCCGAATGCATATAGCCTCAAGTAACACACATGCGATGCGCGAGACACGCGACGAGTCGAGTAACCATGAAATGGGATTAATGAAAAACCGAATCGAGTGTTAGTCACGATTGAGCAGAAAAAAAATTCCATAATGCAAACGATAGGTATATAACTCGGGTTTATTCACGGCGCAAATGGACTATATGGTAGGTAGACTATGCTCAGAAATTATTCGCTATAGTCTCCTTATATTTACGTATGTCGACTCTTGAAGGAGAAGCCGCGCTTGATGAAATATAAATATATATTCGAAATGGTTTTGTAAGTACGCCTTTACAAAGAGGTTTTAACAAAGCGTACATCAATAATTACACGCCTTATATATATGTGGTTTCAAGGTTAATATTATTATTAAAAGGGCGTGGTGTCAATGTTATTATTATTATTAACGGACGTGGTGCATATGTATATATACATTGATCAAAGGACCATATTCGATATAGGTATTCTATATATAATCATAGTATTTAAAGGGGTGAAGCTATGTACGTGTTACACAAGATTTTCAATGTATGGGTTATACATACATATATATATATATATATATATATATATATATATATATATAGATATATATATTTTAGATGTGGTATATAAATAGGGGTCACATATCCTAATAAGAGGTGTATTACACCTATATCCGGGGTGGATAAAGACTCAAAAAGATACGGGTGATAAATACATGTTAGACACATATGTTATATATATATACATATATAGATAAGGATCTGGTTGATAAATGCGGGTTAGACACATATCTTTATTTATATATATATATATATATCCTCTCGGATAATTGTGTGGAATACATGTGTGTTAGGTGATGAAAAGAAATACAAGGGGAATGATCAATATGTGTAATAGAAATGAGATACTAGACGGTTAGATGAACTGTAGCAACAATGCACTCATTATAAAAAAAAAAAAAAAATTTCCTAAACTGGAGGTGTTACAATATCAATATATTAAATAATATATTAATATATATAGAAATAATGATAGTATATTTATAATCATATTAATGATATTATATTTGCATATTAGGCTCATATATCTACATATAAATAATACATATACAGATGTAACAAAGAAGGATTCCTACAAAAAGAGTACATTCACACTTACAAAGAATACAATTAAACAAGACACGTACAAATGTAGAAAAAAACAAATTCATATACACATTAAGAATACATTCATACGCATACAAAGAAAAAAAGTAATCAAGAGACATAAAATGTAGTAAAGAATAGATTCATACACATGAAGAATACATTCATATACATACAAAGAATACAACTAAACAAGACACATACAAATGTGGAAAAAAATAGATTCATAGACACGTGAAGAATACATTCATACACACATAAAAATAATACAAGTAAACAAAACACATAGGAATGTAATAAAGGAGTATATTCATACACACAAAGAATACATTCATACACATACAAAGAATACAACTAAATAACACACATTAGAATGTGGAAATGCAAAATACACACATGTTCATACACATAGAGGGAATAATAGTAAAAAGACACACTACCAAAGAATATATTCATACACATGAAGAAGAAATTCATAGACATACAAAAATAAATGTAAAGAATAGATTCATACAAACACAAAAAAATACAAATCAACAACACACATCAATTGCAACAAAAGAATAGATCAATATACATACAAGTAAACAATTCTCATACAAATGAAACCACCACTTTAACACTCAAGGCATACCCAAACAACATATGCATATACATACAAATAAACAATGAAAGAATAATCAAAAGCATGCATAATGAGAGAGATTCATAAACATAGAAGAATAAACACTCCAAAAGAAGTACATGCAACTAATGCAAACCTCTAGATAATACATCCACACATATCATAGAGAAATAGATATCCTATTCATTAATGCATACCAAAACGAAATATCAACAAATAAATTCTAACTATCTAAATGCAACTAATAAAAACAACATTTCAATTCTCAAAATAATACATCCATATACATACAAAATAAAGAATCCAATGCATACATTATAACTTAGATACTTTAATATATAAATATATAAGCATTCAAGAATATATTTATAGTATATAAATATTTAAACCAATACATACACATTCAATATAATAAATTTATAAAAATATTTAAATAATGGCAAACACTCTAAATATATTGAATAAATTCATAAAAATAAATAATAAAAATATTTAAATATTTAATATATTAGTATTTAATTTAAACCTATAAAAATAGAAATATGTAAATATTAAGAGATATTTATCTATATATATGAAAAGGAGGAAAACATATGATATAAATATCTTAATAACATACTTATAATAAAAATATATAATTAAAAAAAAATCAAAATCTTAAGAAAATCAAAATCAAAACCAAAAAAAAAATATAATTAAAAAAGAAAATTAAAAAATTTAAGTTATAATTTTTATATAATATATGTGAATAAGAGTGATTTTGTCATTTTTGTGCAATTTGCTCGGAAGATGTTTAAAACATTGTAAAAATGTTAAGTGATTTATGTGAACGAGTGATTTTGTAATTTGTGTGCAATGTTTTGGGAATATGTATAAAGAATTGTAAAAATGTTAAATGATTTATGTGAATAAGAGTGATTTTTCCATTTAGGTGTATGTGGGAGAATGTTTAAAACATTGAAACTAGAAGTTGCTCCAAAGTTGCAAAGAGAGGCCGATAGGATTTTTGAAATTGAAAGTTGTATGAGAAAATAACAAAAAAGAAATCGAGAAAAAGTTATAAAAAAAATAACAAAATAGCAATTGAAAGCTCAAACCTTTTTTTTTGGTGTATTTTTTTCTTAAATTTATAATATGTAAGTATATTAGAGTTGTTTACCAATAACATTTTTCGAATGTCATTACAGCAATATGTAAGAATATTAAATACTAAATTGATTATGTCATATTTTAAAATAATCTAATCAATATATGAGATGATATTTTAATTTACAAAATTGAGTGTGTCAAAGACACATTTATGCATGAAAAAATTTATAAAAAACAAAATCAAATCATTTAATTAGTTAAAATAAAATTGAAAATATTATATGTAAAGCGAGAAATAAAATGAATGAAAATGGGGAAGTATACATACTAAAATTCAAATGAGATATATTTATGTGCAATGAGACGTCTTTACCGGAAAATATTGTTCATATTTTATCGGCACGAGTTTCGACCCTAGCAAAAATCACAAAGCAAATGGACAAATGGGCATTTATACTTGTGGATAAACGAGAGTTCAAATAAAAATAATATTAATAATCTATGTTCTTTTAACAACAATGAATACCTTACTGACCAAATCTTCCCTTGGACATGGCCAAATACTGAGGATTTACAATTCAATTACATCAATGGACTTCAATTTCGGCGAGTTGTAGACAACCAAGCCATGCCCAATCGTGGTATTTTTCATCTTCAATAGCAAACACCAAAGAAGCGTATAAATACATAAAAACACATAATACAATTTCATGGAACACATTACTTCATTACACCAACAAAAAGAAAATCTTAAAATTTGTTCTTTGTACAATCACCATGGTTTTAGTTTATTCCCATTCAATTTCAAACCCAAAAAAAAAAATTATTAAAGTTTTGACCATATATTACTTTTTACAATTTCACAACTATTGTTGATTTATATATATGTGTGTGTGTGTGTGTTTATACTTACCATTTGGCCAATCTTTATTATTTGTTGTCTAATTCATTTCCATTTTCCTTTCTTGCTTTATTTTCAAAAAACGGTATATAAAAAAATAACATAAATACCCATAGAACATGGAAGTTAAAATCCGTTTTGTGTATTTATTTCGTACACATCTTAACCATCCATCCGAGTTGTGAGAATATGTACATTGGATCCTCAGTTATTTGTATCGTTTTATCTTAAAATCTCAACAAAATTAAATGTTATGGTTCCAAATTAAATTATTTGCCCAAATATGGTAAGAATGAAATGTAAAGAATATAACCACCTGCGGTTTTACTAGAAGCCGATACATCGAGCCTTTGTATGTAATTTTTTCATTTTAGATTTGTGGATGATATATTGACCCATATGGTGAACAAAATATGAGCAAGGAAATTATTTGAACGGTCTTATAAAAAATTTAGCCTTCATTGTAACAAAGAATTTATTTATCCACTACTACGGCTAGCGAGATGGCCTTTCGGAGGCTTGGAAATTGTTTGATTGCCCCTTGAAAAGGAATTGCTATAATAGAGTGTTTTGCAATTTATCAATCGCAACGTGTGTATGCTGATATAATTATGTAATGTGTCGGTCTGTATTCACAAGATGCTACCATGGATAACAAGGAGTTGCTACAAAGCCATATGATGAGAAATCTCTATTTTCTTTTGTTTCCAAGGAGAGCTAGATCAATAAACACTCAAATAGCACCAAAGAGCCACTCGGCGATCTGTATACATTTTAATAACAATTGTTGTCTTTCTTCATGCATAAAGCTAAAGGTAAGCAAAATTGACCACACATAATGGTTAATTCTCTAGACATAATGATTGATACGCATTCACATTTTGCAACAAGTGTTCGGTTTTCCAAAAGACTAAATATGTATCAATTTATGGTTATATCCCACGGAAACCAAATATGCACCTAAAATGGAGAGATGCATCTACAAGTATCCATAGACAAGGTTTTATCACCTTGTTTTGTATTTTGTAATTCGAAATAAAATCAAGGCAATTAAAAAATAAAAATGATACATAAATAGACAACTTCTATGATCTTTGATAAGTAACTTCACAATTCATATAAGTTTTCTCGTTATTAGACTTTCAATATATCTATAAGTTATCTAGTGATATAAATAGAGAGAATCTACGATCTTCAACAAGTAAATTTAAAATTCGTTGAAGTCATCTAGTTATGAGACTTTCAATATATCAACATCTGCACTAGTAGAATTTTCCAAATTTAGTTTAAATCTCTATGGGTCCCAGTGGAAAATCACTACCTTGCATTCTCACAATGTGTTCTATGAATTCAAATACTCG
This sequence comes from Pinus albicaulis, assembly GCA_034641835.2. Classification (NCBI taxonomy): domain Eukaryota; kingdom Viridiplantae; phylum Streptophyta; class Pinopsida; order Pinales; family Pinaceae; genus Pinus; species Pinus albicaulis. The sequence continues at coordinate 94,283,029 of CM076572.1, read as the reverse complement.
GCTCTGAAAAGTTGTTCGGCAATGATTCGTCAACATTGACATGAACATAATCCCACACACCGGAGCCTTGGCCATCACAAGAACAACCCATGGTGGAAGAATGATGGCTTCTGCAGTATACATCATATAGCCATGAGGAAAAATAATAATGCACACATTTTGTGACTACCTGATTTTGAAGTCTACTATTTATGGAAACGAAATAATGTTGCATGTCTTCTAAATAGTGAAAAGATCTAACTATACTGTGTGGACCTCAACACATCTCCAAGCGGCCCATCTCGAAGCTTTTGGCCTTCATCGTTCTCTCTACATTACTTGCTAGTCCATCTAATAGATGATGAAATTTTTAAAATTTTTTCCCTTTAGCCACATATCTACAACATCAAACAAATAATTTCATCCTTGAGAAGATCTAGAAGGTATATAGACATGTCCTATATTATATACATGGTCCTTGTTGGTTACCTCAATTTATGATCATAATTTTTTTATTCTTTAATCGTCATAACCTCTCTCTCAACTATGAAAAGAGCATGAAATGCACAATTGAATCCCTCGATAAGATCAAGGAATCAAGATTTCTCTAACATGTTTGAGAGAGACTATATCAAAAATTTTAACAACATTCCCATGATCAGCAGTTCTCTAAGAACATTGATTGTTACGATTCCTAATATTGGGCTGGGGACACTCGAGACTCAAACATTACTCCACACTTATTAGCACCTTTGCTTTGTTTGTGGCGTGGTCGTTTGCACCACCCATGTTGTGCTATGCATGGTTATGCCCCTAAACACACTATCTTAAGCATAGATCTGTTCCTCTTCAAGAAAGACCAATTAGCCCACCAATGCACGCCCTACGGAGAGGACAAGGCCTGCCATGCCTTGGTATATGCATAGCCCATTCTTGAATATATTCGGAAATGTTTGGAGAAATTTAAGCGGAAAATTTAGGTTTCCAATACATTTTAAAGATTCATATATTTTGTAATAAAAATATTACAAAAAGGAGGTGATAACTAAAAGCTAAAAAATAAACATGGTCATTTGCGTTTCTTTTCTCATGGGTAGAGAGTAGATGTTAAGAATGGATAAATGCATGTCCACTTTGAAATTATGGAGTCAAAAAAACTGAATTCTAGTCATGCTAATCCTATTCTAAAGAAACCAAAATAAAAAAGATGCTATTCCTTTTAATTCTGAAACAACCCTTGAAAAATCACTCCCAACGGTTTTCAAACAATGCATTTATACGTTTACCTAGCCTCCCCGTATGACATCGCTCAAATTTAACATGAGTTACTACTACTCATTCATCATGAGTGCCATGAAAATTAATGAGTTGAGATCGCCTAAAATATGTCTACTTAGTACTCTTGGGCTGTCAAAAACAATATTTTTTCTCACTAGCCTACAAACTACATCTTATTCTTATGCTTGCTAAACATAGATATTGCCCTAGTTCAAAGTGATATCCCTAGTTTTGGCATTATACCTAAAAGGCACAATGAAAAGTACCTAGGCCAAATATAAACAAGTGACGTGATTAGTCTTGGAAGATTTCTATGATAAAGTCCTTAAAATGGATGGTAATGAAGATGTTTCAACTTCGGAGTTGTGGTAGAGGCTGCTAGTGACCATGCTACTACCCACATCTTGCAAGGTTTGTCATTCAAGCATGGTATTTGCTTAAGTTATGGCAAGAGCTCAAGAAGAATTTTGGCAAGCGAGAAGAGCTTAAAAGAAGTACACTTTGAACTTGAAGATAAACTGTTAGAAAACATCCTTGGATGTAGTTTTGATTAATCTTCCAAAAACTCATCTAAATAGAATCATCAATATTAGTCCATATTTTACCATGGGTACAATATGGAAATGAAATTTTTAAACCACTACCATACATATCCCTTAGAAAATCCTTTAGACAGTTATAAATCCATCCCACGATGCCAAAATAGAGAAGTTTGCAAGTAATGGTGTCTTCTAGTCGCCTTCGAAATTGAAGGAACGGGGGGGGGGGGGGGGGGGTCGGGGAGTTGGCTTGTTCGGGAACAAAATCGAAAATAATTGGTCTATATCAATGTTGCGGAAACTCAAGAAACCTTCATGAAAATCTCACGGTAGAAGACAAGAGGCAATCTTACCTACCAACAATATAAAGTCTTGATGGTTGGACGAAGCTGCATTTCACCTCAATAAGGCAGTGCGAAAGGAAAGATTCAAGAACCCACCAAAGAAAAAGAGTTGAAGTAATGATCTGACAAGTTGAAGCCCATCCTACTAATTTTATCCTTTTTAGAAGATAAATAAGCACCTCCAAGTTCTCAAAAAAAGCTTCTTTATGTACGCTCGGTATGTAGATACACGGTGCTCTTGTCATGTGGACAGATGGAAAAACTGCATACATTTTATGGTGGATCTGCATTCGGATTTTGAAACAAGTGTTTTAGTTTTCCAAAAGACTAATATGTATCAATTGAACAATATTACGAGTGTTCGGTTTCTAAAAAACTAATGCATTATCGATCGAACAATATTACGGTGTTCGGTTCACGAAAAAAACTACTCGTATGTGGATGGCTTTGTCATGTGGACGGATGGACAAAACACATAGACTTTCTTATGGTATGTGGGTATGATTATCAGAAAAACAATTCAGTAAATTTGTAACCCCACTCCCACGAAAAGAAAGGTCTGTAATAACCTTTAACGAACATCAGAGGGTGTTCTGAAATGGCATTGCCTAACATCAATTTCAAGTAGAGTTCATCGATAATTACTATTTTGATATTTATGAACTTAATAATAGCATCATATAATTATCAAATCTGAATCAAAATTTATAGAATTACTATTTAGATATTTATAGACTTAATATGTATATCGATGCATCGACCTTTGAATCAAAATTTACTTGTAAATCGAGAATCATATCCAAAGGTAAATGTTTCAATTCAATCCTAAAAGGAACATAATTTTCCTCAAGGATTTAAGACCCATAATGAAATGGATTCCAAGAGCTTGAGAGTAATGAAACATTATAACAAAGGAAGTAAATGTTTAATGGGGCTGACTATGCCGAAGATTAAGAAAATCCATTTACGAGTGAAACTTTCAAACCTAACAAAACTATTACCTAAAGTTACTATTCCAATAGTACTTTTGAGAAAAAAAGGGAATTAAATGAATATTGTCACAAAAGCTTGGAAAAATATTTCACGATCGAAAGATTGTACCAATTATACAAAGCTAAACATAAGTTTCGATACCAAATGTTGTAAAAGAGAAACCACTTCAAAAAAGTTTAAAATTACCAAGCTGATAAAGAGAAACCACTCCGAGGTTTGAGTTAACGACACTAGAATAAAATTTTTGATAGAAATATATAACTATATGAAGTAAAACATAATTTAATTCACAAAATAAGGGAAAGTTGTAGTATATAAAATTTGTATTACATATGGGTGTTCGACGGAGCGTATTAGAAATAGTTAGAATTTAATTCGGTCTTAACAATCTCATTCATTGTAGCCTAAGGGTCCTTGTATCTAGCACAATTTAACAAGTTAATAAGCTCGAATCTCTTTACAATGTATAGAAGCTACCTTCCAAATTTTGGATAAACCATCGGGATCCGATAAGAAGTTTAAAATTGTGCTTGTAGGTTACGGTTGCGCCATCTTTGAAATGAAAGTCATCCAAAACTTGTACATGTAGGGAAAAGAAAGTAATTCATTATTGAGAAGTTGAAAACACTAGGGAAATTTGCGCCGAGTTCCAATATCAAACTTGGAGAACGTATACAAGATCCAACAAGGAAATAATTACATATAGTATTGAAAAATTAAGTACTATGAGAATAAGAAATTTGAATGAAATCTTAAGGAATTTACACCTTAAGAATACATCTAGCAATATTCCCAAATCCTGGTACATTGATAGGATATCGGTAAATAAGGGAATGTATCTCGAAGAAAAGAACGTAAAGAAAGGAAAAATCCACGGAGAATTTGCATACCTTCCATGCATGAGACGATATAATCTTCCCAATTTCCAAAGGTGGAAGACATACTCCATTTTTACGAGAATCTGTAAATGTTACCCCAAAATTAATTAAAAATTATAGAACCGTGAGGAATTTGAAAGGAATAAGACATACGACCTAGATTAAAGTTTCTTAACTTAAACATACCGCTTGGTAAGTTAAGCGGCGTAGGTTTTCACACCAAAACAATAGCGTACCATATGAGCTGCATCGCGGTCGGCAACAAGCCTCTCTAACTATTGATCGAATGCTACGGGAAGAAGGTGAGGATGCTCCTTCATGGGCGAGAAAGAAATTGGCCGTCGGCGACTCCAATTGAGGAAGCGGAGCAATTGTTTGAACATGAACTTACACGATCGGCGAAGCTAATAACGACAACGGGGAATGGTGAATAAAGTGAAATTTTGGAATGGAATGAGCACTAGTGTCAGGTGGAGGTGGTTAGTCACCCCAGCAGAGCTTGACCAATGAAGCATCTACAAAGGGAACCATTGATCGTGCAGAGATAGTCGCACATGTGAAGGATGACAGGTGTCATTTTTTTAAACCAGGAACAGGTGTCTGGTTCACATAAAAAGTTCTGACGATCAAAAAATTGATCTCTTTCATAAGAGAAGGCCTATTGGCCTAAAAATGTTAAATTATTTATGTGTATTAAAAGTGATTTTTCTATTTGTGTGTGTGTAGTGAAGATGCTTAAAACATGTTTACAAATTATTATTATAATAAAATGATATATTTGTGGTTGTGCATATTGGAGTTACTATAAACTAAAGATCATGAAAACCATGAACACAAGGAACACAACTCAAAGGAGGGTTAAAATGTGACCTTCCTAAGAGCCTTTTGGAGGGGTTGAATTCCCCTCCCCCCAAAAAAGGTCTACTCCTTTTATTAATGATAGCTTACATCCTTTGATGATAGCTTACATCCTTTGATGACACTACAAGTTCAATCTCAAATCCTCAAGGAATTTTGGGAACAAGTTTTTTAGAAGAATTGTAATTATTATGGGTTAGATCCGAGTTCTTTGAATATAATCCAAAATTTCATTTTTGTAAAAAAAGAAAGAAACATAAATTATATGAGGTTGAACTACAGAGGAGTAAAGGTTTTCGAAGGTGATATACATTTCTTTTGTCGCCCTTGGCATGAAAGGCACTACCGAATATTTTAATTGTTCAACTAATTTCCATCATGATAAGATTTAATATTTTTCCTTAGCTACTTTGTCTTCATATTAAATTTACTAATATGTGTTTTTCTTTTTCTTTTTTTCACTTTATTAATTTACCAATGTGTGTCTCCCCACATAGATAGCATTCTTTTTACAGAATCTCATTTTCTCAAACATTAAGAAAAAAATTATATCTCTTGAATCCATATCTAAGAGAGAATAGTTAACATAAAAATACACCTTGTGATCCCAATATAAGGGTAAGGTTCAAAAATACATTGATTCCCTCCATTATATCATACATTTTATGAAATGTGATGTTTTTTTTTTCAATCTTTTCATATATATATCTGTTTGCTAGTTTGGTCACAAATTGACATGACAAACTAGTGGCTTGAGAAACTTTTACCGAAGGGAAGCTAAACTATAGAAAAACAAACCAATGAGAACACCTATCCTTGGCCACACCAACCCATACTTATATATTGATTTGTTCCTATGTGGCATCAAATGAGTGGCCTTTTCACCATGGAGTGCCTTAACAAAACACCTTGCCACATATTGCTCTATAGTCCATGGGCTCATATGAAATGTGAGATATATTTTCTCACCTATGTTTCTTTAAATAATATTCTTACCTGTACATATAAGAATCCTAATCCATCACACCAAGTGTACACCTTTCAACCTCACATTGCAATTTCTACTAAAATGGGGTTAGAAATGACCACCGTTGACATTATAATGTAGTTTCAAAAGATGAAATGAGAAAGATACAATATGCAATATCTTATATACAATATGATATTTTTTTGGGTTTAAAACGTCTAAAAAGTATATTTCAATGGAATCTTCATGATATTTACATGTTTACTTACAATCCAAACTTAGATTGAAAAAGTAAACTATCATAGTCACTCACCTAGGATCCCTAGGCTTTTAATGTTTTATAAAACTTACTTTATTTAATTGTTTCAGGAGATAAATTTACTTCCCCCTCACCATGATTTAACCTAAATATTGTTGTAAAGGGTGTAAAGAAATGTTGTAAGGGACTATAAGGAGAAATAATTATAAATATGAAATTTAATATTTGTTCAATATTCAATTACACACATTAGCACACCATGTGTAGTGTCTTGCATTTGAATAAGGTTTATCTTTCAAATTTCACGACTTCATATAATTAGTGATATTCATCCAAGAAAAAAAATCCATGGAACTTGATAATTATCATGATGAAGAGGACACGATGACAATGCTGAATGAAAAATTAATAACAATATTTTTTGCATGGATGGTATTAGGAGTATCCATAGAAAATGGAAAATGAAATATACCTACCAGAAATAAATAACTGCCCCACTGAATTTGACTAAATCTCCTCATAACAACATTCAGGGAGTAGGAGGCTTCACTAAACCTTTTGGTAACATGACTAAGCCTCCGGATGAAATCATTGCTAAAACTAAAACTTCCCTCTTAACAAAATTCAACCTACTTGACAAAAGGATATGAAAAGAAACACTTTCATGTGAGGAATTAAAAAAATCCCAATGATGACTTCTTTACCAATACAACTTCACATTAAAAAATGTTGCATCCAACTCTCACAGGTTCCTTTCGACCTTCACTTCTCCAAGAACCATAAGGACCCAAAGGACACTTCCTGCATCATAGCTTGGTATGAATATGTGGGAAAAATTAAGCAAACAATTGACTTCATCGCAAGCTCATCGCTGACACTTGGATATGAAAAAATATTTGTCTCCATCAGTTGTCAATTGAATCTCATACCTTCATTTTATTTTAAAATTTTTTTTTGAGAATATCTCATCCTTCCCTTAATTTTAAAAATTATATTGAAGAACATATATCTTGTAGTGTAGAGATTTACACTATCATAGAAAGAAACGCATAACTTGTTTATAGAGTTAATATTGAAAATAATTTTTTTGACACTTCACAATATTACAATTTTTATCTTATGATATATATGGATTGATCCACTATCATAATTGCAAGCTTCTCATTGTTGTAGTAGCCACTCATTCTTACATAATAATAGGGTATTGAATTATATTTAGAATCCATAGGCTTCCAAGTTGTTATTTTCCACGTTAAAGGTATTCATCCACGTTGATTATTCATAGTTTTTCCCTTCAGGTGAGGAGGATGTAGGGAAAAACTGTAAATTATTATTTTGGAAGAATGTTGTTGATGGATGGTACTAGGAATAGCCATGGCAAAAAAGTAGCATTCCTTGGCTAGTTTCTACTTGTTATTAGGAGCCCTTACAGTGAAACTCTAGTTACGTTTTAATATTTTATGGATGTTACATTCTAATATTTTAAGAAATACATGTGCGTTCTGTAAAGAAAACTCACGTACATACGTGAGTATAGAGAAGAGAAAGCATGTACAGTTTCCGCACCATGGTATTTTAAATACCAAGGGTCCTTAAAATGGTATTTGACCTTAGTATTGTGTCCAAAAATAGATATTTTATTCCTTCAAATAATAACATCAACATTAGTTTCATTTTGACCCATGGTATTGGCTAAGGCCTAAGCTATACAAGGAGATGAATATCAAAGTGTTTTGAGTGCAAGTGATGAGTATTTGTTGAATAGTTTAATCTAAAGCAATTGTGCATGGTACATGTTATTGATGAGTATTTTATCTGAAATAAGTGTGCACCCAGGAATATGATGATGGATCATATGCAATAGATATGAAATGATTATACATTGATAATTTACATCTGGATTGTTTTGGTTTTTGATATTAATGTTTGATCCATGTTTTATTATGTATGCCAAGATATGGGTTCTTTTTTGAAGTTCTGATGTGCAACAGAGGTATAAGTCAATAATTTTAGATATGTATGCGGGTTTGATAAATAAAAGGTGCGTGCGTATGCACGTTTGATAGCTGAAAGATTCTTGCATACGCGGGTCTCATTCTAGTAAGTTTGATTACTGAGGGGAGCGTGAACAGACAAAAGTGCATATATAAAATAATTTTTTGCTAAATATGATATCTGATCATCTTAACTAGTCTTGCAAAGTTTTTTGTTGTATGTCAATGAATTAATACTTGATGATCTCGTTTTAACTATGATGATTGAAGTTATTATGGATTCATATATTAAAGAGTGTTGATGCTGCTATTTGTATGTGATTGAAGATTTGTGATGGCTCTGTGATTATTTCATAATGATTCAATGGTATTGTAACTTAGTGTCTATTTCATAATGATTTGAGATCTATATGTAGGTATACTTCAAGGAAGTCACATATACACACATGTATGCTAAATAATAGTAGCATATATATTCTGACACTTTTTTATCAGGATTTTCAGTTGGCTCAATGGATACAATGTGACAATTTATGAAGCTTGGTCCATGAAGGTGTCAATGGTTAGATACTTCGGTAAAGAGGTTAAAGCTTCCTTCCAGTAGTAGCTGGTACTCATATGAGGGTTTGGAGATCTTTTATAGTGGTTTTTGGAGAATGAGCGAAGGTTGTAGACTTATAGAGGTGGGTACTTGCGTGATGGTATGAGTCTATGCCAATACAATATTGCAAGAATTATTTGATCATAATAAAAATAAGATGAAGATGACAACAAGGGTGGTTTTCTCCCACATTGGGTTCCCCCCTAAAAATACAGGTGTTCATATGTTGTTCTTATGTGTGATGTTTTATTCTGTTCTTATTACACATGATTACTATTTATCTAATTTTGATGAAATAATGCATACTAGATCAAGATACATAGATGTTGAATTAATTGAAAAACTAAGTTGATTGGATATACGATAGTTTTCTACATATTGTACATAGACAATTTTACCTCACAATAGTCATGTGCATACACAGGTTTAATTCATAATAGTCACATACAAAAATCAAAATAGGAAAAATAAATATAATTTTTTTATACCAATTCACCTCCCCTCTCATTATTTTTCCTAACAATTGGAATAAGAGTTGGGCTCTTTGGAAGGAGCTTTATTTCTTGAAGGAATATTCATCAAGATGAGAAATCCAGGGGGGAAAACATCTATCAGGTCACCATTATTCAAGGAAACCAATCTAATTTTCTGGAAGGTAAGAACAAGATATTACCCACAATCACTTGGAGAAAATGTATGGGGAATCATTGAAGGATGCTTACAATATGCATTCTCCATTCCCACAGATGAAGCAAAAAAGAATAACTATGATACCAATGCAAAGGTTTTGAATGCTCTATTTGGAAGGTTGGCAGAATCATAATTTTTCAGATTCATCCAGCTAAATATGACATAATCTATATGGGACAAGATCATCCAAAGCTATGAAGGTGACACCAAGGTAAAAAGTGCCAAAATTCAAACTCTTAGACTTCAATATGAAACTATGAGAGTGCAAAATTATGAAAGTATCACAATTTTCTTTATTAGGGTAGATAAATCTGAATCCTATGAGAAATATTGGTGAAGAAATAAAACAATCATCACCCATTGAAAAAATATTAAGGTCTCTGGCTCCTATATTCAATTCGAAATATTCTACCATAGAATAAATGGAGGTCATGAAGAATATTGATGTTGAAAAAATTCATGGTATTTTAATAGCCTATGGAATGGTAAAATAGGGTCCCTTAGATATCAGAGAAGTTTCATTCAAATTTACTTCAAAAGGAAAATAAAAAGGAGAAATAGGATGTATCAGAAGAAGAAGAGGAAAAATTCATAAAGAGACTCCATGTGGGTACTAGTGAGCCTTGGTATTGTACCAAGAGTGCTACAACTTCCAGGGGCTACCCTACTTTACTTTATCAACCCGAGGTTCATACAAACTTTGAGGTGACAGTACTATATACACAGCAGATGCATTTTTTTCATGTCATCCTCTTCTGCTTTATGAAAGGGTGCTACTTCTAGGGGTTCTCAATGAAATATGTCACACTTTAATGAAACTAAACTAAATTTCAGAAAAGAAATGAAATAAATGGAACTAATTTAATGTGCACGAAGGAAATTAGTCTAAGAAACTAAATTAAATTGTTAAAAAGAAATGATACGAAGGAAACTAATTTAATTTTCAGAAAAGAAATAGCAGAAAGGAAAGTAATCCTAAACCACACTTAACTTGGCCAAACGGATAAATGCACTCTACTTATCCTATGATCTATCTAGCATGCTTCTGTCCATGAAACTAGGTTATCCATGACTTAATTATAATTAAAAAGAGTTAATTTGCAGCTTGGAGGGAAGAAATGGGCTAAAAGAGGCTAATGGGGGGTTTAACACATGAAACAAGGTTTGGAAGTGGAAACAGAGGGATTAAAACCTTATAAAACATTACGATAGCGTGATAAATGACTTTAGAGCAGACGAAACTCAAAAATGAGATGGCAGAGTGTGATGGAGAACAAAAGTTGCGATGTGCAATGTCGCAATCGCAACTTTGTAAGCTTAAAGGGATAGCAGTAAGGATTAACAAGAATGAATTAAGTTATGCAAAGCGCGAAGTGAAATGGCAAGTTGTGAATCACAATATCGCAAGTTTAGATGGATAACAATAAATATCAAGAGGAATGAAATAAAATGTGCGAAGTGCGATTTTCAATGTGGTAAAGGTTGCGGGTTACGATCTGCGATGTGGCAAGTTTTGTGAATTGCGAAGTGAGATGAGTGACATGGCAAGTTTATCGCATCGTCGGAATGAACGGTAAGTGTTATGCACAAAGTTGAATTGTGTGATTTGCGATTTCCAATTTCTCAATATCGCAGTCACAAGAATCGAGTGGTAAATGTTAAGGGTAAAAGCTAAAATGTGCAAAGTGCGATTTTATGATGGGCGACGTGGCAGTGGGATCGATGGCGGGGCGTGATTTCGCAATATCGCAATTGCAAGGACCAACGATAAGTGTTAAGTGAGAAAAGTTAAACGATGCGAACTGTGATTTGTGATTTCACAATATCGCAATTGCAAAGAATAAGCTGTAAGTGTTAAAGGTAAAATGTAAACGACGCAAAGTGTGATTTGCAATTTCACTATATCATAATCGCAAAGAGCGAAGGGTAAGTGTCAAAGGTAAAAGAAAAATGTTGTGATTTGCGAAGTGCGATGTACGGTGGCAGGAGACTCGAGGAGAAAAGGCAGAGGTCGATTTTTCAGTGGTTTTGAATGTTTTTTCACGTGTTTTGCATAAAAAGGTAAGGCTATCGTGAATGGAGAAAAACAAAGAAGTAAGGCTTGAAGGGCTTAAGTGCGTTAATGTAATTATTTTATTTTAAATTTCAAATAATGATAAATATTTCAGTTTATTTTATAATTTTTGTCTTACAATTTTTTAATATAATAAAAATATTATTAAAAAAACATTTTAATATTTCAAAATTAATGTTATGTTTTAAATAAGTTAAAAAACAATATATAGAAAGCTCTTCTTGGCTTGGAGATGTAAAATCTCTACTAACAGGGTCAACCACGTGAAGGTGAGAGCTTATATGACCCCAAAAATGGTCCATCATTGGCATGGGACTAACCACAGACGCGCACCCACAAAATCCATTGCCAATGCGGCATAATCAATCACATGCATACATGCACACAAAAAACATAGGGTGCACAGAAACATACAAATAGCCACAAAAATTACACATAATGACTCACAAGGTGACATCTTCACACACATCACAATTATAATGAAGATTAGAATTAACATTATTTTATGCATGTGTTTAAAATTGAGTATAAGTATTATGATGTTGATAATTGCATTTATTTTATAAGTTAATTAGTTTAAAATTAATAAGTATTTATTCTATTTATTATATTTAAAACCATTCTTATTATTAACCAAACTTTAGAATTAATATTTTTTCCCTATATTATTAAATTATAGTATTATGATTTTTTTAAATAAATTATTCAAATGAATGAAATTTTTTAAATAAAATTAATATTTATTGTATTTATTTTAGTATTAAATAATTAATTGATATGTGTTGCTACAAATTGATGTTGTTTAAATTTTATGTTGTTTTTCTTTTTAGTTTTATTTTCATGGTTTGCATGATACTCTATAACACGATAATCGTTAATTGAGGTGTAGGTTGTGGGATAATATTATGTCCTTTTTAGTGTTATTGTAATAAGTATAATGCTTTTTCATATAAAATGATTAAAATTTAGATAGAAAAAAGATTAAAAAAAAAAAAAAAATTTAATTAAAAAAACAATAAAAAAATAAAAATAATAATAATAATAATAATTTCACAAATATTTAGAGTAATGTATTTATAAGTTAATATTTAAACTAATATATTTATAAATCAATATTCTAAATAATATATTTATATATAGAAATAATATATTTATATATCAATATGTTAAATAATATATTAATATATATAGAAATAATGATAGTATATTTATAATCATATTAATGATAGTATATTTGCACATATTAGGCTCATATATCTACAAATAAATAATACATATACAAGTGTAATAAAGAAGAATTCCTACAAAAAGAATACATTCACACATACAGAGAATACAATTAAACAAGACATGTACAAATGTAGAAAAGAATAAATTCATATACACATTAAGAATATATTGATACACATACAAAGAAAAAAAGTAATCTAGCCACATAAAATGTAGTAAAGAATAGATTCATAGACATGAAGAATACATTCATATACATTCAAAGAATACAACTAAACAAGACACATACAAATGTGGAAAAAAATAGATTCATACACACATGAAGAATACATTCATACACATAAAAATAATACAAGTAAACAAGACACATAGGAATGTAGCAAACAGTAGATTCATACACACAAAGAATACATTCATACACATACAAAGAATACAACTAAATAACACACATTAGAATGTGGAAAAGAACAGATTCATACACACATGAAGAAGACATTCATACACATAGAGGGAATACAAGTAAAAAAGACACACTACCAAAGAATATATTCATACACATGAAGAAGAAATTCATAGACATACAAAAATACAAGTAAAGAATAGATTCATACAAACACAAAAAAATACAAGTAAACAACACACATCAATTGCAACAAAGAATAGATCCATATACATACAAGTAAACAATTCTCATACAAATGAAACCACCAATTTAATACTCAAGGCATACCCAAACAACATATGCATATACATACAAATAAACAATGAAAGAATAATCAAAAGCATGCATAATGAGAGATTCATAAACATAGAAGAATAAACACTCCAAAGAAGTACATGCAACTAATGCAAACCTCTAGATAATACAGTCACACATATCATAGAGAAATAGATATCCTATTCATTAATGCATACCAAAACAAGAATATCAACAAATAAATTCTAACTATCTAAATGCAACTAATAAAAACACCATTTCAATTCTCAAAATAATACATCCATATACATACAAAATAAAGAATCCAAATCATACATTATAACTCAGATACATTAATATATAAATATATAAGCATTCAAGAATATATTTATAGTATATAAATAATAAAACCAATACATACACATTCAATATAATAAATTTATAAAAATATTTAAATAATGGCAAACACTCTAAATATATTGAATAAATTCATAAAAATATTTAAATATTTAATATATTAGTATTTAATTTAAACCTATAAAAATAGAAATATGTAAATATTAAGAGATATTTATCTATGTATATGAAAAGAAGGAAAAAATATAGTATAAATATCTTAATAACATACTTATAATAAAAATATATAAGTAAAAAAAAATCAAAATCTTAAAAAAATCAAAATCAAAACCAAAAAAAATAAAATAAAATTTAAGTTATAATTTTTATATAATATATGTGAATAAGAGTGATTTTGTCATTTTTGTGCAATGTGTTGGGAAGATGTTTAAAACATTGTCAAAATGTTAAGTGATTTATGTGAATAAGAGTGATTTTGTAATTTGTGTGCAATGTTTTGGGAAGATGTATAAATAATTGTAAAAATTTTAAATGATTTATGTGAATAAGAGTGATTTTTCCATTTAGGTGTATGTGGGAGAATGTTTAAAACATTGAAACTAGAAGTTGCCCCAAAAGGTGCAAAGAGAGGCCGATAGGATTTTGAAATTAGAGAAGTTGTACAAGAAAATAACAAAATAGAAATCAGAAAAAGTTATAAAAAAAAATAACAAAATAGGAATTGAAACCTCAAACCTTTTTTTTTCGGTGTATTTTTTCTTAAATTTATAATATGTAAGTATATTAGGGTTGTTTCACAATAACATTTTTCTAATGTCATTACAACAATATGCTGGAATATTAAATACTAAATTGATTATGTCATATTTTAAAATAATCTAATCAATATATGAGATGATATTTTAATTTGCAAAAATTGAGTGTGTCAAAGACACATTTATGCATGCAAAAATTTATAAAAAACAATAATCAAATCATTTAATTAGTTAAAATAAAATTGAAAATATTATATGTAAAGCCACAAATAAAATGAATGAAAATGGGGAAATATATATGTCAAAAATTCAAATGAGATATATTTATGTGCAATGAGACATCTTTACGAGAAAATATTATTCATGTTTTATCAACATAGGTTTCAACCCTAGCAAAAATCACAAAGCAAATGGACAAATGGGCATTTATACTTGTGGATAAACAGAGTTCAAATAAAAATAATATTAATAATCTATATTTCTTTTAACAACAATGAATACCTTTTTATTAAATCTACCTTTGGTCATGACGAACTACTCGGGGATTTACAACTCAATTACATCAATGGACTTCAATTTCAGCAGTTGTAGACAACCAAGCCATGCCCAATCGTGAGTATTTCTTTCATCTTCAATATGAAACACCAAAACTGTATAAATACATAAAAAAAACACAATACAATTTAATGGAACACATTACTTCATTACACCAACAAAAATAAAATCTTAAATTTGTTCTTTGTACAATCACCATGGTTTTAGTTTATTCATTCAATTTCAAACCCAAAAAAAAATTATTAAAGTTTTGACCATATATTACTTTTTACAATTTCACAACTATTGTTGATTTATATATATATATGTGTGTGTGTGTGTGTGTGTGTGTGTGTATGTGTGTACTTACCATTTGACAGAAATCTGTATTTGTTGTCTAATTCATTTCCATTTTTCCTTTCTTGCTTTATTTTCAAAAAACAGTGTATAAAAAAATAACAGAAATACTCATAGAACATGGAAGTTAAAATCTGTTTTGTGTATTTATTTCGTGCACATCTTAACCATCCGTCCAGTTGTGAGAATATGTACATTGGATCCTCAGATTTACTTGTATCGTTTATCTTAAAATCTCAACAAAATTAAATGTTATGGTTTCCGAATTAAATTATTTGCCCAAATATGGTAGATAAAGTAACAAGAATATAACCACCTCTGGTTTACTAGAAGCCAGCCATCGGGGCACTGTATGTACTTTTTCATTTGCATTGTGGATGATATATTTAGAAAACCCATATGGTGAACAAAATATGAAACAGGAAATTCTTTGAACAGTACTAAGAAATTTAGCCTTCATTGTAACAAAGCATTTATTTATCCCAGTGCTATAGCCAGCAGAGATGGCCTTTCAGAGCTTGGAAATGGTTTGATTGCCCCTTGAAAAGGAATTGCTATAATAGAGTGTTTTGTAATTTATAAATTGCAACATGTGTATGCTGATATAATTATGTAATGTGTCAGTCCTTTATTCACAAGATGCTACCATGGATAACAAGAGAGGTTGCTACAAAGGCATATGATCAGAAATCTCTATTTTCTTTTGTTTCCAAGGAGGACTAGATCAATAAACACTCAAATAGCACCAAAGAGCCACTCAGCGATCCTCTGTAGCCACCATTCTTGAATAACAATTGTTGTCATTTCTTCATGCATAAAGCTAAAGGTAAGAAAAATTGACCACACATAATGGTTATTTCTCCAGACATAATGATTGATTTGCGTTCAGATTTTGCAACAAGTGTTCAATTTTCCAAAAGACTAAATCTGTATCAATTTATAGGTTATATTGCCGACAAATATGCACCTAAAATGGAAAAATGCATCTACAAGTATCCACTAATAAGTTTTATCACCTTCTTTTGTATTTTGTAATTCAGAAATAAAATCAAGGCAATTAAAAAATAAAAAAGATACATAAATAGACAATTTCTATGATCTTTGATAAGTAACTTTACAATTCATAGAAGTTGTCTAGTTATTAGACTTTCAATATATCTAGAAGTTATCTAGTGATATAAATAGAGAGAATCTACGATCTTCAATAAGTAACTTTAAAATTCCTTGAATTCATCTGGTTATGAGACTTTCAATATATCACTGGCAACATCTACACTAGTAGAATTTTCCAAATTTAGTTTAAAGCTCTATGGGTCCCCAGTGCAAATCACTACCTTGCATTCACAAGGTGTTCCTTGAATTCCAAATAATCAACTATAGAAAGTTGTTCGATAGCAAGTTCGTCAACATTGACATGAACATAATCCCACACACTAGGCCTTGGCCGTACTGCAAGAACAACACATGATGGAAGAATGATGGCTTCCTGCAATATAAATCATATATCCATGAGGCAAAAATAATAATGAACACATTTTGTGACTACAAAGATTTTGAAGTCTACTATTTATGGAAACGAAATAATGTTGCATGTCTTCTAAACAATGAAAATATCTAACTATACCTGTGTGGACCTCAACACATCTCCAAATGGCCCATCTCGAAGCTTTTGGCCTTCATCGTTCTCTCCTGTTACTTCTGCTAGTCCATCTAATAGATGATGAGGCTGCAAATTTTTTTCCCTTTAGCCACATATCTGCAACATCAAAAAAATAATGTCATCCTTCAGAAGATCTGGCAGTATATAGACATGTCCTATATTATATAAATGGTCCTTGTTGGTTACCTCAATTTATGATCATAATTTTTTTATTCTTTAATCGTCATAACCTCTCTACTCAACTATAAAAAGAGCATGAAATGCACAATTGAATCCCTCCAGTAAGATCAAGGAATCAAGCTTTCTCTAACATGTTTGAGAGAGGCTATATCAAAAAGTTTAACATCATTCCCATGATCAACAGTTCTCTAATAACATTGATTGTTTCGATTCTAATATTGGGCTTGGGACACCCGAGACTCAAACATTACTCCACACTTATTATCACCCACTGCTTTGGCTGTAGCATGGTCATTTGCACCACCCATGTTGTGTAACATTTGCATGGGTATGCCCCTAAACACACTATCTTAAGCATAGATCTATCCTCTTCAAGAAAGACCCATTAGCCCACCAATGCATGCCCTACAAAGAGGACAAGGCCTACCATGCCCCACTGGTATATGCATAGCCCATTCTTGAATATATTCAGAACTGGAGACATTTAAGGGGAAAATTTAGGTTTCCAATACATTTTAAAGATTCAGATATTTTGTAATAAAAATATTACAAAAAGGAGGTGATAACTAAAAGATAAAAAATAAACATGGTCATTTGCGTTTCTTTTCTCATGGGTAGAGAGTAGATGTTAAGAATGGGTAAATGCCTATCCACTTTTTGAAATTATGGAGTCAAAAACTGAATGCTAGTCATGCTAATCCTATTCTAAAGAAACGAAAATCAGAAAGATGCTATTCTTTTTAATTCTGAAACAACCCTTGAAAAATCACTCCCAACAGTGTTCAAACAATGCATTTATACGTTTACCTAGCCTCCATTATGACATCGCTCAAATTTTACGTGAGTTACTACTACTCATTCATCATGAGTGCCATGAAAAATAATGAGTTGAGACTGCCTAAAATATGTCTACTTGGTACTACTGGGCTGTCAAAAACAATATTTTTTCTCACTAGCCTACAAACTGCATCTTATTCTTATGCTTGCTAAACATAGATATTGCCCTAGTTCAAAGTGATCTCCCTAGTTTTGGCATTATACCTAAAAGGCACAATGAAAAGTACCTTGGGCCAAATATAAACAAGTGACGTGATTAATTCTCGAATATTTCTACGATAAAGTCCTTAAAATGGATGGTAATGAAGATGTTTCAACTTCAGATTCTGTGGCAGGCTGCTAGCTGACCATGCTACTACCCAAATCTTGTAAAGGTTGTCATTCAAACATGAACTGCTTGAGTTATGGCAAGGAGCTCAAGAATTTTTGGCAAGCCAGAAGAGAGAGCTTAAAAGAAGTACACTTTGAACTTGAAGATAAACTGTTAGAAAACATCCTTGGATGTAGTTTCAGTTAATCTTCCAAACTCATCTAAACAGAATCAGAAATATTAGTCCATCTTCTACCATGGGTACAATATGGAAATGCAATTTTTCAACCACTACCATACATATCCCTTAGAAAATCCTTTAGACAGCTATAAATCCCATCCGTGATGCCAAAATAGAGAAATTTGCAAGTAATGGTGTCTTCTAGTCCCCCAAAAATTGAAGGAACGACGGGGGGGGTCGGGGGGTTGCCTTGTTCGGGAACAAAATCGAATATAACTGGTCTATATCAATACTGCAGAAACTCAAGCAACCTTCATGAAAATCTCACAGTAGAAGACAAGAAGCCAATCTTACATACCAATAATATAAAGTCTTGATGTTTGGACAAGAACTGCATTTCACCTCAACAAGACAGTCTGAAAGGAAAGATTCAAGAACCCACCAAAAGAAAAAGAGTTGAAACAATGATCCTAACAAGTTGAAGCCCATCCTACTGATTTTATCCTTTTTAGAAGATAAATAAGCACCTCCAAGTTCTCCAAAAAAGCTGCTCTATGTCTTCTCAGTATGTAGATACTACCCAGTGCTCTGTCATGTGGACATATGGACAAACTGCACAGACCTGTTTATGGTGGATCTGCATTCAGATTTTGCAACAAGTGTTCAGTTTTCCAAAAGACTAATATGTATCAATTGAACAATATTACAGAGTGTTCAGTTTTCTAAAAAACTAATCAGTATCAATTGAACAATATTATAGTGTTCAGTTCCCTGAAAAAAACTGCTCTGTATGTGGATGGCTCTGTCATGTGGACAGATGGACAAACTGCACAGACTTGCTTATGGTCTGTGGGTATGATTATCAGAAAAAAAAAATATGAAATTTGTAACCCCACTCCCACAAAAGAAAGCTCTGTAATAACACTGCAAACATCCAGAAAGTTCTGAAATGACATTGCCTAACATCAAGTTCAAGTAGAGTTCATCCAGAATTACTATTTTGATATTTATGAACTTAATAATAGCATCATATCGATGCATCAACGCTGAATCAAAATTTATAGAATTACTATTTAGATATTTATGGACTTAATAATAGCATCATATCGATGCATCAACAATGAATCAAAATTTACTTTTACTTAAATCAAGAATCATATCCAAAGGTAAATGTTTCAATTCAGTCCTAAAAGGAATAGAATTTTCCTCAAGGATTTTAGACCCATAATGGAATGGATTCCAAGAGCTTGAAACAATGAAACATTATAACAAAGGAAGTAATTGTTTAATGGGGGACACTGACTATGCCTGAATTAGAAAAGCCCTTTAGTTGTGAAACTCTCAAACCTAACAAAACAATTACCTAAAGTTACTATTCCAATAGTACTTTTGAGAAAAAAAGGGAATTCAAATGAATATTGTCACAAAACTAGAAAAATATTTCACAGTCGAAAGATTGTACCAAGTATACAAAGCTAAACATAAGTTTCCATACCACCTGTCGTAAAGAGAAACCACTTCAAAAAAGTTTCCATACCAACTGTGGTAAAGAGAAACCACTCCAGGGTTTGAAGGTTAACGACACTAGAATCAAAGTTTGATAGAAATATATAACTATATGAAGTAAAACATAATTTAATTCACAAAAGCAGGGGAAAGCTGTAGTATATAAAATTTGGATTACATATGGTTGTTCGAAGCCGAAGACCGTAATCCGAAAATAGTTAGAATTCAATTCAGTCTTAACAGTCATAATTCATTGTAACCCTAAGGGTCCTTGTATCTAGCACAATTTAACAAGTTAATGGCTCGAATCTCTTTACAATGTATAGAAGTTGCCTTCCAAATTTTGGATAAACCATCAGGATCCTATAAGAAGTTTAAAATTGGTAACCGTAGGTTACGGCTGCGCCATCTTTGAAATGAAAGTCATCCGAAACCTGTACATGTAGGGCAAAGAAAGTAAAGTATTATTGAGAAGTTGAAAACATTAGGGACATTTGCGCCGAGTTCCAATATCAAACTTGGAGAGCATTATAGAATATCCAACAAGGAAATAATTAGGTACAATATTGAAAAATTAAGTACTCTGAGAATAAGAAATTTGAATGAAATCTTAAGGAATTTACCTATAAAACCCACGTCTAACCATCATTCCCAAATCTTGGTACATTAATAGGATCTCAGTAAATAAAGGGAATGTATCCCGAAGAAAAGGAACCGTAAAGAAAGGAGAACTCCACAGAGCATTTGCATACCTTCCATGCATGAGACAATATAATCTTCCCAATTTCGAAAGGTGGAAGCCATACTCCATTTTCACCAAGCATCTATAAATGTTACCCCAAATTAATTAAAAATTATAGAACCCGTGAGGAATTTGAAAGGAATAAGACATGCAACCTAGATTAAACTTGCTTACCTTAAACATGCAACTGGTAAGTTAGTGGGTGCAGGTTTTCACCAAAACAATAGCATACCATATGAGATGCATCGCGGTCAGCAACAAGCCTCTCTAACTATTGATCGACTGCTGTAGGAAGAAGGTGAGGATGCTCCTTCAGGAGCTGAGAAAGAAATTGGCCCGTAGGCGAGTCTAATTGAAGCGGAGCAATTGGTTGAACATGAACTTACACAGTCGGCGAAGCTAATAACGGCAGCAGAATGGTGAATAAAGTAGGCTAGAATGAATGAGCACCAGTGTCGGGTGGAGGTTGTTAGTCACCCCAGCAGAGCTTGACCGATGAAGCATCTACAAAGGGAACCATTGATCGTGCAGAGATAGTCGCACATGTGAAGGATGACAGATGTCATTTTTTTAAACCAGGAACAGGTGCCTAGTTCAAATAAAAAGTGTTGACGATAAAAAAAAGTGACCTCTTTCATAAGAGAAGGCCTATCGGCCTAAAAATGTTAAATTATTTATGTGTAGTAAAAGTGATTTTTCTATTTGTGTGTATGTAGTGAAGATGTTTAAAACATGTTTAAAAATTATTATTATAATAAAATTATATATTTTTGGTTGTGCATATTGGAGTTACTATAAACTAAAGATCATGAAAACCATGAACACAAGGAACACAACTCAAAGGAGGGTTAAAATGTGACCTTCCTAAGAGCCTTATGGAGGGGTCAAATTCCCCTCCCCCAAAAAAAGTCTACTCCTTTTATTAATGATAGCTTACATCCTTTGGTGATAGCTTATAAAATAATATCAATATAATATAATTTACAAATTTAATATAATAACAACTAAATTTAAAAAAAAACACATTTGGTAACTTTTAACTTCAATGAAACAATAGCTGCTTTTATTAATGAAATTTCATTGAGTAAATAAAATTTCAAATAGACCCAGCCATGTCTAGCTTTTGAAACCGGTTCTAACTCTATATAATTAATTAGAAAAACTAAGCAGTGTAATTAATAACTGAGACAAAATAAATAAATAAATAAATAAATAATGATTATTTGAGAGTTGCCAAGTGAAACCCTAATAATAAAACCAAGTAATTAATAACACAGACACAGAGTAAAAAGGAATCTTTTAATTATAAATCTATGTAATTAATAACACACACAGGGAAAAAAGGAATCTTTTAATCTTTTAGGAGATCATTGTGAAGTTGTATGATTGTTTTGGGAGTGCGCATGCATGAAATTGTATGATTGTTTAGGAAGTGCGCATGCGTGAAGTTGTATGATTGGTTTATATCACCTGCTCTTGACTACCAAGCAATGACGGATTTCTTTCCCATGAACTCAAACTCAAAAATACTAATAGACATATCTCACGGATTGAACTTATCACAACTGAGAGACTCATAAGTCTCCACTAATTGTTGATTGACTTCATCATACAGGAGAACTTGTACATGTACTTGTTCCCATGTTATGCATGAAAATAGCACGACTCTGCATGAACTGACTCATAATTTGGAATGATTGTTGGAAATTCCATTAAGACCTTAGTAATTTACGGTTTACAATTAGAACCGAATGCGATGCCATAACCCATCAGGTAGAGAAACATAATAAAATTGAATTGATTACATAACAGAAATAAAACAATCCAGTGAATGCTAATTGAATTGATTACATAATACAAATAAAACAATCCACTGAATGCTAATTGAATTGATTACATAATACAAATAAAAAAATCCCATGAATGATAATTAAATATAAAGCTATGTCTAAAATAGAACTGGATTGTAACTAACTATGTAGGCTATGTAGAAATGCTTCTAGAATTAGATCTATAACATACGGAGAAGACATTTATTTCTAGATAGGCCCTACCTGGGAATTTCTGAGGTTTCTTTTAGCTGTCACTTATGAATTGCACAATAATCAACAAAAATGGTCTCTCTCAAGAATGTCTAGAGGCTCTCACGGTGCCTCTCTATATGCAGGTTTTTGGCGGTGCCTCTCAACTGACTAAACCACCTTCTCAATCTCTCTATACGCAAAGGTGGATAGGGATGAGGCTTGGGAGGTCTTGACTGGAGCAAAGGTGAGAGGAGGAGCGTGAGGCTTCAAAAACTGCCCTCGGAATGATCAGGGTCAGCATTTTGTTGGTGGAGCAGTGGTTGCATTGGTAAAAGAATTCATGATTCATCACCACAATACAACACCGTATCACCTGCAAGCTAATGATACAGTAGAGCCATTTCACAATATTTTGGAACGTTATTGACCAAGGTGTGCTTGGTCAATAGGGAAGACTGGGATGACAGAATTTCCTGTTGTTCTGTCAATAGGGACGATTGGGATGACAAAATTCCTGTTGTTCTGTGGGCCGAACGATTGATGGAACTAACTTGGCAAGGACGAAAGATGAATGGAAAGAAAGGCTATCACAACCATTCGTTAATGGTTGGATGATGTGCTCTTCCATCATGTGTCGAATGAATCCACGACACAATCTCTATGGAAGAAATTACAGAAATCCACCGCACAATTTCTATGGAAAAAAATTACACACGGACACAGAGGACTAAAACCCACTCAATAGGCATAATTATTCGAGAGATATATATCATAAAGATATTCTTAAACTGAAAAAAGAAACAAATGAGAACCAGGCCATTCACAAACAATAATAACCTTGTTCCTTAGGAATCTTTCATTTGCTATTGAACCTTGCTTCATAGGAATCTTTAATTTGCTATTGAAACTATGGAAACTCGTGTTTGCAAAAGCCGTGGAAACTCCTCATTCTCTACTACAAAAGCATTAGAAAAGCTGCTCCAGCTCCTGTATATAAATTCCGACTCATTAGAAAAGGAAACAGAGAAAAAAGAGTCAGGAATGAATTTAAATATTTCCATGAGTACCAACTCACTCTGAATTATTTGTTGATCAATTGGCCCTTCAGCCACTAGTGCAGCCATGACTTTCTCTCTCAATTAACAAAAAACCATAAGCACACAAAAAAAAACATTTACACAAGGCACAACAGATTACAAGAATACCACAACACTACACAGGACATTCATGCATACAACACTACACAAAACATTTATGGAGCGCTCCATAAGACAGACAACAGAAAACTTTACATCAGAGTTTTTGAGAGAGAGAACATCCATGCTTAACCTGTAGATTGAAAAGGAAAAAAAAATCGTCAAGTTACACAAATGACTCTGTTAAATGAAATAAACATACACAAAATAAAGGAACATAAAATTACTCAAAATTACCCTCTCCATGAATAATCCAGTCCATCGCTCGTGCTGTTGTTTTCGGCCTCCTCTTCGTTCCTGAATTTCCTCCTCTCATTCTTCATTCATCACAATCACGGATCCCTTTAATTCTTCATTCATGAGACACCTCCTCCTCTTCGTTCTTGAAATTCCTCCTCTCATTCAACATTCATCGCAATCAACGATCTCTCTTATTCTTCATTCATCAGGCCCGCGAGTATATAATGACCAGGGATATAGTGAGTTTTATGCTGCTTCTTTTTTTAGACCGTTGTGTTCAAATTTGGGTTTAAATAATCTTTTAATTACTATCCATTTAACACATCTTTTAATTGATATTCATTAAACCATCTTTTAACTCAGTATTGCTATTTTATAACTTACGATATTTTTTAAAACTGAGCTTTTTAAAACTTGCGACCATATAGTTCAATCCTTGTCCGTAACTTTCAGTATTATTGAGTTTTATGCATGTCCATTTGGACCGTTGTGTTCAAATTTAGGTTTAACCAATCTTTTAACTACTATTCATTAAACCAATCTTTTAATTGCTATTCATTAAACAATATTTTAACTCAGTATTACTATTTTAGAACTTATGATAATTTTTTAAAATTGAGCCCGTTCAATCTATGTCCGTAACTTTCCGTTTTTATATTTTCATTTAAACTTTCTTTTAACCTGCGTTTTTCAGTCTTTGGGTGCGCATAATAGTGGTTGGGTGAGAGTTATGGTGCAAAGCATATATATATATATATTAAAACAATGGTAATTTAAAAATTTAAAATTTATGTGATATTTTTAACTTAATATTTATATATATATAGTTAATTTTAAAAATAATTGGTCTTTTTATATATATATGAACTAATGAGAACCAAATATGTAACAAAAATGTATGGTTAAAAGAGATATGAATATAATATTGATTTAAGTTAGTTATATATATATATATATATATATATTAAAAATTTAAATATATTTAAAATCTATGTGATATTTTTAAATTAAATTTTGTATATATAAAATTAATTTGAAACATAGTTAGTCTTTTTTATATATATGAACTATTGAGAATCAAATATTATTATTGGTAGCAAAAATATATGGTTAATATTATTTTTTTATTATTGACGTCAAGTTTAAAAAAATAATAATAACTTATTGGTAGTAAAAATATATGGTTAACATTATTTTTATTAAAGATGTCAAGTTTAGTGGTAGATGAAGACTTTCTCTTTAGACATGACTAGAGAATCAAAATTGTTCTTCCTCAAGTATTTTCAAATGGACAACAATTGCTTATACATACTGATGCAAACTTAGTAAATTTATCTACTTAAAATAGATACTTGTAAGACTTAATATTAAGCTAACAAATATTAGCATTAATAGATTTTTATATCATTTTCTTTGCAATCTATTATTGATGTAATTTTTATATTAAAAGTTCTATTTAAAAATCATTTTTGAATAATGTCACATAAAGATTGACTTTTTCTTTCTTTTTTTCCCTCCAAGCCTACATTGAGTAAGGGTTGAATATATGTCAAACAAAAACATAGAGGATGTCTTGAAGGAAAATATTTTTGGGAGAGCACATTGAGAATGTTATGAATACATTCCTAAAATTTAGAGTCTAATTTTATTCTTTTTGAAACAATGTAAGCTTCTACATAATTCCTTGCACTAATAAAATGAGCATGGAAATATAACTTACAATGAACCAAGTTCATTTTCACTCAAAAAAATGCAAGGGAACACCAACTACCCTTATATCACTAGGAACATGGAAATCCCCGTCACACATAAAGTTGAAAACACAAAATCCAAAGTCCCTTCACAACCACTTAATGCTGAGAGTTTTTGGAAACCAATAGAGAAGTAAGATTCAATATACATACCTACATGGGTGTTTCTTATATTGGATCAAAAACCTATATTTCCATATTATATATTCCTACATGGGATCTCTTGAGAGATAATTGATTTTGTGTTGTGGCACATTATACATGCATGTGAGTTGCAGAAACGTCATGATGACAAGTAGAGTGCAATCCTGCATCACTAGAAGTAAGTTGCATAACCATTGCAATGAAGGATGTTTCTCTATTTTTGTACCACATTTACTATATAGAATTTTCATGGCTCAAATGAATTATATGCAACGGAGATATCCAAGGTAAAATTTCTCTCTTAACCCAAATTGTGGAATTTGAATCCATTCAAAAATACAAATAAATACATAGTGGCACTCAAGTTCAATAATTGTTTTACATTAAAGGCATTGTGGGTAATTTTGAATAAAAATGATCAATTTAAGAATACAACATCCCAGGGTGAAGTGACATGCGAAAGAAATATAGTGGCATGCTTCAGAAAAATATGTAAGAATTGTGGTGCACACTGGTCATCCTAATTTGTCCACATTTTCTTAAATAATTAGTGTTGAATTGGCATTGGTGATGGAGCACGTGTCATATTGATAAAATAATAAAACAATGATATGGGAAATGGGCATGCTAGCCACATTGCTTGAATATTATTTAGTGATATGTAGCCTATGTGATGGAGGGTCTCGAGAATCTCTAACATTGGAAGAACTAAATTCAACTGGCCAAAATTATGAGGCGGTAGGGCCCGAGGTAAATGCACATGATTCCCTAAAAAAACATATAAAAAATGCTACATGCTTTACAAAACATTACATAAATTATATGGGGAGTGAAAAAGTAATTTGTTAATGGTAGAGTGTGGCTTATTTATTGTGGTGGATAGGGTTAGACCCTTATTGCACATTTCTCATCCCTCTCTCTCAAATATTTGGAGATGGAAGACATCTCTTTTGCTATAGTATCATCTCACTCCTCTTTATCTATGGAAGACCTCAATATACTCATAGATTCTCTAGACTTCATGGAAACCATAAACTTGAACTCATTTGTGAATTCATTATCTATTGTTCTCATGCCCTCATCATTTCCTTCCTTGGTAGACGGATTTGAGATCACATCCTTAGCTAAGGGGATGAGCTGACCCTTCTTCGTAGTGACAAGCCCATTTTTTTACTCTACTATAGGAAATATTGTTGCAAAGTGTGTTGCCCCATCCTCTGAATTCATGTGTCACATCTCCCTTCTCTCGTACTCAATTTTTTTTTTCCGCAGGTGAAATTTAACTTGGTTCATCTTTACTTTTCCACCTTCATCTCCTTCCTTTGGAGGAAAGACATAAAATTAAATAGGAACATAATAAACTTCTAACACATTGACAAAGTTAACTATATACATTTATCGTTCTGTTTCATCCCATTTTACTTATTCCTAGATGCAACTAATCATATGATGATTCCCATAGAAGGTGAAACATATAACGCCTCTCCACTAATTTTTTTCATTTTATTTAACCATTGGACGTTATATAGGAATAAATCGAGGTCTTGAATTTTGTATAGTATAAAATCGAACCACTCATTTTATTTTTAAATCAAATGTGATCGATAAACATGGATCGACCCTTTAATGAATTCCATAGGTCGACGTTTTTTTTTCAACTACGTATTGCTCAATTTGATACGCTTCTCTTTTATTCCCGGATCATTTCCTTTCTGATGCCAGTTGGGGAATTTATGTTTTTATTTAGTGTTTCAACCACTCCTGTACTATTCTTTCGTATATGGGCGATAATTTTCTGGCACATCAGGTAGGATTTGAATTTCGATTTGTCAAATGCGACGTTGTGGCCTACCTGCATTCAATTTCTTGCTTCTCAAAAAATTTTGTTTGATGCGAAGTACTACGATTCTGAACTCTGAATACCGATCACGCTATTTGTGTACGATGGGTTTGAATAAATAATTTAAAATATTACCCTTGGGTTTGATTAATATTTCTTTAAGATCACGCTATGTATGAATTTAATGTTACAATCCCTCTCGGGATTTTTGGATGTACTCTCCCTTAAATCTTATTCGGTCGCAAATCCCAAATCCGAGTTCATTCATACGATTATCCCTACACGTGGACGGCTCGATTTTAATGGAGTTAGGGTTTCCTACTCCGTTATTAGCTCCTATTTTTCATTCCAGAACTTCATCTTGTCTGGGTGGCGTTCGTCGTTTCCCTTTGGAATATTTTTGCACAGGTTAGAAATGTCGAGGTTTTCTACCAAGCGCTCGTTCATTCGATCAAAATAGGTATGATTTTTTTTTCATCTGGCTATCGGTTTCTGTGCGTAGTGCTTGTTAAATCTTCGTTCTATTATGGAGCAATTTCAGTGAACGATTCTACTCGGCTTGTTTCCTCAGTTCTGGTTTCACTCTACTACAATCGTGTAGGATTGGAACCCTCAAGATGGCGTTCCGGAATTTATTCACAACGCTATTACAACGAAATTCATAAAATAGGTATTATTGTTTTTAGTCAATGGTTTTCTTCTCTCTGTCTTACACCTTTTCGTTTGATTTGGGTTGAATGGAGAACTCTGAAAGAGTATATGGTTCGGCTAATACCATTTCTATTTGCTCCTATTTCTCGGGTAAAATTTTCTATTAACCCCAATGACTCAGGTGTTCTTACAGAACTCACGATGAAGAATAGGGGGATTTCTTAGGAAGGCGAAAGGCCTGGTCAACTCTTGTCGTGACAAGATAGCCATCAGGTTTGAAACGCAACTCGGAGTTTGTAAGGGTTGGCTTATATCTTCTCATGAGAAAATGCATTTAACTCTCCCCTTCTCGCTGTGTTCGTTTCAAGGAGTGTTGATCTGGCATTCATCGCGTTACCCCAGGTATACGGTATACTTCGTTTTTTGTTTTCCAATCGTTCGGTGAATTCTTTCTATTATGGACCAGAAATTTACTAATAGAAACATTCTCTGTTCCTTGCAGGTATATAAATTCTGCTATGGTAGCTAAGAGGTTACAATCATTTTTGTTGTTTCTGGCGACTTCATTCGACTTATTTCCTTCATTCGTTATTGCACAGGTTCTCCAAATTTTTGCAACGATCTTCCTACGGATTTTCTCTTGTTGCTATAGAAAGTATTTAAATTTGTTTTTTTTTTCAATAGCTGTGGACATGCAGTTGGTGTAGGGACGTTTACACATTATGAGTTCCATGCTGAACGTTGCGACTAAGCTCGCTCAGGTTCGTTTCCTCTGTGCGTGTTTATTCATGAGCTCAGCCGACTAAGGGCGAAGTGAATCTCTCAAGTGACTCATGGAATTTCTATTCAAATTTGGCACTCATTACTATTGTTGATACGCATACTGCCTTGTTTCAGGATGAGTTAGCATCAATTCTCTGAACTGAGTCGTATGAATAATTTCATCTTGCTTCGTGTTCCTTTGGTTTGGTTTTAAAGTGTAAATAGATGTAGTATGGAATGGGGTTTTTTATGGTTTTCATCTAAATCCTCCCTTTTTGTTCGAATATATTATGCAGAGAAATCTCTTTTATTTTTGAGTTAATCGTTATCAACTCAGAACATACTTATTCTCTTAATGCTAAAGGAGTATATTAATGTTCGTCTACGACTGATATTTAATGAAGATTTAAATGATGCCAACGAAGTTTTATTTATTTTAAATATGATGATTCAGCATACATATACAGGCACTGTACAACTGTATGTTAGCAGTTCATTTAATAATTGTAAATTTTTTTTTTGAATTTGATTTGGCAACCGTGACAGTTTATAACACCCTAAAATTTTTATGCTGCATATTAATTTCAAATGTTCTTATCTAGATTTCCCTCGTATTTCTATGGAAATTCTAGGACAGATAACTTATAATATTAAGTCATTACCTGGCAGCTTTTTAAATTCTCATTTATATACGAAGGGTTATACATGTTTCTTAACTAGACTTTGGCATAGTTCAAAACAATCTAGTGAAAGATTAACTATTAACCCACTATAATTTATCTCTTTGTTTACATAATTAGTTCGTTGTGGTATTTGTGTAGCACAGACTCTCTATTACATAAAAAAATTTAAAATCTGGCTTATATTCTAGGGTCTAGTAGTATCTTTCTGAAGCTTGTTTTGTTTTCAGAACTCTAATGGCTTTAATTCTGGTTACTCCAAATTTTACATGAAAGTTTCCTCTAGACTAAAATTTAGAAGCCAAATAAAGTTTCATTGACCCCACTAGAGAACTTGTACTCTATCTCCAGATTTATAAAATATATCCTGTCATTCTTTCATGCACAGGGTAAATTGCAACTCATTTGCTATTGCTTTCCAATATAAAATAAGAACTTCAGATTCTCATTCACATATATGCATATACTAAAATCATTCTAAGAAACAGAAGCAGATTAAATTTAAGTCATAGATTCTTGTTCTGTGAAAATATAAGTATCCTCATATTTAAACCAATCATTGGTTTAGAGATTCTGTGGGATTCTACTTCATAGATTGAATTCTACAGCCATACAGAGTGGCAAGGATAAATTCCTTATAAACAATTCTGTTAAATGTAGAATTTATATTCTAATATACAATGAAATTTTATATGTAGCCAATTCATACTATATGAAGTAAAACATTTGTAAAATTAGGGACATACCACTCCTGCAAATGACCAACCTCCCAACCTTAGAATCCTTCTGTCTCCCAGGACTCACCCCCGAGCTGAGATCAATCTCCTAGAACAGACCAACCCCAATCTGTTCTAGTGCAGCTTATTTAAGCTTTTACTCCCCAAAGCCTGTTTCTAATTCTGCGGCCAGAATATCAGGATGATTTTTTTCCTGTTTGCCTAGGCTTCCCATTTTAGGGACTCTTTAAAGCTGTTTTATGCTTTTCCTCAGCTTTTCCAGCTTTTTACCTCTTCCCAACTACTTTCCTCATCATTGGGGAAATTTAGATTCTACCTCAAAATCTAATTTAGAAATATTTTCTTTCAAGGATTTTTGAAAGATTTTGGGGATTATTTGCTTTCTCCATCCTCATGAATTTAGCAAGTGATCTCATACATCTCATTTTGGTCAATCTGCAGAAAAATCATTTTATTCATCTCTTCAAATAATTATTTAATTACATTCACAAAATATTTATCCTTTGGGGTCCACTCCCCTTAGGATTAAAGTTCAAATGTCTAACTTTGAAATTCAAACACATGAATTGGGGGGTGTCACATATTCCCCCTCTGAAAATAAACACCGTCCTCGGTGTTGTTATTCAACTATTAAAGTTCATTTTTTCAAATAAAAATGGATATTTTTCCATCATTTCAGCTTCTCTTTCCCAGGTAGCTTCTTCAATAGTGAAGTGCTTCCACTGCACCTTTACTCTTGCTACCGTTCTGTTTCTCAATTCAATTTCTTCCCGCTCCAATATTTGAAGCGGTTCTGGCAGAAACTCCCCTTCTGGTTCCACCTGTACAACATTCCAATCAAATATGTGAGAAGCATCATGCACATATCTTTTTAATAATGAAACATGAAATACATCATGAACTCTAACATGGGGTGGTAAGGCCAGTTTGTAAGCTACTGGTCCCACCCTTTCTAATATTTCAAAAGGACCGCAATATATTGGAGCCAGTTTTGCACAACTTCCAGCATAAAGTGTGCTCTTTTTGGGTTTAATACGCAAATATACATGCTCCCCCACTTTAAATTCTCGGTGCACTCTTTTCTTATCAG
This sequence comes from Pinus albicaulis, assembly GCA_034641835.2. Lineage (NCBI taxonomy): Eukaryota > Viridiplantae > Streptophyta > Pinopsida > Pinales > Pinaceae > Pinus > Pinus albicaulis. Next base: position 94,251,114 of record CM076572.1, on the reverse strand, counting down.
CATAGCTCTTTTGACGATCTTGTGATGTCTTTATATTTCTTTGTATCTGTTTGAAAATTATTTCCATTTCTTGCAATGCATCTGGTCCCAACATGAGTTTATCTTCTGGTTGACTCTAGCTTAAAGGAGTACGACACTTCCTTCCATACAATGCCTCAAACGGACTCATCTTGATAGAGGATTGGTAGTTGTTATTATAGGCAAATTCGGCCAAATGAAAATACTCTTCCCACTTTGATGGCCTATCCATCACATACATTCTCATCATATCCTCCAAAATTTGGTTAGTCCTTTCTGTCTGCCCATCGGTCTGAGGGTGATAGGCAGTACTAAAATTCAATTTAGTACCCATACCTTCAAATAGCCCTTTCCAAAAGGCTGCTATAAACTTGGCATCTCTCTCAGAAACAATCACTTTCGGAACCCCATGAAGTCTTACTACCTCCTTCAAGAACACATTTTCTACTTGAGCTGTCCCAAAGGTAGATTTCACTGGTATAAAGTGGGCAGCCTTTGTTAGAGTGTCTACTACTACCATTACAGAATCATGCTGGTATTTGGTTTTGGGTAATCCTGTTATAAAGTCCATGGAAACTGTGTCCCATTTCCATTCTGCAATTGGCAAAGGGTTTAAAAGGCCCGCCGGATGTTGATGTTCAACTTTGACTAGTTGACATTCCATGCACCTTCTTAAATATTCTGCTACATCTCTCTTCATTCATGGCCAGAACAACTTCTTTTTCAGGGCTATTAACATTTTCTGATATCCTGGATGTCCTGCATATGGCTGTTTGTGATATTCATCCAGAATTTCCTTTTTTAAAGATTCTACATTGGGAATATACAACCTGTTTTTGTAACAAATCAGCCCCTTTTGGTTTCGAGTAAAATCAGTTTTCTCCTTTTTCTGTAGTTTCACCAAGAGTGTTTCATAGTTTGGATCTTGATTTGCTGCTTTTCTCACCAACTCTTCTATTTCGATCTGAACACTACTTCCAATGTTGTTTATATTCTGAGAAGAATTTCTGCTTAATGCATCAGCAACTTTATTTTCTTTTCCCTTGATATGTTTTATATCCATATCAAATTCACTTAAAAAGGATAGCCATCTGGCTTGTCTTGCATTCAGATCAGTTTGGGAAAAGAAATATTTGAGACTAATATGATCAGTCATCAATGTAAACTTTTTTCCAAGAAGATAGTGCCGCCACATTTTCAAAGCATGGATAACAGCTGCAAATTCTAAATCATAGGCACTATAATTCTGTTCATGTATTTTCAATTTCCTAGATTCATAGGCAATAACTGAATTTTCCTGCAAAAGGACTCCTCCCAACCCCTCTCGACAAGCATCTGTGCATACAACAAATTCTTTATCAGGCTCTGCAATCTTTAGTATAGGGGCTGTAGTAAGTTTCAGTTTTAATTGGTCAAAACTGTTTTGGCATTTTTCAGTCCACTCAAATTTGACACCTTTCCTTTGTAATGACGTGATGGGATGTGCTATGGCAGAAAATCTCTCTACAAATCTGCGATAATAGCCTACAATCCCCATGAATGATCTTATTGCTGAAACATCAGTTGGTACAGGCCATTCTTTTATAGCCTTTATCTTTTCAGGGTCAAATGCAATGCCTTGTTCAGAAATAATATGAACCAAATATTGGATCTTATCTTTATAAAACTCACATTTTCTGAACTTGGCATATAGTTGATTTTCCTTTAGAGTTTGCAATACTATCCTCAAGTGTTCTTTATGTTCCTTCTCACTTTTTGAATAAACTAGGATATCATCTATGAACACTAGGACAAATTTATCCAAGTACTTGTTTAACACACTGTTCATTAGGCACATAAATGTGGCAGGGGCATTTGTCAAAATGAAAGGTAGGACTACAAATTCGTGGTGTCCATACCTGGTTCGGAAGGCTGTTTCGTTGATGTCTTCTTCCTTGATTCTGAGATGGTGATAACCAGTTCTTAAGTCTATTTTTGAAAAAACTGAAGCTCCTCTCACTTGGTCAAAAAGATCATCAATTCTAGGCAAAGGGTATCTATTTTTAATGGTCAACTTATTCAGTTGACGATAATCAATGCACATCCTAAAAGTTCCATCTTTATTTTTCACAATTAAGACCGGTGCTCCCCAAGGAGACACACTTGGTCTAATATATCCTTTATCTAATAGTTCTTGTAATTGCATTTTCAGTTCCATCAGTTCAGGGGGACTCATTCGATAAGGTGCTCGGGAGATAGGTGTTGCTCCCGGCACCAGATCGATTGAGAAATCAATCTCTCTTTTGGGGGGAAGATGAGGGATTTCCTTTGGAAAAACTTCCTTGAATTCTCTTATTACTGGTACAACATCTAGTAATTCCTCCTCAGTTTTCTGTTCAACTTCCTCCACATGTACTGCATAAACTTGGTATCCTTTTCTAGCTGTTCATTTTAATTGTAATGCTGATATTTGTCTTACTGAAATGGATTTTGGTTTTCATTTGAGAGTAAAAGGTTTCCCTTCTTCATCCACACAATGCAGGGTTTTATCCCAGCAGTTCATCAGGGCTTTCTTCTTTTCCAGCGAGTCCATTCATATCAGTAAGTCATAAGAACCTAAGGGCAGTATGTTCAGATTTACTTCTATTTGAAAATAATTTAATTTGACTGCTGTTCTGGGTAATTTATGTGTTACCTTTCTCTTAGTTCCGGTGGCCAGCTGTACCAACCATGATTTCCGAAATTTTTCAGGTTTAAGATTACATTTTTCTACAATTCCAGGACTAATGTAATTCAAAGAAGCACCGGGATCAATCAGAACAGCAACATATAGGTCAGAAATCTTACCCTCCATTTCCACCATGGTAGCATGATGTTCTGCTTGTCGATTCTCCAAGGCTGCACTAATGGTGGGTATATTCCTGGCTATGTCATTTACTGTTGTAGGTTCTCGATCTCTCCTGATCAGATGAATGTTTCGATGAGGACAATCCCTCAAAATATGGGGTTCTCCACAGCCCCAACACTTGAGGGGTTCTCTCATTTTGACTGTCCCTTCCTTTTTATTGTCTCCATCGATTTTTTTGGAAGCTACTTGGGATTGAGCAGTTTGACTTTCTTTGGGTTTATTAAACTTTTTCTGCTGATGGTCTCTGCCAAAGCTTTTCAAATAGGTTGGTTTTTGTTTCCTCCCTTTGAACTCATTCTTATGTACCTAGCTTTTCCCTTACTCAGCTTTTCCTTTAAATTGCTGATAGCATAATCTCGCTTTTCTAACAGCTTCGTCCATTGTCTTTGGGTTATCAAACTCAATTTTCTCTTTGTATACAGTAGGCAGACAATTCAGAAACCTTTGTACTTTTTCTTTTTCTTCCCTAATGTAGGGTACATATCTCAGCAGATTTGTAAACTTAGTCACAAACTCATCAATAGTGAGCTGTCCTAATCTAAGTTCGTGGAATTCTTTTGCTTTATCATCATAATAACGTTCATTTAGGTAGCGGTTCTTGAACTTAACCTGGAAATCTTCCCAGGTAACTATCTTTTCATCAATAGCATGGACCATTTTCGTCTCCTCCCACCACAAGGTAGCTTTACCTTGTAACTGATAAACAGCTAATCTGGCCTTCAGATTGCTTTGATATTCATAAACTTGGAAATATTTAATCATATTCAGCAACCAAGCTTCAGCATCTTCCTCCTTCTCTCCATCATAGGAGGGAGGTTTGACCTTCCGGAATTCTCCCTGTAATTCCTTTTTCTGTTTATACTGATGCCTAGGAGCATCATCATCATCATACTCATCAATATTCCTCTTTCTGGAACCTTCGCCTTCTTGGTTGTTCCGTGAAGTTAGTTCTTTGATGAGCTTTTCTTGCTCCTTATTGGCTGATGACAACTTGTCATTCTGGCTTCTTAATTCAGCCAATTCCCGTTGCAACCTGTGCAACATAGCCATCACCGGAGCGTTGGGATCTGGTGTACCAAACTCATCACGCAGATCCACATAAATTTCTTCACCTTCCGCCATTTCAGAACCACTGTACACTACACAACACAGATCAGTGAAAATAAATTTTTTTTTTTTTTTTTTAATTTCTACAGAAATACATTTACACAGCAACAGTGAGCACGATGTCACCATCCCAGTTTTTTATAACTTGGGCTCCGATACCATTTGTCACATCTCCCTCTCTCGTACTCAATTTTTTTTTTTTTTTCCGCAGGTGAAATTTAACTTGGTTCATCTTTACTTTTCCACCTTCATCTCCTTCCTTTGGAGGAAAGACATAAAATTAAATAGGAACACAATAAACTTCTAACACATTGACAAAGTTAACTATATACATTTATCGTTCCGTTTCATCCCATTTTACTTATTCCTAGATGCAACTAATCATATGATGATTCCCATAGAAGGTGAAACATATAACGCCTCTCCCCTAATTTTTTTCATTTTATTTAACCATTGGACGTTATATAGGAATAAATCGAGGTCTTGAATTTTGTATAGTATAAAATCGAACCACTCATTTTATTTTTAAATCAAATGTGATCGATAAACATGGATCGACCCTTTAATGAATTCCATAGGTCGACGTTTTTTTTTCAACTACGTATTGCTCAATTTGATACGCTTCTCTTTTATTCCCGGATCATTTCCTTTCTGATGCCAGTTGGGGAATTTATGTTTTTCTTTAGTGTTTCAACCACTCGTACTATTCTTTCGTATGGGTTTATACCTTCGGCGATTATGTGTGGAGCTCGACAGTTGAATTTGTCAAATGGGACATTGTGGCCTACCTGCATTCAATTTCTGCTTCTCCAAAATTTTGTTTTGGCGCGAAGTACTACGATTTTGAACTCCTGGACGATCTGGATCACTATTTGTAACGATGGGTTTGAATAAATAATTTAAAATATTACCCTGGGTTTAATTAATATTTCTTTAATATCACGCTATGTATGAATTTAGTGTTATTAATCCTCTCAGGATTTTTTAGATGTACTCTCCTTAAATCTTATCTTGGCCGCAAATCCGAAATCCGAGCTCATTCATACGATTATCCCTACAATGTGGATGTAAATGATTTTTTAATGGAGTTAGGGTTTCCTACTCCGTTATTAGCTCCTATTTTTCATTCCATAACTTCATCTTGTCCTGGGTGGCTCTCTGCCGTTTCCCTTTGGATCAAAGTAGGTATGATTTGTTTTTCATATGGCTATTGATTCTGTGAGTAGTGCTTGTTAAATATTCGCTCTATTATGGAGCAATTTCAGTGAACGATTCTACTCGGCTTGTTTCCTCAGTTCTGGTTTCACTCTACTGCGATCGTGTAGAATTGGAACCCTCAAGATGGCGTTCCGGAATTTGTTCACAACGCTACTACAGAGAAATTCGTAAAATAGGTATTATTGTTTCTACTCAATGGTTTACTTCTCCCTGTCTTACACCTGTTCGTTTGATTAGGGTTGAATGGAGAAATCTGAAAGAGTATATGGTTCGGATAATACCATTTCTATTTGCTCCTATTTCTTGGGTAAAATTTTCTATTAACCCCAATGACTTAGGTGTTCTTACAGAACCCACGATGAAGAATAAGGGCTTTCTTAGTAGGGCGAAAGGCCTGGTCGCCTCTTGTCGTGACAAGATAGTCATCAGGTTTGAAACGCAACCTGAAGTTTGTAAGGGTTGGCTTATATCTTATCATGAGCAAATGCATTTAACTCTCCCCTTCTCGCTGTGTTCGTTTCAGGGTGTATTGATCTGGAAATTCTCGCGATACCCCAGGTATACGGTATACTTCGTTTTTTTTTCTTCAATCGTTCGGTGGACACTTTCTATTATGGATCAGAAATTTACTAATAGAAACATTCTATGTTCCTTGCAGGTATATAAATTATGCTATGGTAGAAGAGGTTACAATCCTTTCGTTGTTTCTGGCGACTTCATTCGACTTATTTCCTTCGTTCGTTATTGCACAGGTTCTCCAAATTTTCCAACGATCTTCGTACGGATTGTCTCATATTGCTATAGAAAGTATTAAAATTTGTTTTTATTTTTATAGCCGCAGACATGCGGTTGGTGTAGGGACGTTTACCCATTATGAGTTCCACGCTGAACGTTGCGACTAAGCTCGCTCAGTTTCGTTTCCTCTGTGCGTGTTTATTTATGAGCTCAGCCGACTAAGGGCGAAGTGAATCTCTAAAGTGACTCATGGAATATCTATTCTAATTTGGCACTCATTACTACTGTTGATACGTGTACTGCCTCGTTTCAGGATGAGTTAGCATCAATTCCCTGAACTGAGTCATATGAATATTTGCATCTTGCTTCGTGTTCCTTTGGTTTGGTTTTAAAGTGCAAATAGATTTAGTATGGAATGTGGTTTTTTTTTTTTATGGTCTTCATTTGAATCCTCCCTGTTTGTTCGAATATATTATGCAGAGAAAACTCTTTTATTTCTGAGTTAATAGTTATCAACTCAGAACATACTTATTCTCTTAATGCTAAAGGAGTATATTAATGATCGTCTATGACTGATATTCAATGAATATTTAAATGATGCCAACGAAGTTTTATTTATTTTAATATGCGGATTCAGCGTACATATACAGGCACTGTACCACTATATGTTAGCAGTTCATTTAATAATTGTAAATTTTTTCTTTGAATTTGATTGGGCAACCGTGACAGTTTATAACACCCTAAAGTTTTTATGCTGCATATTAATTACAATTATTCTTATTTATATTTCCCTCGTATTTTTGTGGAAATTCTAGGACATATAGCTTAAAATATTAAGTCAATACCTGGCAGCTTTTTAACTCTCATTTATATACGAAGGGTTATACATGTTTCTTAACTAGAATTGGCATAGTTCAAAACAATCTAGTAAAAGATTAACTGTTAACCCACTACAATTTATCTCTTTGTTTGCATAATTAGTTCGTTGTGGTATTTGTGTAGCATAGACTCTCTGTTACATAACGAATTTAAAATCTGGCTTATGTTCTATGGTCTAGTAGTATCTTTCTGAAGCTTGTTTTCAGAGCTCTAATGGCTTTAATTCTAGTTACTCCAAATTTTACATGAAAATTTCCTCTAGACTAAAATTTAGAATCCAAATAAAGTTTCATTGACCCCACTAAAGAACTTGTACTCTGTCTCCAGATTTATAAGATCTATCCTGTCATTCTTTCATGCACAGGGTAAATTGCAACTCATTTTCTATTGCTTTCCAATATAAAATAGGAACTTCAGACTCTCATTCCCATATATGCATATACAAAAATCATTCTAAGAACCAGAAGCAGATTATAGTTAAGTCATAGATTCTTGTTCTGTGAAAATATAAGTATCCTCAGATTTAAACCAATCACTGGTTTAGAGACTCTGTGGGATTCTACTTCAAAGATGGAATTCTACAACCATACAGAATGGCAAGGATAAATTCCTTATAAACAATTCTGTTAAATGTAGAATTTATATTCTAATATACCATGAAATTTTATATGTAGCTAATTCATACTATATGAAGTAAAACATTTGTAAACTTAGGGACATACCACTTCGGCAAATGACCAACCTCCCAAACTTAGAATCCTTCTGTCTCCCAGGACTCACCCCCGAGCTGAGATCATTCTCCTAGAACAGACCAACCTCAATCTGTTCTAGTGCAGCTTATTTAAGCTTACTCCCCAAAGTTCTGTTTAATTCCGTGTCCACATCGTGATGTTTTTCTTCATGTTTGCCTAGGCTTCCCATTTTAGGGACTCTTAAAGCCGTTTTATGCTTTTCCTCGCCTTTTCCAAACTTTTTACCCTCTTCCCAACTACTTTCTCATCATCAGGGAACAGATTCTACCCTAATCTAATTTAGAAATATTTTCTTTCAAGGATTTTAAAGATTTTGGGGATTATTTGCTTTGTCCATCCTCATGGATTTAGCACGTGATCCTTCACATCTCATTTTGGTCAATCTCGTAAAAATCATTTTGCCCCATCTTCAAATAATTATTTAATTACATTCACAAAATATTTATCCTTTGGGGTCCACTCCCCTTAGGATTAAAGTTCAAATGTCTAACTTTGAAATTCAAACACATGAATTGGGGGTGTTACATCATGGAGATTGACTTTAATACACCCTTTGTTTTAGAAAATGCTGAATAGAGCATCATTCCTTCCCCAATCCTAGAGGGCTCATGTAAATTTCTGTTTCAGCCATCTTCTCATGATGTTGTGAAATTTGAAACTGAGATCTCTTTCTCAAGTACGTGAGTTCATGAATCCCCTTAAATTTTCATATTCCTTTGTTGGTTGAAGCATTCAAGCGCAGAAATTTATTCTAATAGCATGGCTTGATATGAATATTAAATAGTTTAAGGCCATGTGTAATATATATTTACTCCTCGATTATTGAGCACTCAAAACTGCTAATTCCATATGAGATTAATATTTTTCCATTGGCTAGATAGTTTTTTGTATCAATATTTGATAAATTAGTTCAGGTTTGTGGTTCTAGGGAAGTGTAGGGTTGTTTAAGCAACATTGGTTCCCCTCTTTCAACCCCTTTTCGGCTTCAATTTATACTTTTCTAGTTTGGGTAAGGCCTCATAATATACCTTTGCATCTATGGACTCTTATATCATTTAAAGCTATAGGAAATTCTTTAAGTAGATTTTATGAGCCTAGTGATGATATAAAATAGTACTTGAAACCAACATATTATCACATTTGTGGGAAAATGGACTTTAGTAAATGATTTCTTGCATAAATAAAATTGACAAGCCCAAATTATCTATGGTTGAAAAATCTAGATTATGAGCATATTTATTTCCCCTGTAGAGCTTGTTACGAAACAGACCATTCCTTCAAAAATTGTTCCAAATCTCAAAAGATCAATGCTAGGAAAAAATAGTTGCAAACCAAGATAGTGAGAAGGTGCCAAGGCAGAGCATTATATTTTATTTAAAGATGAACTTACCCCATATCACAACAACAATTAAAATCAACAAGAGGCATTAGAATCCAAGAAAGACTCCCACCAAGTTCATGGAAACTCAACAACAAGCCATGTTGATGTGGAATGTATAAAGGATACCTATGACAATCCCGAGAAGTTTGGTTCCCCAAATGCTTCTCTTGAAAATAATTGTAAAAAAAAAACCTTGGGACAATCTTTCCAAAGTGGCCAAGGACAAGTCAGATATTTTTGGTGATTCCTCTATCTCTTTGGAAAATAATTCTAAAAAAACAACTTCTTAGGTAGATTAGGAGAAAAAGGCCTGAATCACATAAGAATATTAAAGGTACAAGAAATATTTGAGATAATAACTAGAAGACTGATCCTTGAGATATAGTATATAGCACATGTTAGATCCAAGTGAGGAAAAAGGAAATATATACTTCACCAAGTAAAATAATAAGTTACATGAATCTAAAGAAAAAATAGAAGCTAGTCAAAGGTAAAATGGAAAAAAATTAAGAACGGGATGCAAATGTATTTGCATATTAGTGCTATTTGGAAAATATTTAGCTTGACTGGTAACAAAATTTTTATTTTGCGGAGCTGTCAACTATGGATTTGGATTGACACTACAAGTTAAATCTCAAATCCTCAAGGAATTTTGGGAACACGTTTTTTAGAAGAATTGTAATGATTATGGGTTAGATCCAAGTTCTTTTAATATAATCTAAAATTCCATTTCTGTAAAAAAAAAAAAGAAACATTAATTATATGAGGTTGAACTACAGAGGGGTAAAGGGCGTCGGAGGTGATATACATTTCTTTTGTCGCCCTTGGCATGAAAGGCGCTACCAAATATTTTAATTGTTCAACTAATTTCCATCATCATAAGATTTAATATTTTTCTTTAGCTACTTTGTCTTCATATTAAATTTACTAATATGTGTTTTTCTTTTTCTTTTTTTCACTTTATTAATTTACCAATGTGTGTCTCCCCACATAGATAGCATTCTTTTTACAAAATCTCATTTTCTCAAACTTGTTTCGTATGGATGGGGTGGACAAATTAAGAAAAAAATTATATCTCTTGAATCCATATCTAAGAGAGAATATTTAACATAAAAATACGCCTTGTGATCCCAATATAAGGATAAGGTTCAAAAATACATTGATTCCCTCCATTATATCATATATTGTATGAAATGTGATGTTTTTTTTTTCAATCTTTCCATGTATATATATATATATATATATATATATATATATATATATATATATATATATATATATATATTTTTTTGCTAGTTTGGTCAGAAATCGACATGACAAACTAGTGGCTTGAGAAACTTTGACCAAAGGGAAGCTAAACTATAGAAAAAAAAACCAATGAGAACACCTATCCTTGGCCATACCAACCTATACTTATATATTGATTTGTTCCAGTGTGGCATCAAATGAGTGGCCTTTTCACCATGGAGTGCCTTAACAAAACACCTTATCACATATTGCTCTATGGTCCATGGGCTCATATGAAATGTGAGTTATATTTTCTCACCTATGTTTCTTTAAATAATATTCTTACCTTTACATATAAGAATCCTAATCCATCACACCAAATGTACACCTTTCAATCTCACATTGCAATTTCTACTAAAATGGGGTTAGAAATGACCACCCTTGACATTATAATGTAGTTTGAGAAGATGCAATGAGAAAGATACAATATGCAATATCTTATATACAATATGATATTTTTGTGGGTTTAAAATGTCGACAAAGTATATTTGAATGGAATATTCATGATATTTACATGTGTACTTACAATCCAAACTTAGATTAAAAAAGTAAACTATCATAGTCACTCACTTAGGATCCCTAGGCTTTTAATGTTTTATAAAAAATACTTTATTTAATTGTTTCAAGAGCTAAATTTACTCCCCCCTCACCATGATTTAACCTAAATATTGTTGTAAAGGGTGTAAAGAAATGTTGTAAGCGACTATAAGGAGAAATAATTATAAATATGAAATTTAATATTTGTTCAATATTCAAAGTTCACAACTTCATATAATTAGTGATATTCATCCAAGAAAAAAATTCCATGGAACTTGATAATTATCATGATGAAAAGGACACGATGACAATGCTGAATGAAACATTAATAATAATATTTTTTGCATGGATGGTATTAGGAGTATCTATAGCAAATGGAAAATGAAATATACCTACCAAAAATAAATAATGCCCCACTGAATTTGACTAAATCTCCTCATAACAACATTCAGGGAGTTGGAGGCTTCACTAAACCTTTTGGTAATATGACTAAGCCTCCGGATGAAGTCATCGCTAAAACTAAAACTTCCCTCTTACCCAAATTCAACCTAATTGACAAAAGGATATGAAAATAAATACTTTCATGTGAGGAATTAAAAAAATCCCAATGATGGCTTCTTTACCAATACAACTTCACATTAAAAAATCTTGCATCCAACTCTCCCAGGTTCCTTTCGACCTTCACTTCTCCAAGAACCATAAGGACCCAAAGGACACTTCTTGCATCATAGCTTGGTATGAATATGTGGGAAAAAGGAAACAAAAAATTGACTTCATCGCAAGCTCATCGCTGACACTTGGATATGAAAAAATATTTGTATCCATCAGTTATCAATTGAATCTTGTACCTTCATTTTATTTTAAAATTTTGGTTTCAGAATATCTCATCCTTCCTTTAGTTTTAAAAATTATATTGAAGAACATATATCTTGTAGTGTAGAGATTTACACTATCAAAGAAATAAACAAATAACTTGTTTATAGAGTTAATCCTGAAAATAAATTTTTTGACACTTCACAATATTACAAATTTTATCTTATGATATATGTGGATTGGTCCACTATCATAATTGCAAGCTTCTCATTGTTGTAGTAGTCACTCATTCTTACAGAATAATAGGTTATTGAATTATTTTTAGAATCCATAGGCTTCCAAGTTGTTATTCTCCACGTTAAAGGTATTCATCCACGTTGATTAATCATAGTTTTTCCCTTCAGGTGAGGAGGATGTAGGGAAAAACTGTAAATTATTATTTTGGAAGAATGCTGTTGATGGATGGTACTAGCAAGAGCCATGGCACAAAAGTAGCAGCCCTTGGCTAGTTTCTACTTGTTATTAGGAGCCCTTACAGTGAAACTCTAGTTACATTTTAATATTTTATGGATGTTACATTCTAATATTTTAAGAAATACACGTGGGTTCTGTAAAGCAAAGCCACTTACATACGTGAGTATAAAGAAGAGAAAGCATGTACAGTTTCTGCACCATGGTATTCTAAATACCACGGGTCCTTAAAATGGTATTGGACCTTAGTTTTGTGTCCAAAAACAGATATTTTATTTCTTCAAATAATAACATCAACATTAGTTTCATTTTGACCCATGGTATTGGCTAAGGCCTAAGCCATACAAGGAGATGAATATCAAAGTGTTTTGAGTGCAAGTGATGAGTATTTGTTGAATAGTTTAATCTAAGGCAATTGTGCATGGTACATGTTATTGATGAGTATTTTATCTTAAATAAGTGTGCACCCAGGAATATGATGATGGATCATATCCAATAGATATGAAATGATTATACATTGATAATTTACGTGTGGATTGTTTTGGTTTGTGATATTAATGTTTGATCCATGTTTTATTATGTATGCTGAGATATGGGTTCTTTTTTGAAGGTCTGATGTGCAATGAAGGTATAAGTCAATAATTGTAGATCTGTATGTGGGTTTGATAAATAAAAGGTGCATGCGTATGCACGTTTGATAACTGAAAGGTTCTTGCATACGCAGGTCTCATTCTAGTAAGTTGCATGTCGATTCTGTAGTTTGGACAGATATGTACACGGGTTTGATTACTAAAGGGAGCGTGTACACACGGAAGTGCGTATATAAAATAATGTTTTCCTAAATATGATATATGATCATCTTAACTAGTCTTGCAAAGTGTTTTTTTGTATGTCAATGAATTAATACTTGATGATCTCGTTTTAACTATGATGATTGAAGTTATTGTGGATTCATATATTAAAGAGTGTTGATGCTTCTATTTGTATGTGATTGGAGATTTGTGATGGCTCTGTGATTATTTCATAATGATTCAGTGGTTATGTAACTTAGTTTCTATTTCATAATGACAATGATTCAGTTTCAAGGTTCAATGCTTTGAGATTTGTACGTAGGTATACTTCAAGGAAGTCACATATACACACATGTATGCTAAATAATAGTGGCATATATATTCTGACATTTTTTTATCATGATTTTCAGTTGGTTCAATGGATCCAATGTGACAATTTATGACGCTTGGTCCATGGAGGTGTCAAGGGTTGGATACTTCAGTAAAGAGGTTGAAGCTTCCTTCCAGTAGTAGCTGGTACTCATATCAGGGTTTGGAGCTCTTTTATAGTGGTTTTTGGAGAACAAGTGAAGGTTGTAGACTTATGGAGGTGGGTACTTGCGTGATGGTATGAGTCTATGCCAATACAAGATTATAAGAATTATTTGATCATAATAAAAATAAGATGAAGATGACAACAAGGGTGGTTTTCTCCCACATTGGGTTCCCCCCTAAAAATACAGGTGTTCATATGTTTTTCTTATTTGTGATGTTTTATTCTGTTCTTATTAAACGTGATTACTATTTATCTAATGTTGATGAAATAATGCAGACTAGTTCAAGATAAATATATGTAGAATTAATTGAAAAACTAAGTTGATTGGATATACGATAGTTTTCTACATAGAAGTAGTGTACATAGACAGTTTTACCTCACAATAGTCACGTGCATACACAGGTTTAATTCATAATAGTCGCATACAAAATGAAAATAGGGAAAATAAATAAAGTTTTAAAACACTGATTCACCTCCCCTCTCATTATTTTTCCTAACAATTGGAATAAGAGCTGGACTCTTTGGAAGGAGCTTTATCGCTTGAAGGAATATTCATCAAGATGAGAAATCAAGAGGGGACAACATCTATCAGGTCACCATTATTCAACGAAACCAATCTAATTTCCTGGAAGGTAAGAATAAGATATTACCTTGAATCACTTGGAGAAAATGTATGGGGAATCATTGAAGGATGCTTACAATATGCATTCTCCATTCCCACAGATGAAGAAAAAAAGAATAACTATGATACCAATGGAAAGGTTTTCAATGCTCTATTCAGAAGGTTGGAAGAATCACAATTTTTCAAATTCATCCAGCTAAATATGACGTAATCTATATGGGACAAGATCATCCAAAGCTATGAAGGTGACACCAAGGTAAAAAGTGCCAAACTTCAAACTCTTAGAATTCAATACGAAACTCTGAGAGTGCACAATTATGAAATTATCACAATTTTCTTTCTTAGGGTAGATAAAATCATGAATCCTATGAGAAATATTCGTGAAGAAATAAAATAATCATTACTCATTGAAAAAATATTAAGGTCTCTGTCTCCTATATTAAATTTGAAAGTTTCTACCATAGAATAAATGGAGGTCATGAAGAATATTGATGTTGAAAAAATTCATGGTATTTTAATAGCCTATGGAATGGGAAAATAGGGTCCCATAGATATCATAGAAGTTTCATTCAAATTTACTTCAAAATAAAAATAAAAAGAAGAAATAGGATGTATCAGAAGAAGAAGAGGAAAACTTCGTAAAGAGACTCCATGTGGGTACTAGTGAGCCTTGGTATTGCACCAAGAGTGCTGCAACTCCCAGGGGCTACCCTACTTTACTTTACCAACCTGAGGTTCATACAAACTTTGAGGTGATAGTGCTATATACATAGTAGATGCATTCTGTTCATGTCAACCTCTTCTGATTTATGAAAGGGTGCTACTTCTAGGGGTTCTCAATGAAGTTTGTCACACTTTAATGAAACTAAACTAAATTGCAGAAAGGAAATGAAAGAAATGGAACTAATTTAATGTGCAGGAAGGAAATGACTCTAAGAAACTAAATTAAATTGCTAAAAAGAAATGATATGAAGGAAGCTAATTTACTTTTCAGAAAACAACTAGCAGAAAGGAAATTAATCCTAAACCACACTTAACTTGGCTAAATGGCTAAATGCACTCTACTTATCCTGTGATCTATCTAGCATGCTTCTATCCATGCAACTAGGCTATCCATGACTTAATTATAATTAAAAAGAGTTAATTTGCAGCTTGGAGAGAAGAAATGGGCTAAAAGAGGATAATGGGGGGTTTAACACATGAAAGGAGGTTTGGAAGTAGAAACAGGGGGGTTAAAACCTTATAAAACATTATGATAGCATGATAAATTACTTTGGAGTAGACGAAACTCAAAAATGAGATGGAGGAGTGTGATGGAGAACAAAAGTTGCGATGTGCAATGTCGCAATCGCAACTTTGTAAGCTTAAAGGGATAGCAGTAAGGATTAATAAGAATGAATTAAGTTGTGCAAAGCGTGAAGTGAAATGGCAAGTTGTGAATCACAATATCGCAAGTTTAGATGGATAACGGTAAAGATCAAGAGGAATGAACTAAAATGTGCGAAGTGTGATTTTCAATGCGGTAAAGGTTGCGGGTTACAATCTGTGGTGTGGCAAGTTTTGTGAATTGCGAAGTGCGATAAGTGACATGGCAGAGTTATCGCATTGGCGGAATGAATGGTAACTGTTATACACAAAGTTAAATTGTGTGATTTGCGATTTCCGATTTCTCAATATCGCAGTCACAAGAATCGAGTCGTAGGTTTTAAGGGTAAAAGCTAAAATGTGCAAAGTGCAGTTTTATGATGGGCGACGTGGTAGTGGGATCGACGGCGGGGCGCGATTTCGCAATATCACAATCACAAGGACCAACGATAAGTGTTAAGTGAGAAAAGGTAAACGGTGCGAAGTGCGATTTCACAATATCGCAATTGCAAAGAACGAGCTGTAAGTGTTAAAGGTAAAAGGTAAACGACGCAAAGTGTGATTTGCAATTTCACTATATTGTAATCGCAAAGAGCGAGGGGTAAGTGTTAAAGGTAAAAGAAAAATGTTGCGATTTGTGAAGTGCAATTTACGGTGGCAGGAGACTCGAGGAGAAAAGGAAGAGGTCGATTTTTCAATGGCTTTGAATGGTTTTTCGCATGTTTTACATAAAAAGGTAAGGAAATCATGAATGGAGAAAAACAAAGAAGTAAGACTTGAAGGGCTTAAGTGCGTTAATGTAATTATTTTATTTTAAATTTCAAATAACGATAAATATTTCAATTTATTTTATAATTTTTGTCTTACAAATTTTTAATATAATAAAAATATTATTAAAAAAACATTTTAATATTTCAAAATTAATGTTATGTTTTAAATAAGTTAAAAATATATATATATAGAAAGCTCTTCTTGGCTTGGAGATGTAAAATCTCTACTAATAGGGTCAACCACATGAAGGTGAGAGCTTATATGACCCCAAAAACGGTCCATCATTGGCATGGGACTAACCACAGACGCGCACACACACAATCCATTGCCAATGAGGCATAATCAATCACATGCATACATGCACACAACAAACATAGGGTGCACACAAACATACACATAGCCACAAACATTAGACATAATGACTCACAAGGTGACATGTTCACACACATCACAATTATAATGAAGATTAGAATTAACATTATTTTATGCATGTGTTGAAAATTGAGTATAAGTATTACGATGTTGATAATTGCATTTATTTTATAAGTTAATTAGTTTTAAATTAATAAGTGTTTATTTTATTTATTATATTTAAAACAATTCTTATTATTAACCAAACTTTAGAATTAATATTTTTTCCCTATATTATTAAATTATAGTATTATGATTTTTTTTGATAAATTATTCAAATGAATGAAATTTTTTAAATAAAATTAATATTTATTGTATTGATTTTAGTATTAAATAATTAATTGATATGTGTTGTTACAAATTGATGTTGTTATAAATTTTATGTTGTTTTTCTTTTTAGTTTTAGTTTCATGGTTTGCATGATACTCTATAACACAATAATCGTTAGTTGAGGTGTAGGTTGTGGGATAATATTATTTCCTTTTTAGTGTTATTTTAATAAGTATATTGTTTTTTCATATATAATGATTAAAATTTTGATAGAAAAAAGATAAAAAATAAAAATAAAAAATTAATTAAAAAAACAATAAAAAAATAATAATAATAATTTCACAAATATTTAAAGTAATTTATTTATAAGTTAATATTTAAACTACTATATTTATAAATCAATATTCTAAATAATATATGTATATATAGAAATAATATATTTATATATCAATATGCTAAATAATATATTAATATATATAGAAATAATGATAGTCTATTTGCACATATTAGGCTCATATATCTACAAATAAATAATACATATAAAAATGTAACAAAGAAGAATTCCTACAAAAAGAATACATTCACACATACAAAGAATACAATTAAACAAGACACGTACAAATGTAGAAAAGAATAAATTCATATACGCATTAAGAATACACTCATACACATACAAAGAAAAAAAGTAATCAAGACACATAAAATGTAGTAAAGAATAGATTCATACGAACACAAAAAATTACAAGTGAACAACACAGATCAATTGCAACAAAGAATAGATCCATATACATACAAGTAAACAATTCTCATACAAATGAAACCACCACTTTAACATTCAAGGCATACCCAAACAACATATGCATATACATACAAATAAACAATGAAAGAATACTCAAAAGCATGCATAATGAGATATTCATAAACATAGAAGAATAAACACTCCAAAGAAGTACATGCCACTAATGCAAACCTCTATATAATACATTCACACATATCATAGAGAAATAGATATCCTATTCATTAATGCATACCAAAACAAAAATATCAATAAATAAATTCTAACTATCTAAATGCAACTAATAAAAACACCATTTCAATTCTCAAAATAATACATCCATATACATACAAAATAAAGAATCCAAAGCATACATTATAACTCAGATACATTAATATATAAATATATAAGCATTCAAGAATATATTTATAGTATATAAATAATAAAACCAATACATACACATTCAATATAATAAATTTATAAAAATATTTAAATATTTAATATATTAGTATTTAATTTAAACCTATAAAAATAGAAATATGTAAATATTAAAAAATATTTATCTATATATATGAAAAGGAGGAAAAAATATAATATAAATATCTTAATAACATACTTATAATAAAAATATATAATTAAAAAAAAAAATCAAAATCAAAACCAAAAAAAATATAAATTAAAAAAATAAATAAATTTAAGTTATAATTTTTATATAATGTATGTGAATAAGAGTGATTTTGTCATTTTTGTGCAATGTGTTGGGAAGATGTTTAAAAAATTGTAAAAAATTTAAATGATTTATGTGAATAAGAGTGATTTTGTAATTTGTGTGCAATGTTTTGGGAAGATGTTTAAAGAATTGTAAAAATGTTAAATGATTTATGTGAATAAGAGTGATTTTTCTAGTTAGGTGTATGTGGGAGAATGTTTAAAACATTGAAACTAGAAGTTGCCCCAAAAGGTGCAAAGAGAGGCCGATAGGATTTTGAAATTAGAGAAGTTGTACAAGAAAATAAAAAAATAGAAATCAGAAAAAGTTATAAAAAAAAAATAACAAAATAGCAATTGAAACTTCAAACCTTTTTTTTTTGGGTGTATTTTTTTCTTAAATTTATAATATGTAAGTATATTAGAGTTGTTTAACAATAACATTTTTTGAATTTCATTACAACAATATGCTGGAATATTAAATACTAAATTGATTATGTCATATTTTAAAATAATCTAATCAATAGATGAGATGATATTTTAATTTACAAAAACTGAGTGTGTCAAAGACACATTTATGCATGCAAAAATTTATAAAAAAAATAATCAAATCATTTAATTAGTTAAAATAAAATTGAAAATATTATATGTAAAGATAGAAATAAAATGAATGAAAATGGGTAAGTATATATGCTAAAAATTCAAATGAGATATATTTATGTGCAATGAGACATCTTTACCGCAAAAAAATATTCATGTTTTATCAGCACAGGTTTCAACCCTAGCAAAAATCACAAAGAAAATGGACAAATGGGCATTTATACTTGTGGATAAAAAAAGTTCAAATAAAAAGAATATTAATAATCTATATTTATTTTAACAACAATGAATACTTTTTTATTAAATCATTCCTTGGACATGACTAAATACTCAGGGATTTACAATTCAGTTACATCAATGGACTTCTTCAATTTCAGCGGTTGTAGACAACCAAGCCATGCCCAATCATGAGTATTTATTTTCATCTTCAATATCAAACACGAAAACTGTATAAATACATTAAAACACGTAATACAATTTCATGGAACACATTACTTCATTACACCAACAAAAAGAAAATCTTAAATTTGTTCTTTGTACAATCACCATGGTTTTAGTTTATTCATTCAATTTCAAACCCAAAAAAAAATTATTAAATTTTTTACCATATATTACTTTTTACAATTTCACAAATATTGTTGATTTATATATATATATATATATACTTACTTACCATTTGACATAAATCTGTATTAGTTGTCTAATTCATTTCTGTTTTTCCTTTCTTGCTTTATTTTCAAAAAATAGTGTATAAAAAAATAACAAAATACTCATAGAGCATGGAAGCTAAAATCCATTTCGTGTATTTATTTCATGCACATCTTAACCATCCATCCACTTCTGAGAATATGTACATTGGATCCTCAGATTTATTTGTATCGTTTATCTTAAAATCTCAACAAAATTAAATGTTATGGTTTCCGAATTAAATTATTTGCCCAAATATGGTAGATAAAGTAACAAGAATATAACCGCCTTTGGTTTACCAGAAGCCAGCCATTGGGGCACTGTATGTACTTTTTCATTTGCATTGTGGATGATATATTCAGAAAACCCATATGGTGAACAAAAGATGAAACAGGAAATTATTTGAACAGTCCTAAAAAATTTAGCCTTGATTGTAATAAAACATTTATTTATCCCACTTCTACAGCCAACAGAGATGGCATTTCAGAGCTTGGAAATGGTTTGATTTGTAACACCTCAATTTGTGTTGGAATTGTTAAAGTGACATTTTAACTTAAATCCCAAGGGGGTGACCCCAAGGGATAAGTGTGGTGTGAATGTAATTGCATATTTTATTTAAGGAAATAAATAAAATGATGGTACATTTTGACCAAGATGAGAATTAGAGATCACTTGCCAAATCCATGAGGATGGATAAGCCAACAAATCCCCAAAATCTTTCAAAAAATCCTTGAAAGAAATTAATTTAGATTTGACGAGGAATCTAAATTTCCCCAATGAAGAGGAGTAGTTGGGAAGAGGTGAGAAAAAACTAGAAAAGCTGAGGAAAAGCTTAAAGCAGCTTTAAAGAATCCCAAAATGGGAAGCCTAGGCTAAACAGGAAAGAAAGCATCCTTCTATTCTGGACGCAGAATTAGAAACATGCTTTGGGGAAATATGAGCTTAAATAAGCTGCTCCTAAGCAGATAAGGGGTTGATCTGTCCTAGGAGGTGATCTCAGCTCGGGGGTGAATCCTGGGAGATAAAGAGGATTCTAAGGTTGGGAGGTTGGTCATTTGCAGATTGTGGTATGTTCTGAAATTTTTGTTATTCTATTTTATGATGGTATGAATTGGCTACATATAAAAAAAAACAAAATCTATTTAATGGTATGATTGTTTTTAGCACTACATTTACCAGAATTCATCCTAGGGCTTTCACCTTCCAGGTTCTGGTTTGTTGTAGACCAAAAATCTATAGAGTAGAAACCCCAGAAGCTCTAAACCCAGGTCGGTTTAAATATGGAGTTACTTAGTCTCTACAGATAATTTAATAAATTCTTGTTTCATATATATATACAAGGTAAATTTATATGCTCCTAAGTATATTAGGAAATTATGGTAGCATAGCTAAGATAAAGAAATTTACAACATTAGTATATGAAATCCTACATTTTTTTCAGATAAGAAGTACTTCTGTTCTATGGTAGTATTCTAGCCTATATAGCATGTATTGAGTCTATTGCGTTTGAAATCCACTTATAACAATGAAATAAATATTATGGTTATGGATTTAATTTAGGCTTAAATGTGTACTAGCAAATGAACTATTAAATCCATGTAAAAGTATTTAACAAAATATCCATATGTTAATAAATGTTAAGAACCATAACCCATAGATCCCTTTTACATAGACCGCACATGGGTTATACCTATATCTATATATGAATTACATAGGTCAAAAAGGGAGATACCTATGTGTATCTTATGTATGGAATTATAAAAAAAAAAAGAGTTATAAATACGAACCATACCCACGAATTATATATATGTGCAAAAAGGAGATGTTAATGCGACTTCGTTAGGATACAACGAAACATATATATATGTGATTCCTACGACTAATAGTGTAAATGTATAATTAAAATTCATAAGTGCGTGACAGTCAATTTAAAACCCACTGTCCTAGCCATAAATCAAATGAAACCTTTGGTTGTCCGACTTTTATAGCTACGGCACGTCAAGGATTGTTTTAAGGTTAAACAAAATTAACAGAGTCCACGATAAATCACTAATACGATGCTTGTAGCTGGACACAGTTGCCACAAAAATGCCGACGCCGAGAGCTAAACCCGAATCGTATTCATGGCGCTGGTCATACATGCAATTATGAGAAAACAAGGAGATAATAATAAATACTGAGCGCCATCATAAACTCATTAGATTTTGATTCGGGCGAAAGAGTTAGAAAAAAAATAATAAAACCCAAATGGTAAAAGAATCATGCAGGGTTCCAGAGTTACGATAAAACGATAGTCATTATAGCAGCGAAATCCTCTGTTAGGCCACCATAAAAGAGGC
This sequence comes from Pinus albicaulis, assembly GCA_034641835.2. NCBI lineage: Eukaryota > Viridiplantae > Streptophyta > Pinopsida > Pinales > Pinaceae > Pinus > Pinus albicaulis. The sequence continues at coordinate 94,229,155 of CM076572.1, read as the reverse complement.
CGTGGCATTTGTGAGGCCGCCGGATGAACCGCAACCAAAATATGAAACAACGCCTCCCAAAATAATAGTCAGGGACATGATTAATGGCTGTAGTTGAGCTTCCTGCAGCGTTTTAAAATAAATTTTACATATCAGAAATAGTATGTAAATCCTTCCAAAGCCAGCGTGAAATAACTTGCGCTCGGAAGGTATACTATCCTCACCAAAGCGAGTGAAACAGAAGCGCAGAGTTTTCGTTCAGGGAGGTGGGTAGCCGACATGAAAATTCGGCACCCTTTCCTCCAATGAATCACAACCAAAAACGACAGTAAGCCGAATTGGAAACTATGGACTTAGTTAGAAACTGTAGATTCAGAACACTTGTTATTCTCGCGGAATGAGACCGTTCGACATAAATATATAATCACAAACCTAGAATAAAATTAACAGATCTCGGGTGTTTTTGAACGATAGCAGGATGGGGTCAACACATAATAAACTAACTGAAGAAAAATCGCTATAACCGGAAGGAAAGAACTAAGGGTTTACCTGCGAGTAGCGTTTCACCTTTGCGTCATGCTGAAGGTAACCACCGAAAAAGGAGGAAACCAGACGGTGCGCGAGGAAATGTGCAAGTTGGTTGTGTAACGACTGCCGCACTTGGACGTGTGGGAAATTGGATTTGGAAGAATCTCGATGTTTCACCCCTGAAAGACCTGCAAATGTTTAGGCACGTATGAAACATAATGAACACAGAAATGATAACTATTAACTCCAAAACCCCATGGATCTGACTCCGAATGGAGTGCAACACTATGGTAAGAAATAAAAAGAATTAAATCGCTCCAACGTGGACAGAAAGAGGCTACGATCTCATGCCTCCTCTGCGCAGATATACTACAACTAGTTAGATACTGTAGAGAAAGAAAAAAAGAATGAAACCAAGATAGTAAAGATCTGGGAATTAGGTCAAATGAAGGGGGTCTCAATTAAAAGAACATCGAAACCCTAATTCCACTATATCAGTACATCAGAAAATCCCAAGGTTTATTGAGGAAACCTATCTACGTTGGCAGTAAGGTACCAAGCGCCATCAATGGGCGCAGAGGAGGAGGGTATCCTATGCATGCCGGCGCAGAGGTAAACCTAGAAATTTTCAACAGCCAGAGGCCAAACTCAATGCACCCAGTACTTGCACTAGCCTTCCTCCCGCGAACGAAACGTGCTCCTGCAACCAAAAACTAGAAAAATATTATATTTCACTCACGCGTCAAACCCAGATGGATGAAACAGTGCAGTAGACAGCGCATACAATCCTGAAATCGTACTAGGATGGGATACCGTGCGGAGGAGCACACAACGCGTGTGTGGGCAGGTCCCAAATCAAAAACTAGGGTTTACGTCACCGCCTATACAGCCGGCATTCTGTACTGTGGTGATAAGCGCAATAGTTATCCGATGGAAAGGAGGTAGCCACGCCACGACCATACTGTAAAGAATGTACGCCAGGCATGCATAACGAGTTCGGGTTGAGGACGACACGTCTTCACCAGCCTCATAATCCAAACGCCGAAAGTTTTCTATAACTCTGTCTATACAGAACATTCACGGAACGTATGGTAGGTATGATGTGTTCAATTGAAGGTTCATTATAGCCTGCAATGAAATTACGCTATGTCAAATCTTTGTTGGAGGGCGACAACTGCTTTTAGTTTAAAGGCATCGACATAGGCGACAAAAATATATATAAATATAGTTTATGTCATGTGGTTGTATGGGGCGCACCTTCAATAGTCGTACCAGGTGGTACCAATAGCTATATGTGAGGTTTATGTATATATAAGTTATGTATAAGTGAATGCACTTTTAATGGACTTTATCCAATGCCATATATATATAAGGCTTTGGTATTGTATATATGGGTGTTCGATATTTTATATGGGTTCTATATATATATCAAGCTTATGCATAGGTGTAAGAAACTTGAATTGACTTTATTCAACGACATATATATATATATATATATATATATATATAGGATTGAAATTATATATATATGGGTTCGATGTTTTATATATATAGGATTGATACTATATATATATATATGGATTCGATAATTTATATATATGTGATATATCATTACCACATGTGGAAAAAGAAATATGAGTGTTCTTAGGGCTATAAGAATTCTATAAGAGACTTAGCATGGTATGTACACGAGTCTAATGTGAACTTGGGTAGCATTGAATGTTAGTAGAAAGGAAAATACCAAGGGGATCCAAGTATATATTGAAAAAAAAAAAAAAAATCCCCGTAAACTAGAGGTGTTACAAATGGTATCGGAGCCCCAGTTACAACAAATTGGGCTGTCAATTTTGTGCTCAATACTTATTACATAATTTGTTTTTATGAAGTCTTATAAACTTTTGCTAATCTGTGTTGTAAGTGTGTACAGTTGAAATGGCTGAAGGTGGAGGGATTTATGTGGATCTGCATGATGAGTTTGCTACTCTAGATCCCAATGCCTCGGTAATGGCTATGTTTCACAGGTTGCAACGAGAATTGGCTGAATTGAGAAGCCAGAATGACATGTTGTCATCAGCCAGTAAGGAGCAGGAAAAGCTCATCAGGGAACTAACTTCCCGGAACAGCCAGGAAGGCGAAGGTTCCGGAAAGAGAAAAATGGATGAGTCTGATGATGAGGATGCTGCTAGACAACAACATAAACAGAAAAGAGAATTGCAGGGAGAATTTAGAAAGATCAAACCTCCCTCCTATGATGGAGAGAAGGAAGAGGATGCTGAAGCTTGGTTGCTGAACATGATCAAGTATTTCCAAGTATATGAATATGAGAGCAACCTGAAGGCCAGATTAGTTGTGTATAAACTGCAAGGAAAAGCCACACTGTGGTGGGAAGAGACAAAAATAGTGCATGCCATTGATGAAAAAATAGTTACTTGGGAAGATTTTCAGACTAAGTTCAAAAGTCGTTATTTGAATGAACGGTATTATGATGATAAAGCAAAAGAATTCCATGAACTTAGACTAGGACAACTCACTATTGATGAGTTTGTCACTAAGTTTACCAATTTACTAAGGTATGTTCCTTACATTAGGGAAGAAAAAGCAAAAGTTCAAAGGTTTTTGAATTGCTTACCTACTGTGTACAAGGAGAAAATTGAATTTGATAACCCAAAGAAAATGGATGAGGCTGTTAGAAAAGAAAGATTATGCTATCAGCAGTTTAAAGGTAAAGCTGAACAAGGAAAGAGCTGGCTGAGCAAGGGTGAGTTCAAAGGTAAAAGACCAAAACCAGCATATCTGAGAAATTTTGGTAGAGATCATCAGCGGAAAAAATTCAATAAACCAAAAGAAAGTCAAACAACTCAGTCCCAAGTGGCTTCAAAACCAGTAGAAGGGAACAATAAAAAGGAAGGGACAGTCAGAATGAAAGAACCTTTGAAATGTTGGGGCTGTGGAGAACCCCATATGATGAGGGACTGCCCCCATCGAAATATACACATGATCAGCAGAGAGCGAGAGGCAACAACTGTAAATGACATAGCCAGAAATATACCAACTATCAGTGCAGCCTTGGAAAATCGGCAAGCAGAACATCAAGCAACCATGGTGGAAATGGAGGGTAAGATTTCTGACCTACCTATTACTGTTTTGATTGATCCAGGAGCTTCTTTGAGTTACATTAGTCCTGGAATAGTAGAAAAATGTAAAATTAAACCTGAAAAATTTCAGCAGTCATGGTTGGTACAGCTGGCCACTGGAACTAAGAGAAAAGTCACACATAAATTGCCCAAAACAGCAATACAATTAAATGGCTTTACAACAGAAGTAAATTTGAATATATTGCCATTAGGATCCTATGATCTGCTGATAGGAATGGATTGGCTGGAAAAGAAGAAAGCTCTGATGAACTGCTGGGATAAAACCCTGCATTGTGTGGATGAAGAAGGGAAACCTTTTACACTAAAAGGGAAACCAAAATCCATTTCGATAAGACAAATATCAGCCTTACAATTAAAAAGAACAGCTAGAAAAGGATACCAAGTCTATGCAGTGCATGTAGAAGAAATAGAACAGCAAACTGAGGAAGAGTTACTGGATGCTATACCAGTCATCAGAGAATTTAAGGAAGTCTTTCCCAAGGAAATCCCTCATCTTCCCCCCAAAAGAGAGATTTATTTTTCAATCGATCTGGTACCAGGAGCAACACCTGTTTCCCGAGCACCTTATCGAATGAGCCCTCCTGAACTAATGGAACTGAAAATGCAATTACAGGAATTGTTAGATAAAGGGTATATCAGACCAAGTGTGTCTCCTTGGGGAGCCCCGGTTTTATTTGTGAAAAAGAAGGATGGAAATTTTAGGATGTGCATTGAATATCGTCAGCTGAACAAATTGACCATTAAGAATAGATATCCACTTCCTAGAATTGATGATCTTTTTGATCAAGTGAGAGGAGCTTCAGTCTTTTCCAAGATAGACTTAAGGACTGGTTATCACCAGCTTAGAATTAAGGAAGAAGACATCAGCAAAACAACATTTCGAACCAGGTATGGGCATTACGAATTTGTAGTCCTACCTTTTGGTTTGACAAATGCCCCTGCCTCATTTATGTGCCTGATGAACAGTCTGTTGAATAAGTATTTGGACAAATTTGTTCTTGTGTTCATAGATGATATCTTAGTTTACTCCAAAAATGAGGAAGAACATAAGGAACACCTGAGAATAGTGTTGAAAACTTTGAAAGAAAATCAGCTATATGCCAAGTTCAGTAAATGTGAATTTTATAAAGATAAAATTCAATATTTGGGTCATATTATTTCTGAAAAAGGGCTTGCTGTTGACCCTGAAAAGGTAAAAGCAATTAAGGAATGGCCAGTCCCAGCTGATGTTTCAGCAGTAAGGTCATTCATGGGGATGGCAGGCTACTATCGTAGATTTGTGGAAAGATTTTCTGCCATAGCACATCCCATCACTTCATTGCAAAGAAAGGGTGTCAAGTTTGTGTGGACTGAAAAATGTCAAAACAGTTTCGAACAATTGAAACAAAAACTTATTTCAGCCCCTATATTAAAAATTGTTGATCCTGATAAAGAGTTTGTTGTATGTACAGACGCTTGCAGAGAAGGGCTAGGAGGAGTCCTATTGCAGGAAAATTCAGTTATTGCCTATGAATCTAGAAAACTGAAAACTCATGAACAAAATTACAGTGCATATGATTTAGAATTTGCAGCTGTTATCCATGCTTTAAAAATGTGGAGACACTATCTGCTGGGGAAGAAGTTTACATTGATGACTGATCATATTAGCCTCAAATATTTTTTCTCCCAAACTGACCTGAATGCAAGACAAGCCAGATGGCTGTCCTTTCTAAGTGAATTTGATATGGACATAAAGCATATCAAGGGGAAGGAGAATAAAGTTGTTGATGCATTAAGTAGAAATGCTTGTCAAAATTTAAACAGCATGGGGAGTAGTGCCCATATGGAGGTAGAGGAATTGGTGGGAAAAGCAGCAACTCAAGATCCCAACTATGAAGCACTCTTGGTGAAATTACAGACAAGGGATAAAACAGATTACACTAAAAACCAACAAGGGCTGCTCTATTACAAAAAAAGGTTGTATATTCCAAATATAGAGTCATTGAAAAGAGAAATTCTAGATGAATATCACAAACAACCCTATGCAGGACATCCAGGATATCAAAAGATGTTAACAGCCTTGAAGAAGAAGTTGTTCTGGCCAGGAATGAAGAGAGATGTGGCAGAGTATCTAAGTAAGTGTATGGAATGTCAACTGGTTAAGGTTGAACATCAACATCCAGCAGGTCTTCTAAACCCTTTGCCAATTGCAGAATGGAAATGGGACACAGTTTCCATGGATTTTGTAACCGGACTACCTAAAACCAAATATCAACATGATTCTGTAATGGTAGTAGTAGACACTTTAACCAAAGCTGCCCACTTTATACCAATGAAATCTACCTTCGGAACAGCTCAAGTAGCAAATGTTTTCCTAAAGGAGATAGTAAGGCTTCATGGAGTTCCTAAAGTAATTGTTTCAGATCGAGATGCTAAGTTTACAGCAGCATTTTGGAAAGGATTGTTTGGAGGGATGGGTACTAAGCTGAATGTTAGTACTGCCTATCACCCTCAAACAGATGGGCAGACAGAAAGGACGAATCAAATTTTGGAGGATATGTTGCGAATGTATGTGATGGATAGACCATCAAAGTGGGAAGAATATCTGCATCTAGCTGAATTTGCCTATAATAACAGCTACCAATCTTCTATTAAGATGAGTCCGTTTGAGGCACTCTATGGGAGAAAGTGTTGTACTCCCTTGAGTTGGAGTCAACCAGAGGATAAACTGGTGTTGGGACCAGATGCACTACAAGAGATGGAAAAAATTGTCAAGAAAATACAAAGAAATATCAAGACAGCACAAGATCGACAGAAGAGCTATGTTGATAAGAAAATAGTGCATCGAGAATTCAAAGTAGGGGATCATGTGTATTTGCGCATCAAACCCAAAAAGAGCACACTTTATGCAGGAAGTTGTGCAAAACTAGCTCCTAGATATTGTGGGTCTTTTGAAGTTTTAGAAAGGGTGGGACCAGTGGCTTACAAGCTGGCCTTACCACCCCATGTTAAAGTGCATAATGTGTTTCATGTTTCATTATTAAAAAGATATGTGCATGATGCTTCTCACATAATTGATTGGAATGTTGTACAGGTGGAACCAGAAGGGGAGTTTCTGCCAGAACCGCTTCAAATATTGGAGCGGGAAGAAATTGAATTGAGAAACAGAACAGTGGTCAGAGTAAAGGTGCAGTGGAAGCACTTTACCGCTGAAGAAGCCACTTGGGAAAGGGAAGCTGAAATGATGGAGAGATATCCATTTCTGTTTAAATGAACTCTAGTAGTTGAATAAGAACACCGAGGACGGTGTTTATTTTCAGAGGGGGAATATGTAACACCCCCAATTTGTGTGTTGAATTTTTAAAAAATTGGAACAGTTGAACTTTAATCTAAAGGGGGTGGACCCCAAGGGATAAGTATGGTGTGAATGTAGTATTGGCATATTTATTTAGGAAATGATAAAATGATTGTGCATTTTGACCAAGATGAAATTGAGATGCTTGCCAAATCCATGAGGATGGATAAAGACTGACAGAATCCCCAAAACCTTTCAAAAATCCTTGGAAAGAAATTAATTTAGATTGAGGAGGAATCTAAATTTCCCCAATGAAAGAGGAGTAGTTGGGAAGAGGTAAAAAAAAATTTGGAAAAGGCGAGGAAAAGCTTAAAGAAGCTAAAGATAAAATAGGAAGCCTAGGCTAAACGGAAAGAAAGCATCTATTTGTCTGGATCTGAGTGGCTATACTTTGAAATATGAGCTTAAATAAAATTTGCTACTAAGCGGATAGGAGGTTGATCTTTCTAGAGGTGATCTCGCTCGGGAGTGGGCGTGGAGACAAAGAGGACTCTAAGGTTGGGAGGTTGATGGCTACTGAGATTGTGGTATGTTAAAAATTTTGTTATTCTACTTTACAGTGTTATGAATTGGCTACATATATAAAAATAATTAAATAAATTCAACGTGATTGATGTTAGTACTACATTTAACGAATCCATCTAAGGCATTCACTACGGTCATTTAGTTGTAGACCGGAAATCCATGAGTAAAACAGAAGCTCAAAACCAATTGTGGTTTTTTTAAATAAAGTTACTTAGTCTCTATGGAAAATGAAATATTCTCTTAACTGCAACAAATACAAATGTGAAAATTGTGTTCATATGTATAATAGAACAATATGGTAAGTCTTTGAAGTTACATGGTGCAAACAAACATGAAAAGAAAATGAATAGTAGAATCTTACATTCAAACATGTGAAAGAAAAACATGATTCTATTCTATACGATTATTATAGAAGTTATAAATGTATATCTTCCATTGCTAGATCCATCCTTGAGCCTTGAAATAAGTATAGTAAGCAAAAGATTCTAAATATAATTAAAGTCCTATAGTCAAGTCCTAAGGAATGCATACTAGGTATGCATCAAATATATATGCATTCTACGATACAAATAGTTATTGTGTGTGAATTCTTTAAATATATACATCAAATGAATGAATATAGGAATGTTTCTGGTATATATTTGTATGAAATTTGTAATAGAGCCGAATGGTAAATGGATACAAAATATATTAAGTACATGTCTAGTAGTTATGGACTGAGGAGACGCATTATAAACCTATAGCGGTGATACATTACCTACGGTACTACGGTGCACGTCATACAATACACCTATTCCAAATCTTGGAACAACTATATAGTAATAAACACTGAATTTAAAATGTATGCATCCTATTCAAATTATTATTGAACATCTTGCAGATAACAAGTAATGACCGTCTTGGGCGTGATCTCTGAGAAATGAACCACAATGATACTTTGTGCGTGGGTTGAAAAAGTGCCAGGTGAAACAAATATAAATCATTATTTTATGAACGGTCACAATACAACGTCAAAGTTAAGTATTTATTTTGCATGATACGTTAATTTTACCTTAAACGCTAAGACTATCATCTTCCTAGGCTTCTGAATTCTGACATTATAATTACATTCTAACCATCATATATAGGAATAATCTTAAAACAAAGCGGTGATAAATATGATTATCCTCGAGTTATAAAAATAGGAGTAAATACTACTTACTAACATTACAATTTTATGACGTCCAAATCACCTCTTGTCTTTGTGCTGATATATAGTGTCCGTATTTAGTTTGCTATCTCTGTCAGTCAACATTAACGCTGTTTCGGTGGTGACAAATGCAGTTCTGACTTACCACATGCGTTGCATGAACTATTAGGCAGAAACTACAGAAGATATATGGCGGTATAATGATATACATAGCTATTAACTTGGAAGTAATTCTCGGCAAAATAACATCATGACAGGATAACAACGGTAATAATTGATAACAGGAGTGCGAAAAAACAAACAAGTGCTATACCGCCTAGAAAATAGTTATCACACAACTTCAAAGAACAGAGAAACTACTGTTGCATTAACATAACGATAATCATTTAACATTATTACCAAAATAGAGCGTTTGTAGGGTTAATGGCGTTGAGTAGAAATAACAGACGAAATTCCATTGCATTTCATAAACCTCTTTTATTTAGGAAATAAACCCCGAGGGGAAAAGGGCATAGTAGGGTTGGGAGAATGGCGGGAACACTTGCACCCCGATTCACGGAAGTCAGCACACGTTAAGCAGACGTATAAGCTGAAATAGAAACGTTTTACGGTCTCATGGCCCCAAAGTAGAATTATTTGATGAGGGAGAGAAATAACACACTTCGAATATAAATACAAAGCCTTGCCATCATGAAGTGATAAAGTCATCCTACCACCTCCATTAACTGAGTCTTGCACTACAAATGTGAGCCTCAGCCCACTTACGGGGAATGATTGAAACAAAAAGAGGTGAACCTCGGCAATGATAACCCATGTCCTTCCTGAAGAATCGATTCAGGGGCCATCTGTTCTACAGTGCTAGAACAAATGAGTTAACATAGTGAAACACAACGAATAACCATAAAACACCTTGGAAGAAAGCAGAGCAAGTGGCGCTTCCAAAGCGAATAGAAGAAGTGAATACAAGTGCAATGATGATAGGAAGACAACTGGCAGAGATAGAGTTACTGTGGTGAAGAATGCACGGCACTTGACTAATGAGCCGCGGTAAGCAACCCGAAATCACGGAATCGGTCATGAACCCACGCAACAACGGTAAAGCATGAAAGATAAAAAAACAAAGCGACAATATTAAAACAACGAACAACAGTGAGCTAGGATAAAATAAAGAGAATACACTCGATAACAAAAACAACGAAACTTGGATCTATGTACAGCAGGAAACCCTAGGTCCAAATCGGCCATCGTACGTGGTGTCCGTCCTTTGGAATGACGCAACTACCTAAACGTTGTTCAAAATCCCGAGGGGGGATATCACGAAATACACGTGGCATAACCCTCACTTTCTGGTCGATAGGTTAAAAATGGCCCCCCTTTGGATTTTCCTGTCTGGACGACGAGTGCGTGAATGCATCTATACCAAAACGTCCTTTCCATCTTTTCTATCCAGTGACTGATGGAAACGTTCTTGGAAAGAAGATGTAGTACGAATGATAGAACCCTTATTCTTGAACTGTACCAAAACGGCGGCACCGGAAACCTAATGGCGATGGATGGAAAGGCGCGTACATCTTTCCTAAGCCAAATGGCGATTCAGCCATTGGTACACTCTCCCCGATACGCGGACACGTAATGATATCACCACAACAACCCTTATTAAATCGCATATAAACACAGGTAAAACATTAGTATTTGTGGCTATATCGAAAGATTAAATATCACGCTTATAGGTTGAGAGATAAAAACTATGAGGAGAGGTAATTAGATACAACCTTGATTATTTCCACCGTCAGAATTTATCATATAAATCCCATCGGAGCGTTATACAATAAAATAGCAGTATGAAGGAAATTGAAAGTTGCTGGGTTTAGAACTGGAAGTTACGCTAGAGCATTTTCTGAGAGAACGATATAAACGGTTGTATAGAACTTATTTTATTATGCATCAGATCATTTAATACACAGAAGCACTCTTGATTTGACCACGACCATAGATATCGGTCAAGGTAAGTTAACTTGTCTTAACGACTTCAAATACAAAATTTAATACGAGACTAATGTAACTAAGGTTATACACATGCTGGTGTGTTGAATGAAACTTATTAAGTGCAATATTGCTAACGGAGTTAAGGGTATGGGGCTCAAAAGAGTAACAATATTCTCCACATATTATATATATGTACCCTTGGGATATGAAGGTCTAAAACAGGTAGAAAAAAAAAGTCTTGTTTCAAATGAAAGTAAAAAAGAAAGGGATAAATATTTAGTTTTAATAACTAAACTTTAATGGGAGGTAAATGAGATAACCTGAGTTGAACTAGTGAAATATATATATATATATGAATAAAAAAAAAAAAAAAAAAAAATTCCCTTGACTGGAGGTGTTACGGAAAAGGAGTGCCTCACTGTACATCAATGAAAGCACTATTGTAAACATGCATTGTATGAGAAATTCAAAACAATTGACGGTATCAACTATACATAATACAGAATAATAAAATATTATAGGACGGAGAAAGTAGATATTATTTGATGTCGGTATTAAATTAAATTATAGCTACTATTATTTTCCACAAACATTTTATTATTACTCTTATGATGTAGTACGTCAAAATAATAAAGTCTACAACAACTATTACTACGAAATGAAAATACATGTAGTAGAAACACGGATGCGAAAAAATGAAGAAGATCTTATGGTTCACTTATAGAAATCCAGCATGATGAAAATAAAAAAATTTCATTAGAACAAATGTATAGTGGAAACAATTTAAAATTTAGACTGAAGGACTCATTACTCCTGAAAAGTTGGGGTTATCTATACCAGATATTATATGTGAAAATTAATAATCTGACAAGAGCAGAGAGATAATATTAACTACAATAAAAATAGTAGTGTAATATTTATGGATTCAAGCAAAGCTTTTCGGTAGAAAAATAGAAATACGAGACCATATTGAGGTCACTAACTGAAGATAAAATCATTATCCATAGTTAACCAAGATGAGAATACATTGATATACGATATGTGATCCCATAAATATTACAAGTCGCACAGCATATGGACCAATGGTGGTATTGACGGAACATAGGCATGGCTAGTCAAAAAACAACCCAACCCTGTCATTTCTGATACATAAATCATATGAAAAAGCTAAATGAATATGACGGCAAATCAAGGGTTGCCAGGCAGTGAGTTATTAACCTAAAAGAAAAAATGAGAGCGAGTTATTATGATTCTGACTCTCACCGAGTTTGTAAGCGGTTTTAAAATCGTAAATTGAATGTCGTGTAAATCATGGGACTTTGATACACCTTGTATTACTAGCGAGTATAGTCAACTAGAAGGAACCATTTTGATGCTTACTATATCGGTAAACTAAAATCCTATGGCGAGCAAGCGAAGTTAGAGTTATCTACCTATAGTAATTCGGACTGATTTATAAACGTACATGGAAAACCAAGTAGGCAAAGAGTTATATATCCATTTCAACAGAATACAAGAGGCGTCAATATCTCATAAATTTAGGATGGAAAAACTAGGAATATTTTAGATTGGTCTCACCATTGAAAGAAGTTGCACCATTCCATCGATGGAATGAGGGCTTAAATCGAATCATTAGTGGTAGGGCGATGATGAAGAGTGTCTCGAACACATCGCTAGAGCCGGAAATAGTTTAGAGAAAAGAGTTCAAAAGAGTTAGCGATGCCTTATGAAGAAAGCGACATGGTGAATCCGGATTCAGCTCACCATTCAAACCTTTCCGCTCTGAGCTAACGTTAAAACCCTACTGAGAGAATAAATGAATAGAAATATCATCACAAATGAAGAGCATATTGTCGACACATACTGCTTCAAGGCACCAAAGATTTGACAATCCATCGTTTCTAAAGATGCAGCAAACTAGATTAAATCCGGAATTGAAAAAAATAGATCGAATAAGCTGAGAGTCATGGAAAATTTATATACACTGGACATTGACAACTTAGTGGGAACTTGAGCCATAAGGGGAAAAATGCACTTCATTATCATCAAGGAAGCGAACGTGCCTGGAGAAAGGTCGAGCCATTGTGAAATGGGCACTAACTATCAAAGAACCCAAACCATATATACACAGAAAACCCTAATCTGCTACAGTTCAAACCATCCATGTAGGATGATAAAACCCTGCCTTAATAATTACAGAGGAAATTGCAAAAGACATACAGAACGTATAAACGCATGAATAAAATATATAAATCAAAATCATACAGTCTGATAGAAAATCCCAATGAAATTAGATTTATTATAATTAACTGCAGAATAGAGTAGTTCCTGAAAGACATCACATTTATGAATAGGACTCCAAATAACATCAAATACATAGCAAATTAGGTTCTAATAGGAATTTCATAAAAACTAAATGAGATGCATGCAGTTGAAGGCATAAATTACCTTTATAACACCATAAATTATGACAGGGTGGGACTACGGATAGAGACGAGTACAGCACTCCAACATCCAGTTCAATGAGATTTAGGTAAGTGAAAAGAACATGGAATGTATAACATGGACATAGATCACAATTTACATATACTCATACCAATAAACTTAAGTTTGAATGATACAGTGTACTCATAACATGGGATGGCGATATTCATGACAAGGATGGATGTATACAATAAAACATATGTGGCTGATCCGTGTAAACTGTAAGATATAGATACTGTGGAAGGTATTTACACAGTTAAGGGAAATATATTAAGTTGAAAAAAGAGATAGGTGTAGTACACCCCGATTTGCAATACAGAGCAAGAGGATATACATTCAAGGTGGATATGAATATGATAAGCGAGATTGGAGAAAGTATTTTGTTATTTAATATAATATTAAACCCGGATATACTTGTGGTAAGCAACAAAACGGAAAAAAAAAAAAAAAAAAATTGGAGGTAGAAACTGTTACAAATGGTATAGAGCCAAGTATACAAAGCCCAGGCTGTTATTTGGCCATGTACTCCACTATTATTTATGTACACTTGTATAAATTATTCACTGGTGAGAAAAATTTTCTTTATGCTTGATGCAATATTTTAGTGACAGTCTGTGAAAACTGAGAAAAAGTCAAATATATTTAAATTGAAATTTATGTCGATACGCGTGATGAAGATAATACACGGATCCCCAATGCTTGGTGATGTCTATGTTTCACGGTTGCTGTCATTTTGAGCTAAGGAGATCCAGATGACAGTTATAATGGCAGTGAGGAGCGGAAAAACTCATCGAGACTAGCACGCGAACGTGAGAAGGTGAAGGTTGGAAGAGGAGAATTTGATGAGTCGAGGAAGATGATGATGTTAGGCATCGAGTATAGAAACTGAAAAGGAATTACGGGGAATTTCAGAAATCAAACCTCCCTCCTAGTGGGGAGAATGGTAGAAGCTGATTTGTTGAACATGATTAAAGTACTTCCGGGTCTGTTCTGAAATCCAATGCGAGGCGATTAGTTGTCCACCCGACTACAAGGTAAGGCCTACCTTGTGGTGGGAAGACGAAAATGGTTCATGCCATTGATAAAGAAAAGACGGAGTTACTTGGGAGAAGACTACAAAAGTTAAGTTCAAAAAACTAGCTACTTAAATGGAAACGTTATAGATGATAAAGCTGAAATAATTTATGACTGAGCTAGGATAGCTTACTATTGATGAGTTTGTCACTAATTTCTAAGAATTTGTTTAGGATATGTCCTTATATTAGGGAAGAAAAGGAAAGGTACAAAGGTTTTTATTTATTTTGCCCTCTGTATACAAAGGAGAATATTGAGTTTGATAGCCATGATGGAAGAAGAGCTGTTGGAAAAGCTAGATTGTGCTACTTGATTTAAGGAAAAATTGAGCATGGGAAAAAGCGGGTAACCAAGGGTGAGTTCAAAGGAAAAGCAGAAACCGACATTTTGAAGAATTTTGGCGGGGATCATCGGAAGGGAAGAAATTTAACAAACTAGGAAAGTCAAACTGCCCAAATACAAATGGTTTAAACTACATAGATGGAACTATAGAAAAAGAAGGCAGTTAAAATGAGATGCCAAGTGTGGGGATGTGGAAACCCCCATAGTATGAGGTTGTCTGAAACATTGAATGATTGCAGAGACCAAGAAGCATTCATAAGTAAATGAAATAGCAGAAATATACCACTCTCAGTGCATTATGAAGATAGGCAAGCAAGTGTAAATGCCATGGTTGAAATGGAGGTGGGTACACATTAGTCTATTCCTAATTTTAATTAGTTGATTGCTTCTTTGAGTTACGATAGTCAGTGATAAATGTAATCTATTACATGAAAAATGTCAGCAATCATGGTTGGTTGGTGGCCTTTGGAACCAAGAGGAAGATGCTTGTCATTCCCAAGACAACAATTAATTAATAGTTTTCAACGAAGTTAATTCCAACGATACACCATTAAGGATTTCATATAAACTGGCAGGCAAGATAGATGCATTTGGAAAAGAAAAAGAGCCATGATGAACTATTTGGGATAAGACCACGGATTGTAGACAATGAGGGAAACCTTTTATTCTCAAGAAAAACCAAACCTATCTTTGTAAGAAAAATATCAGCTACTGCCAATTAAGCAAACCTTGGAAAGGATACCAAGTATGCAGTACATGGAAGAACTAGAGCAACCTTCTCAATCAAATTTGATGGATACATTAAGTGGAAGAGAGTTTAAGGAAGTATTCAGTTGATCCTATTCCTCCCAAAAGAGAAATTGACTTTTCAATGATTTGATAAGAACAACACATTTCTGAACCCCTTATGGAATGAGTCCCCCAGACTCATGGAACTAAATGCAATTGCAAGAATTGCTGAATAAAGGCGATATTAAGTAAGGCATGTCTCCTTAGGAGCACAGTTCTATTTGAAAAAGAAGGATGCAGATGCTAGAGATATTGCATTGATTATATTAGAAAGCTAAATAAGTTAACCATTAGAAACAGATACCCTTTACAAATTAGTGATCTTTTTTTTTTTTTGACCAAGTGAAAGCAGTATTTTAGAAGATTGACTTAAGCACTAGTTATCACCAACTTAGATGTAAAGAGGAAGACATTAGCAAAACAACTTTTTGAACAGGTACTTGGGTCACTCTGAATTTGTAATTCTCTGCCCAAACTAACAAAATGCCTATACCTTCATCAACAATGAACAGTCATTAAAATAAGTACTTGGATAATTTGTACTTGTGTTCATAGATGATAATTTTGGTTACTCAAAGAATTGAGGAAGAACACAAGAGCACTTGCAGAATAGTATTACAAACTCTAGAAAAAACCCGATTATATGCCAAATTAATTAAATGTAACGTTACAAAGGAAAAATCCAATACTTGGGTGTAACATTTGGAACAGAGGTTGGATGTTATTACAATCAGGAAGCTATTAAATAAAAAGAGGCTGTACTAGCGTGTTTCAGCGGTGAGGTGGTACATGCGGGGATTGCCGGTTATTATCATGAGATTTGTGGAGAGATTTTCTGCCATAGCATAACCATAACCTCACCACAAAGGAAGGGAGTCAAATTTATTTGGACTGAAAAATGTAAAACAATTTCGAAGACATTCAAATTAAAATCACTGAAGCCTATATTGAAAATTGCAGATCTGATAAAGAATTTGTTAATATTACGGATACTGTAGAAGGGTTGGGAGGGATTTATTGCGGGAAAATTCGATTATTGCATATGAGTCTAGGCCAGAACACATGAGCAGAACTATAGTGCATATGATTTTGGAGTTAGGCTGTACATTATTCATGCTGAAGATGTAAATTTTATCTTCTTGGAAAAATTTATTAGGCCAAATCATATTAGTCATCTTCCTTTTTCCCAAAGCGATTTGAATGCGGGCCAGACAAATGTTGTCTTTACAGTGAATTTGATATTATTTTAAAACATATGGAGGAAAGAAAGTAAATTCTTTGATACTTTGAGAAAAAATGCTTGTCAACACATAAACAGCATAGGGCAGTGTAAGATTGGAATTAGAAGGTTAGTAGAGAATGAAAATTGCCTTGGGGCCAGGATTCAAATTATGAAACACTACGGAAAAACTACTAAAGAAAGAGATAGTTGACTACACTCAAAACCAAAAAGGAGCTGATCTTCTACAAAAAATAGATTATATATCCCAATGTAGAAACTTTGAAAGAGATTCTAGATGAATATCATAAACGGTGGCCTAGGGGCATCTTGGATATGAGAAAAATGTTAACATCTTTGAAAAAAAGTTGTTTGTATGAGGAATAAAAGAGATGTGAGTGTTGCTTGATTAAATAAGGTGTAACTAGTCAAAGTTAGACATAGGCATCCTGTAGTCTTCTAAACCATACCGATTACAGAATGGGAAATTGGACTGATTCTATAGATTTCATAACGGTACTACTGAAAATCAAATACCAACACAATTTAGTGATAGTATTGTGGAATAACAACAAAAAGTACACACTTATGCACAGCGAATACTTTAGGACGGCCAAATGCATGATCTTAATTCACAGAGAGATAGTAAGGTTACATGGAGTCCCCAAGATGATTGTTTTCAGGCAGATATACTAGGATTAGAACGGCATTTGGAAAATGATTTAGGCATGGGTACAGTTCGTTAGGTACTACCTACCACCTCAGACAAAACCAGTCCAGACAGAGAAGAGCTTAATCAGATTTCGGAGGATATGTTGATGTATTCTTGATGGATAAACCCTCAAAATGGGAAGACTACTTGCAATTAGCCAAATTTGCCTATAATAACATCTATCAATCCTCCATCAAGCAGTGTTGAAGCCTCTATGGAAAGTCATGCTATTTGAGTTAGGTCTATTTTGGTGCTAAACTAGTGTTGGGACTAGATGCTTTCTGAGATGGAAGAGGAATTATTTAAACAAATACAAAGAAACATCAAGACGGCTGGTCCTTGAGAAAGATTATCTTTGATAAGAAGTCATAGAATTCAAAGGAGTGGGGGAGCATGTGTGCTAGCGTAATTAAACTTAAAAACTGCTATGCTGAGTTGTGCAAAAATTGGCTCCTGGATATTGCGGTCCTTTTGAAGTATTAGAAGGGTGGGACCCGGTGGCTTATGGTAGCCCCACCACCCATGTTAGAGTGCATGATGTGTTTCATGTTTCATTACTAAAGATATGGCCGCTGATGCTTCTACATAGTTGATTGGAATGTGATACAGGTGGAGCTGAAGGGGAGTTCCTTCAGGCTTCTTCGAATATTAGAGTGGGGCAGGGAATTGAATTGAGGAATCTAACGTGTAAAATTCAAAGGTGCGATTGGGAAGCACTTTGTGCTGAAGAAACTCACACAGGAAAGAGAAGAGTACAAGAATGATGGACCAATATCCATTTTGTTTGAAAAAAATAGACTCTAGTAGTTAAATATAAACAAAGAGATAGGTGTTTTCTTTGAAGGGGAATATGCTCACCCCTATTTGTATATTTCTTTCACTTCTACATTTGAACTTTAATCCTAATGATGGACACAAATGGATAGTATTTGTGGATATAAATTCAATATTTCATTTTGAAATTTAAATAAAATAATGTTATGAGATTAATTATTCGAGAATTGTGAGAGATCACTTGCTAAATCCATGAGGATGGATAGAGGCAAATAAATTTCTAAATCTCAAAATCTTAAGAAGAATTTAACAGTCAGATTTTATGCAGAGGAAAATGTAGTTTCCCCAATGATGTGGAGAGTAGTTGGGAAGAATTAAAAAAATTTGGAAAGAAACCTCTTAGCAACTTTAAAGGCCCAAAAGTGGGAAACCTAGACAAAATAGGAAGAAAAGCATCCTGATATTTTGGACGCGGTAAAACAGACTTTGGGAACAATAGCTTAAAATAAGCTACTCTAAACAGATTAAGTTGATGCATGGTGGAGAATTTCGATCTCGACTCGGGAGTGAGTTTGGAGATAGAGGAACTCTAGGTTAGGAGAGACTGGTCATGCGGCGGTGGTATGCTTAATAGTGTGTGAATGAATAATTTTCCTTATATTTTATCTTTGGTGTTCCATACATTTCTGAAATTCTAGAAGAGTACATCCTCTAGATACGTTTAATTGTAGAACGAGTGGTTTTGAGTCATCGACGAGAATCTCTAAACGAGAACATGGTTTAAATGCAGGAGATACAATTATTATCCAATAACCAAGTTATTTAAGTAAATTTAAAACCTATTGTTGATAGGAAAGACATACAAACATCTATGAAGTTATTTTTAAAAATAGTTATGTGAAATTAATGAATCCACATGCAGTAGGTAATATAAACACCCAATGAAAAATTTTAATTCAATGGCTTGAGGAATAAATGCATAGAAGTATCTCGGACTTATAATTTAGAATCTTGTGACATCATTATACCTTTGTGAAAATTCTTATATTAGAAAGAGGAAAGGAGTGCTACTTGTACACTTCATTGGCATTATTATAAAACATCACTATATGAAAATTCCATGAAAACAATTATAACCCAAATTATCAACTCTACATATTATAGGAATGATAAAATATTATGAATGATGATATCAACGATATACGCTATTAACTTATTCTATAGCTATATTTATTTTCACAACATTTATAATAAGCTACTCTTATGATGTATTAGATAAAATAATAGAGATACCTTAAAGCTATTACTTTAGTAAATACATTTAGTAGCTCTGAATCTCGAAAAATACGAAAGAGAGATACTATGGTTCCTTATAGGCTCAAGCGAGTAGAAATAAAAAGAATTCCATTGACAAATATAGTGAAGCAATTTAAATTCGAAGGAAACAGAAGGACTCATTCTCACGAGAGAAAAGTTGAGTTATCTAATCCGGATATTATATAGCCAGAAAATTAATAAATACGAGGCAAAGACGAGAAGATAAATATACTTCTATCAAAAATATTAGCGTAATAGGTGGATTAAACAAGAGAAAAAAATTTCAATAAAATAGAAAATACGAGGCCATATTCGATTCACCATACAGAAGAGTGAAAATTCATTATCCATAGTTAACCAAGATGCGAGAAACCCTATTGGTATACGAATCTACGAGTCCATAAATATTACAGAGTACGCACATATATGGACCAATGAATTCGTATTGATAGACATAGACATGGCTAGTCAAAAGAAAACCTTGCTTAACTTGTCATTTACGGTACATAAATGTATGAAAAGCCAATCGACAGTAGAGCGATAGATCTAGGGGTTGCCGGACGATCGATTATTAACTGCAGGAAACAAAATAAATGAAGCAGAGTTATTATAGTTATGAGCTCTCACGATTTGTGACGGTTTTCAAATAAATACGGTGGAATAAATCGTGTAAATCAAATAGGACTTTGATGCCTTGTATAAAACGGAAGTATAGTCGACCTCACAGAGAGACACGATATATATATATCACGAGTAAGCTAAAATCGAACGAACGTGATAAATTTAGGAGTTATCTTTTCATAGTAATTACAGCACAGTTATAAGCATACACTGGAAGAAACCAAACCAGGCAAAGAGTTATATATCATTTCCCATAGAGGAATCTTGAGAGCGTGATATCTCTCATAAACGTTAAGGATGGACAACGAATTCAATACATAATTGAGTCTCACCATTAGAAGAAGGATTGTGCCATTTAAGCTATGGAATGAGAGACTAGAATCGAATCATCGAGCTGGCGGGTGATGATGAAAGAGTGTCTCGAACACATCCACAACGAAGCCACGGAAATAGTTCGAGAGACAAAGAAGAGGTCAAATGAGTTAAAGATGCCTTATGAAAACGACATGAGTGAGAATAAGAGATTCAACTCATAAGACAAAAACCTTTCCACTCCTCGAGATAGCATTAAACCCTACGACAAAACAAATCGAACTAAGAAATCATCACAAGTAAGAGAACATAATATGCGACACATACTCATCGAAAAAGGCATAAAGCTTGCTGCAAGGAAAATCCCATGCACACCAAAAGTCAAAAAAAAAAAACTCAATTCATCAGGAATTGAACAAAATAGATCGAGGAATGCACAGTATGGAGGAGAAAATTTATATCTGGACGGCAGCAACTTAGTGGAACTTGAGCCATGAGCGCACTCGTATCACAGAAGACGAAACGTGCCTCGGGAGAAAGGTCAGTTGAAGTTGAAGGTGAAATGAACTGCTCGTAAAAGAACCCAAACCATATATACCTCAGAAAACCCTAATCAACTACACATGATTCCAGCCATCCACGTATTGGACGATAAATCTTTCATCGTAGAAATGCAGGGACTTTTTGAACGTATAAACACACGGGAATAAAATACATAAATCAAATCGCTGAGTGATAGGAAAATCCACAGCGAAATTGATTATGCCCAACACGTCTCAGTGGTTCACGAACATCACATTTATGAATAGGACTCCAAATAAAAGATAATACATAGCAAATTAGGTTCTAATAGAATTTCTAGAACAAACGAGATGCATACGGATTCGAAGCGTAAATTGCATTTATAACACACCTTATAAATTAACGCAGACGGGGTGGGACTATGAATGCCGGCGAGTACAACACTCAACAATCAATTCAAACCAGATCCCCGAATTGAGACGAAAAGAGCATGAGACGTAGAATGAGACCCATACGTCTAGTTACATGTTAACTCCATACCAAGCAACAAACTTAAGTTCGAATGATGATGCAGTGTACTCACATCTTTATTCTGAGGATCAGCCCGATCCTCATGACAAGGATGGATGTATACAATAAAACATATATGTGATACGTGTAATATGAATATAGATACTATTGGAAGGTATATTTACACAGTTAGGGAATATATTAAGTTGAAAAAAGAAAGAGAGAGGTGTAATTACGCCCAATTTATAATAAGAGTAAAGGGATATGAACTCAAAGGGTAGAATCTGAATATGACAAACAAGATTGGAGAAAGTATTTTTGTTATTTTATATAAATTATTTGAATATATATGGTAAGCAACAAAGCGGGAAATTTTTTTTTTGGAGGTAGGAGCATTACGGACACTTACTCTGCCTAGCACATGCGAAGGAGCTCAGCCTCGGGTATAATTTTTTTGGGTCGGAGCTAGCCAAGCTGCAATAGTGCTCAAGATCTCTCATAATTTACAGCAGATCTAAAGAAGTGGCCAATTCTAGCTAAGATAACACTGTCCATGGGCTTGATAGCAGTACATGGTAGATTATGTTATTTCTATCTCCCTTTATACAATGAAATAATAAATTTGACATCATAACGTGACCACGGAAAGCAGCTATGATCACGCAGGTCTTTATATAAACTCTCAATTTTCTCATGCACCAATATCACATTAGAAGATAATCCTTATAGCCAAAAGAACTTAATCTTTGATAGAAATAAAAATGATCTCTTTCTAAATGAATTAAAAACTAATTTGCTTCCTTTATCTGGTATAGAAAACATAGATGACCTCTATCATAATTTTACTACAACCCTCTCATATTCTATTAACAAGTTCTCAATTGAAGTTTCAAGTAATAAAAGAAATAGCAAAACCAACCGATGTTATGACAAAGATTGTAAAAGTGCGAGGAGAGAAATTAAGGGAGTTGTTGATGAATCTATTAAAATTGAAAGGATAAAAAATTACAAAGCCCTAACTAAAAGGAAAAAAATGCAATATATTCATGAAAGACAAGAGAATCTCTTACACCTCTCTAAGGTGGCTCCTAAGAAATTCTGGAGGCAGATTCTAACTAGGAAAACTAAAGATAATAATAAATTTTCTTTACACGACTGGAATTCCTATCTTAAAAAGCTTTATGAATCTCCAAATGTCAGGGATAACTTTGAAACCCTGCTCACAACAAAATAAGTTTTCTCATTAGAAGACATTGATTTTGGGATTAAACGCCTGGAAAATGGGAAAGCTAAAGACATTGAAGGTTACTCGGCAGAAATCTTAAAAATTGGAGGTCCTGTCCTCATCCCCCACATCCATAAGCTTTTCAATCAAACAATCAAGCAAGGGTTCCCTAAACCATGGATTCAAAGCCTCATTATCCCTATTTTTAAAAGTAGGGATACAAATAACCCCTCTAATTATCGGACAATTATGATCAACCCTCTCTTCGCCAAGTTATATGGTATTATTTTGGAAAAGAAGTTGAGCATATGGCTTGAAAGTGAAGGTAAGCGAGCTAAAGGCCAAGCTGGTTTTAGAAGGAAGCACTCAACAACGGACCACCTCATTACACGCTTAGGATAATTGTGGAGGAATGCCGCAATGATAAATCCAATCTCTTCTGCTGCTTTGTGGACTTTAGAAAGACTTTCGATACGGTTCCTAGAAACAATCTATGGAATAGATTAGAAGAGCTAAATGTTCCTTTTAAGCTAAGAGTGCCTGCTATAAAGTTATAAAAGAATGTAATTACCTAAGATGTCAAGCTAGATGTCAAAAATGTCATTTTTGATGTCAAAATAATAATAAAAAAAATTCTTTAAATTTTTTTAATCAATGTCATTTTTGATATCAAAATAGTAAAAAATAACACATTGTATTTTGCATTCTAAAAAAATAAACATTTAAAAAAATTAAATTCTTCATTCATCTTGAATCTTTCTTTACTTAACATATGTCAATACTATTGATGACCAAAAAAACAAACAAAGGAAACTTTACTGGGCTTAAAAGAAAATTGACTTTTCCAAATTAAACCTATATATTCACAGCACACCACCCATTAGAATTTATGATTTTTAAATGCATTTGTGTCAAGTTTACAATTATTTTTTCTTTTAACTTATCCTTGTTGATGTTTTAAAATTATTATTCCGAGTTCGAAAAACACAAATACAGTATAGGAAACGTGAAATTCGAGGAAACGTCAAATTCCAAGGGTTGGGTTTCAAATTATGGATGTTGGATGACGTTGATATTGGATAAATGGAAATGGAAAATTGGTTTAAGTTATAATTATTGTTCAAATTTGATGAAGGGCAAAGTATTACGTGGCAATTTTGATCCTAGAATTTTGTTCAACTTTGTTTTTTCCTTCGAGAAGAATCCAAACGACTAAATAAAAAATAAAAAATCCCTTTCACTCTATATATTTACCGGACGTTTATATTTCAACTTCCTTGCCGATTTCAGTTTTGATTTTGTGTCCGTATCTGTTTTATGTGTTAATAAATTAAAATTTATAATAAAGTGTTATGCTATGTGTTAGTTATATCATCGACACGGAATAAAGTTATATAGTTTTATTATTTTTAGTCTTGTGGGTGTTAAAATTTTATTTCATTTTATTATCAAGGTTGTTGGGAAAGATATATTGGGAGGGTATGGTAGGCATACACAACTCTAGCTATACATTGAAGCGCTAGGGCCTACATTGAAACTGGAATCTCAGGCCCACAAATTCAAGCTCGAACAATCCCACTGCTGACACATTGTTAAGTCAAACACTAAGAGAAGCGCGTGCATTAGCTAACAGTTCGTCATCACTGCAACCAATATGGACCCATGGGTCATGAGTCATGAGCACCACCATACCAATCACACCCCACCCTCTTCCCATGGGCATTGAGTCATGAGTACTACCATTCTAATTGGATCCACCTTATTCCCATGGGTCGTGAGTGATGAGTACCACCATACTAATCGGACCCACCTTCTTCCCATGGGCCGTGAGGTATCAACAATAAGAGTTGTCTACTGATGCAATAGAATAGCTCAGACGACAGTTTTTTTCCAAAATCCTGTAATTTTTTTTCTTCAAAAAATCAGGTAGTTGGAGTGTTTGAATTTCATTTTTGATGATGGAAATGAATTCACCACCATCAAAACCACTTAGGGCACCCAAAATACTGAATTTTAACGACTGTAACCCATATTTTCAAAAATATTTGCCAGAATGTTTCATAATCTTATCGGAATTTTTGTGTTATTCTGTGGGTTTTTTAGACTACGGCTCAACAATATGGTAACTTGTGTTGGCGACAATACCATCTATTCCGAACCCATGGAAATCATTAAGAAATCGAACTATGTATCTAGTAGTGAGAAGATCAGTAACAATTGGAGGACAACTCTTTTAATATAGAACATAAGGATTTTTTTTTTTGGTTTGATTACATCATTCCCTCCCATGTCGGGAGAGAAGGAAACACAGTAACATATTTTTTTAGCTAATTGGGCTTGTTTTCAAATTGGGAGTACGTTAGATTCTCCTTGGCCTCCAAGTGGCCTAGGAGAAGAGATAGACAGTCTGAAGCAAATTATGATATGGGAAACAACCATGGCCTTAAACAATTCAGGATTCAGAATCCCCCAATCAAGCCGAGGGTGCCAGAATGGACTCCTCGGGATCCAAGCTATGGTTAGACGACCAAGGAATAAGGACAGTGAGGGAATTAAGTCTCACCCTCACATGCTCGCCAACCATTTCAAGATGGCTAGATGCATGCAAGGCATTTATGTTGTTTTTAGCGATGGGTATTGTCTTTCCCGCCTAGATTTATCTATTGCATGTTTGTCTTGTTAAAATAGCTAACTAACTCCCACATGGAGAGTTATTTATATTAAGAGAGTCAGTTAACTGAGTGTTGAGTCAAGTCGAGTTAAGTGATAGATGAATTTAGTAAGTGTGTGCATGTCAAGTTATATTAGGCGAGTCGCTAGTCCAAAATGTTTAAATACCCTTCATTGGGTTCATTGTAATCAATCAAGTTTGTGTGATCAATAGAAGAGCGGAAACTCGTGTGTTATTTTGTGTGTGAATTATCTGTGTTATTTTGTATCTTTACTCTCATTCCTTTCTAACAATTTGGTATTAGACCGAGGTTATAAAGAAACATAGTTATCGATCAAACATGAGCTATTACCTCAAAATGAGAACTCTAGCCCAAAAAAATAAAAAAACATGAAAAAAACACCCCAAAAACGAAAAGTGTGTATTCCAGAATGCACTTTTTTTTAGGGTCAAATTTCAACATTTTTTTAAATTATGCTAAAAAAAAAAAAATTTCTTGAAAAATGATTGAAAAAACACCCTTGAAACAAAAAATGTGATGCTGGAATCACCAAAAAAAATTGGGTCACAATTTTGACACTTTTTAACGATGAAATTAAAGATAAAATATTAGGACATTGAAAAATCATAAAATTATAGCAAATTTGATACATGATGTTAAATATAAAAATATCATGTCTGAAAGCCTTATAATTCCCAACAATTTTCATCCATCTTGTTAAAGATAAAATATCTTGACTCTAAAAACCCTAAAGTTGTAATTGTTTTCAACCATAGCATTAAAAATAAAATATCATAACATAGAAAAACCCTAACATTTTGACAAGTTTCCAACCATGGTTTTAAAAATATTGAGTTTTTAACATATTTGAACCATGAAATTAAGGATAAATTATATGACTAAAACAATTTTCAAATATTAGCGTAAGACAACTTATCTAATTGCAACCAAAACCTGAAAATCAACCATCCAAACGAAGTGTCCCCTTTCAATGAGGCATAAAATTTTCAGAAATTTTAAAAGTATCCTATACCAAATGTCAACAATAAATAATATCATCGCAATATCATTGCATAATTTTAAAATTCAACATTAATTGTAATATTTTTTTTAATTTTAATCAAAATATCCACTTTGGTATATTGAATATAGTTCATAAATTATTTTTGTAATTCATTGTTTTCCTCTAGATATTCTAAAGAGATGAATTCTTTATAATTAAAACATATAATCCAAAAAACATATAAATGACTCATAACTTCATGTAAGATCATATGGATGTCAAAATATTTATTTCAATTTACCATGCAAATATCAATTACATAAAAATGTCTTAGAAATTTATTCAAAATCAGTCATAGTTTTTGACCCACCATCAAACCCTACATCTTCAGACGAATGAATGTATGCAGATGAAGATGATCCATATTATTCTATTTCATCGACTAGTGCTCCATCTGAGTAAACATGCATGCCCACCATTTCAGGTTTCAAAAGTCTTCAAGATCTAGGACTATATTCAACAGAGTCTCATCTCAACACTATTTCTTCGAGTAGCAATTGCTTCAAAATCTTTATGGTCTTCAAGTGAAGAGTTCCTCTATTTTTCAAATTGAATTCATACACATGTATGTCATCATCCTCCAATTTTAAGAGGCATGTGCGGTGAAAATTTATATTTGAGACCTTCCTTTTTCTATTTTTGCCATTTTTTTATCAACTACCATATCTCGCTTGTACAAACAGTTGATTGGGTGGGTATTTGTGCCATACCAATGTATGCCAACATCTGTAATATCTTCATTTTCTTTAATTACCTTTATAACCTTGGCAACCCAAAATGGATAGCGAGGTGGATCTTCATCTGCTAACAATCCTATCATGCAACCATCATTAACATTATGTAGAGAACCACTGTAAAGGTCTTCCATGGATTCACGTTGTGCACGTGATCTTCTAGAACCAATATATATTTCTCTTTCCTCTACCTGTGGAGAATTAATAATACCTTGAGACTGTTGTTGTTCAATAATGTGTGTTTCCTCATGTTCATTTGGCATATTTTGTGGCCAAATAAATGGATTCTACAAAAGCGTATATTCATTTATTGATCTTGAAATCATATTACTTTGATTATTGAAAAAAGACTCCCACCAAACTGGATCAGCAACATCAAATTACTCATATGTATCTATGTTAAATCTTTAAATTTCTTCCAGACATTCAGAATAAGATATATCTCTCTTATGCCTTCATGCATTATGGAGTTCATCAACTGATTGTAATAAAAATACCTTTGAGGAAAATATTGGATTCTCTCGAATGAACTTCAAAAATACTAAATGTGATGATGGCACCCATTAAGCAACAATTGAATACTTCTTGCCCCATATAAGTGTTATCCAATCAATTATTTTGATATGAAATTGATGTTGGAAGCTAATGTCATTAAGTTTTTCAATGCATTTCTCCTTGTTAGTGTCAGCCTGTTCAACCTGTCACCAGTGTTCAAATATGCTCTTAAAATGTCTTTTTAGGTTCTCAAAGTCAATTTTTTGTCATTTCATTAGGTCTTCAGATAAAAATTTGGTCATTGGCTAGTGTCTCTAGGGCTATTTCCACTCTTTAAAAAAAATTTCACATGACGGTCCTTGTGATCACTCAGTTGAGTGTATCATCATTGAAATATTATCATCATAACTTCTGTCAATGTCATCATGGTTTTCATTCATCTCAGTGTCACCATTAGGTCATTAGGGTTAAGGTCACCAAAATCTGTCATTCCATGCATAAATCCGGCAAATGAGGGG
The DNA here is from genome assembly GCA_034641835.2 of Pinus albicaulis. Taxonomy (NCBI): domain Eukaryota; kingdom Viridiplantae; phylum Streptophyta; class Pinopsida; order Pinales; family Pinaceae; genus Pinus; species Pinus albicaulis. Next base: position 94,201,076 of record CM076572.1, on the reverse strand, counting down.
TGGTAATAGGTAATTTTGTTCAATGAAATTTGGTTTCAAAATGTAATTTATGTTTCAATTATGTAATAAGTTTCAAAGTTCTAAAGCTTAAATTTAAATTTCCAAAGCTACAAGGTTCCAAAGCAAAGTGAAAATCATGAGGTGGGCCACCCTACCTCTTTGAAGAAAATGACTCCAAGCAAAGATATAAAATACCAATTCATTAACTTTTTTCATTCATATCATTGTCAAAGAAGCCCTCTCAGGTCAACAAACTCCTCATTATAAGTTCCATGGTTAGAGCACACTTCAAAGTTTGATGCAAGGTAGCTAGTTGTGTTTCCTAGCCTCCATGTTGCGTTTTCCCCTTCTACACTGTGTTTCCCCCTTCTAAGTCGTGTTTTCCTTCAAGAGGAAAAAAAATCTAAGTTTTAAGGTCTGCAAAGAAATTTCAAATGTTCTTCAGCCTTCTACAAGTAAGTAATGTCTCTTTAAGCCTCCTCATCAGTTGAATTTTCATGTTTTCATGGTGTAATTCATCCAAAGAGCCCCACGTTGCGTTTTGTGGGAGAGATCTTCTTCACAAGTTTGTAAGTTAAGTAAACCATTCCCATATTCATTTTATCTTTCATCACATCCACATACACTCCTTGAAGCCCTCACACCCCCTCATTTTCACTCCCTAAGCTTCTACATCCAAACCCTAGCCCTTGCACCACATCACTATCCCTATGTCGTGTTTTTAGCAGCCTCCTAGACCTAGACCTGTAATAAAACTCCCTAGGTATAATCCTACCCTAATTCCCTCTCATTCCACTTCCTAAACCTTCCTAACACCCTTCCCTACCTCCCTAATTTTTCCAATCCCCATTTCCCTCTCCTAACCTATCCATCCTACTCCATTTCTCCATTACCCTATTTTTCACTATTAGGGTTTTCCCCTTCCAAAGCACATATGGAGGGGAATAAGAGGCCTTACAGGAAGGGAGGCCAAATTTAAAGATATGAGCCCTTAACCACTCATGAAGTGATTTCTTCACCATTATCCAAGCAGTGTTTTCAAAGGGTAGGGTGTCTTCCTTTTTGTGAGCAAGTTGACAGAGTCAAATACCATGCCATATTGACTAAATTGTTTGCCACTCAGCTCAAAAAGGACAAGGTAATGATTTCAGGGGTTACATTCACTAACTGATGTAGTAGAAGAGGCCATAGGGATACCCAATCATGGTGAAAACTGGTTCAATAACCAAGACCTAGAGATTCAAAACTACAAGCGCTAGCTTAGAAGACACTATCAACAACACATGAAGAAGGTTTGTCCTGTTGGGCAGCTCCTTGAGAAGTATACACCACTAATGAAGATCATCATTAAGTACTTAAATTGTGAGGGAAGATTTTCTAGGCTATATAGGTATCATGTCAGACTACTCATACATTTCATAGGGGTAAAGCCACTCAATTTTCCTTACTACCTCTACAAAAGTCTGGCAAAGATGGAAGAAAAAGTTCAACATAGGCATAGTTGTCTTGAAGTCAACCTCTTCCACCATGCTCTTATCAAAATATTTATTTTACACCAACTTGAACAAAATAACATCACTTTGGAAACCTTCATGCAATTCGATGTCTTTATGCCTTCTAGTAACCAACATACTAACCCTAGTTCACCATCAGCACCATCAACACCATCTAGATATGTGGAGGTTGGATCACCTAGCACAGTTTCAACGAGGAGGAGGATTGAGGTCATTCAAACATACTAGGGAGGCAGAAGGCTTATGTTTTCTCCTCAGATTGAGGAAGGGTCCAAGCCCACATCAACAAAACATGGATTACCATTACAACATGAGACATATTTGCATGATGAGGAGCTCATCCATCATGAAATTTACATAGTAGACTTGGAGGCCAGTGAAGAGCATGAAAACCTAGAGCATATCATCAAGGAGAAAGATGATCAGATTAAAGAACTCAAGGACAATTTGGCAAGGGCTAATTTCATAATTTCCTTCCTAGAGCAAGAGAAAAATCAGTTGAAGGTAAAGCAATTGTCTTTAGAGAAAAATCGGTTTAAAGCTAGTATGCAAGATGTGAAAGGAAAAGTAGTTGTTGAAAGTGAAGATTTATATAAGCATGAAGAGCATGTGATAAGGAAAAGGCCAAGGACCATGGAATGTCGACCTTGATAAGAAAGGAACAAAAATCCTACGAGATGAAAGTTCACATTTGAAGAAAGGATAGCCATGGAAATCAATGAAAATGAGTTTTGGCATTATAACGTGAATATTCACGAATATCTTGTTTTCAAAGCCAACGGAACAATATGTTAAAGAAACAAATGGCTTTACTACTAAAAACAGGAATTAGATATTTAGTAAAGCCTTGAATAGAGTACCGATGTCCATTGTTCCAAATACAAATTAAAATACCCAAAATCCTTGAACAGATAAAAATGCTAATCATGTGAGGAGTGTGATATGTCCAAAATATAAAAAGACCATCAGACCATATCAATAAACCAGCATCGCTAGTTTTGAAGGCAGAGTGATAACCTGTCAACACATAAAATAGTATTATAAAGCGGATACACGAAATGTGAAGAGACATGTACTGTTGATATACACCTCACACAAAAAGCATCCATGATAGAGCAAAAATGAAATAAACTACAGGTCGATTGTGTTTACACTTCGCCCTGTGCAAATAAAAATAAATACGGCATGGCTAAACTTGTAAGATTCGAGCTTCAAACGACTCCAAAATTGGTAACCATCTGTTGCATTCGAGATGTAAGGTTTAGGCTCGCTTGTTTCCATTAGTAGCCCGCTATAGCCTCCACCCTGTTCATAGCAAAAAGGTTCCTGTAGATATACATAGAAAGAGTATAATACATAGACCATATAAACATGGCTCTGTATTTCAAAAAATAGGTTTAATATAGAAATAGGGCAACATTTTTTTTTCCAATTGTTATGAACATAATTCGACCGTGAAATATTAATATAATAAACCACCCCGCGATTAGCCATTTCTATAAAAAATCATATTTTTCATCAACATTGCCAAATTAAAAACATTGCCTGGCCAGACTCATGGCAAATTTTTCATAAAAAAATCAAAAGATTAAGAAGACTACCCTCATACGGGGAAACCAGTATTGAACATTTAATTTATAGAATTAAAAAATATTACAAAGGTCCAGCATAGTAAAATAATCTAAAAGCAGCCCAATTAAGTGGGCTTGCTAAGCAAGAAAAAAAAATTAACCAAACTACTCCTCCGGTGGTTCCTCCACGATTCGGCACCATCCTTCGGAAGGTCCAGGATCGCTAGGTGCTACCTCCACATTCATGCCACGGCTCCCCTCCTGAAGGCCCGAATGTTGGCCGGCTTTTTCCGAGCTCAGACCTGCCAGACAGGTGCATTCTTCCTCTGTTTGGGAATCCTCACGGAAAACCACAGTGACTGAAGCTGTGATTCGTGGGCTGTTGAGAGAGAAATTAAAGGAAAATTGCGCAGTGCGCGTCGTGGGAGAAGGTGAACTAGCGGTGGGGAAACAAGGAGTAGGGGAATCCATACGGTGGCCAGATCCTACAACCTGACCCCACCCACTCCTAGTATTTGGATAGCAACCTGCGCAATAATCACTGGACTGGCCGAAAGACGACTCGGTTGAGGGGCTGGAGGGAGTGCGCAGGGGTTGACCTCTAGTACTCCCCCTACGGCAACACATCCTTTGACGCAGGCGAGGCATAGGTGCAGTCTCACTAGCAGTGGGCACAAGAGGAGACGAAGAAGAAGAATTCCAAGAAACAAAGGAAGATAGACACAGACGAGATCGAAAGAAATGCAGATATGCAGCAAGGTCTACACAGTAGTTCAGCTGGCCACTTCTACTTCTCGTCACAGTGAGCAAGCAGTGTAACCTAACAATCGGCTCGTCTGAAAAACCATAGCGAAACGCCATTTTATCAACCCGACTGCAATGCAATCGAAGGACGCTCGTCATAATTAATCTCTGATCATTAATGAGAGCCAAAGGTCGGATCATATTGGAGCATGCGGAATTGCTAATAGGAGTGGAGGTCCGATCTTGAACAGTGTTAAAACTTAATTAATGCAGATTTGATGTGAAAACCTTGGAACTTAATTGAACAACGTTAAAACTTAATGCGATTGATATGAAATCGCCACATCCATGTCCCATCGCCTTAAACGCCATCGAATGCACCCGCAGCCAGGAGCAGGGCAAGTTCTGATTGAGGACACGTGGCAGAAATTGATTGGAGCGGATCTTTGTTTGGGCCACTCGCGCAGTGGAAATCTGGACCCGAAAAATATTAGGGCGAATTTGATAAGAAATTCGCGTCACAACTCTCCCTCCGTACGCCAGCCCAACTTCGGACCCGAAAAAGATTAGGGCGGAATTCATTTGGTTTTCGCATCACAAAATTGGCCGACGTCAGCAGGCTATTTTGGAACGCGAATTTGGTTTGAATTATGGTTTATCGCTGTTTGAAGTCCGGCGAGCTCGACTTAAGAACAATTTTGTTTGATCCCATCTTATAAAATTTGTGTTGGTTTTCTTTGATAATACACATATTTATAATAAATCATGGGAATACCACACTAAACAAGTGGAAAATTTATATAAATAATTATTGAGAACAATCATTTTTATGTAAAAATATCCAAATGTGCTTTTGGGAAATAAGAATTCGAGTATTTGGTTCATATTGTTTTAAAGGAAGGAGTGAAGTTGGAGCCTCAAAAGATGCAAGCTATTACAAAATGAACTATTCCTAAGAAAATCAAGGTTCTTAGAAGATTTTTTAGACTTACATGATATTATTGATCATTTGTTAAGAATTATGCATGCATTTCAAGTCCACTCACATATCTCATGAAGAAAATATCATTTATATGGAATGATGAGGCTACTTTGGCATTCTCTCTTTTAATGGATGCCATGTCTTCTACACCAACATCGGTTGCACCTACTTTTGGTAAAACATTCATAATAGAGTGTGAGGCACTAGGAAAAGGAATTTATGTAACATTAACACAATAAGGGATATCATTGGCTTTTAAAAGCAAGGAATTCAAAGAAAATATTTGGTGAAATCTACGTATGAAAAATAAATGGAAGCAATATTACATGAAATAAAAAAATGGGGATAGTATATCATTGGGAGGTACTTTAAAGTCAAGATATACCATGATAGCATAAAGTATTTTTTGAAGCTATGGATTTCATTGGAAGATTAACAAAAATGAGGAGAAAAAATGAAAAGTTTTAATTTTGAGATAATCTGCAAAAAGGGTAAGGAAAATTTAGTACATGATGCTCTTTCTAAAATAGAAGAGGCCTCAAATTTATATCCAATTACATTTCTATTCCTAGGTGGCTAGAAGAAGCTTGCCATAATGGAAAAATGACAATAGTACTAAACAAAAACTAAAATTTATAAAGGATGGGATGAACTCTATAGAGCATTGGGAGTGAAAGAGAGATATACTTTGGTGCAAATGTAGAATATTTTTATGCACGCAAGCATATTTGAATAAACAAATATTAAGGGAGTCCCATGTCTCTCTGATGGTAGGACACAGGGTTCCTTAAAACATCTCAAAGGATCAAAAAATATATTTTTGGAAGGAATGAAGAAAGATATTCAAAATTTTGTAAGAGGAGGTCAGTTTTGCATAATAAATAAAAGAGAGATAGTAAAATCTCTAGGTTTACTTCAACCATTCCACATACATATTCAAAGACTAGAAGATATATCAATAGACTTTATTACAGGGTTACTGAAATATAAAGGTAAGTATTACATTTTTGTGGTCATTTATATAGACAAATTTTGTAGATTTTTTTTGTAGAGCTCAAAGTACATAAACAGCAAGCCAAGTGGCAGAAGTGTCCGTGAAAGAAATTCATAGTCTTCATGGTTTTCCTAAAGTAATAGTAACAAGAAACTTTTGGAAATAATTATTTAATATGAGTGGAGAAACACTAACTGCCATGAGTTCTACATATCAAACACAATCAAATGGTCAAACAAAAATAGTTAACAAATGTTTTTAAGGTTATCTACAATGTTACTCTTTAGAAAATAAATCTTAATGGATGAAGTGGGTTCGTCAAGGAATAATGGTAATATGATACTACCTATCACACATCTACTAAAATTTCCCCATTTAAGGCCCTTTATGGATATCCAACTCCTAGTATCTCATACTTTTTGCAAGATAAGTCCAAAGTATAGGAAATAGAGTCACATATCTAAAATACTAAAGAAACTTTAAAAATTATTATGGAAAACCTTCAAATGACGTGAAACATGATAAAACAACAACGGGAACAAGATTGAAGTGAAATATAATTTGAGGAGTGTAATTGGGTATTTTTTAGATTATAGCATTACAAGCAATCTTCATTCAAGAAAAAGAAGAATAAAGAATTAGCTCAAAAATGTTATGGCCCTAAATAATTATTCATACAATTGCACAAGTGGTATAGAATTTATATTTTCCTTCTTCTTGCATTCATAAGTTTTTTCATGTATCTTGCCTAAAAAAGGTTTTGGGAAAAAATATGCCAATGTAAATAGAACTTCCAAAATTAGATGAAGAATGAAAGCTGATTCTTGAACCACAAAAAGTTATAGATAAACATTATGTATCTCTTTGACATATAACCATTATGAAGTACCTAATCAAGTGGAAGAATATTCCTCTAGAAGAAGGTACATGGTAAAATGATCAATTCGTGATGAAATACCCACGACTAAAGGGTTCTTTTGAAGTTTTGACAAAGGTTTTGTTATATGTTTTATATAACGCGCAACAGAATAGTTTTATTGTTTGTTAAGGTCCCACACAGTGATCAAATTTGAAGGGCAGGTCCGAATTTCAATTAGAAGGGCATATATCTATGTCGCCCTTCCATAATGAAAAGCTTTAAAAAAAAAACTTTTCAATTGACCACAATAAATTATTTTACATTTCATTTTCAGAAAGACAAAACCATCAATCTTTATATTAATAAAAGACTGTTACATATACAACAATGAAGAAGGCTCCATCTTTCATTGCTTAAATATCTCATTAGCAATGTCAACATAAGTCTTGAAGACACTATTATAAGAATTTGGATACATACCACAGGGATATAGGAGATTCTTATGTGTCAGATTGTGTAATGCAATTTTGACTTTGTCTCACAAGGAGCAGCAGCATGGAGGTCTGGATTTTTCTTATAGAAATTTTTTATTATTATTTGAAACATTGTTTATAGATATGAATACAACAATGAAATTATGAGCATGGTGGACAATTAGTCAAGCTCATGATGCCAAACCATGATGATGTAAGTTTGGAATTTAACATTTTTACTTGTTAAAGACAAATAGTCAAAATCACTGACAACTTAGTATGCCATAATTAATAATCATTCCCTGTTCACTTTTGTTAATAGGTTTATGTCACATGATGATCTCTCTTCTCTAGAATTTACTTGTATTGAAGATCACTATTCTAGGAATAAGGAGTTATTTTCTCCAAAAATAACCCTAGCCAAACATTGACAATGCATCAAGGATATCTTTCTATACTTCATAAGTACATATGTTCTACTTCTAAATCATGTCTTGGAAGTGGTTGTTTTGCTGGAAATTATTCACCAGTTGGTTTCATACCAAAGTCTTTTTCACATTTTCAGCATCCAATACATGAAAAAGATAATGGTTTAAAACAACATAAATATTTGAAATTTTGCAAGAATTGTCTGGCACACTTTCAATATGAATTTTGAAGTCAAGTGCATGATGCTGTATAGGATCAAGTGTCATTTTGAATACCAAATGTTTCACAAGAAACTTCTCAACATGCTACCCTGCAATAAGGATTAAATGACAATATTGCATCAACTATTTCCATAATAAAAGTGCACCTCGGCCATAAGACTAAACAACTACAAATGTTGTAGATCTAAAAAGACCACACAATCAAATGTATTCCACAAGGCCAATACTGTATGAAAAATGAAAAGGATTTTGCAACCAAAAATACCTTAGGAAACTAATTCAATTAGATACACCAAACCATCAGCAAAAAGGAAAACCAGCCTACTCAAAAGGCAAGCGTTTACCTCCTTTGACAAAATTTTGAGTTGCGAAACAAGGGCCTTTATTGTCTTGTCAATGCCCCTAGTAATTTGAATGGGGTTTGCACCTGCTGCAACAACCTAAACAAAAAGGTTTCATTTCAAATTATTTCCACAAATTTAAGATACAACCATTGTCAGTTTTGTATTTCCTAACAAGCTCATAAATTTTGACAAAAGAACCAAAATTTTTTAATACCTGATAGCAATTTTTTCACTCAAAAAATATCTTAGACTCAATAAGCCCAACCCAAAACTAAAAAACCAAACACCATAAGACCCTACAAAAATGAATAGATGATCTTAATCCAGTACTATCGACAAAAATTTACCTTTACACCCTCACTTATTAAACCTTGTGTTGTTGAATTTTAACTTCAACTGCTGCAGCAGAAGGACGGATGCAGTAGCAACATTTTCTTTTGGAGGTTGCTTGCATGCCATCTAGAAATTTAATTTAGCATTTAAAATTCCTGCAAGCTTTTTTTGTAGACGGCCGCAGCCATATTTCTGTACAGAATTGTATTTAAACACAACAACCAGCATTAACGCAATTCACCAACCAGAAATTAAACAAACAGAAATTTACCCGACAGTTTTGTAAATTCAAAAGGAGGACACGTGGAGCATTAATATTGGATTGCATGAAATTGAAGGGAATCTGAAAACCTGAAAACCGGACCCGAATTTTTTATAGGGCACATTGGATTGAGAATTCGAGTTAAAATTAGGCAGATGTCAGCATCCCATTTTGGAACGCGAATTTGGTTTGAAATTCAATCTATTCAGACTTTTGAAGTCCGACGGAAAGGGTTCTTTAATGTTTTGATAGTTTAATATATACATATGTTTAAACATATGTTATATATATATCATATGCAAAATGAAAGGTGGGCCATAGAATTTAGTTTTAATTTTATTTTTTTAAAAAGAGGGTTTATTATAATATGTTTTATATGTTACGACATATAAAAATAAAAAGGTCGAAAAAGCTTGGTAGTTTTTTTTATAGACAGTACGTAAATTTTTTATTACACAACAGTGTGTAAAAAGTGAAAGACTGAGTGTAACTTTTTAAGTGTGTATGCACAGCAGTGCGAAAGTGAAAAACACAGCAGAGTGTTTTAGAGACAGAGTATGTTTGTTTTGAACAAACAGTGAGTTGGTTTTATGCACTGCATTTTGTAGCAGTCATAATTTTGTAATCCTTCTCAGTGAGGAAGAAGTGTAATAGTTTTTTTTTGAGTTATTGAAGGGAATAGAAGTTTGTTTTCAAAGTATTGAAACTCTGTCTCCTGTCAAAGAAATTTTTATTTCTCTGTGTTAGAGGAAGGGAGATTTATTCTCCATTCATTGTTCTGGAATTTTTCAATATTCCAACATGTGCAAGAACAACAGATGTTGTGGTTCCATCCCCAGCTAAATCATTTGTCTTTGCCACAGCTTGCCTTACCAACTTGGCCCTAATATTTTCAACTGGGTCCTCTAATTCAACCAATAAAAAGGCCAAAACCATAGCATTGAGATACATTTCATTACACTGTCAATAACAATAAAATTTGACTCGGCCATAACCCTTTCCTTTTATTGTTGTGAAAATCTTTATGCATTACTCTAACGTGGCTAGTCCATAGGCCAAGTAGACCACTGGGTAACAAATATGTTTCCTTTCACCTTTGAGTTTTCAAATTATGCCTACCAAATCTAAGACATTTAAGAGTGGGAACTAATACAACGTTAAAAAGAAAACCAGAGCACACATCTACAAATTACCTCCTTAGCTACTGTCACACCATCATTAACTATTTTCGGAGAACCATGCTTGCTCTCCAAGACAACATTTTGCCCTTTTCCCCAAGGGTGACTCCAACAAGATCAGCAAGTTTGTTCACAACGCTTGCAAGACAAATTGACAATGCTTTCAGTAAGTGTGCAATTGAATGCCGGACCATATGCCAAAACAACCCTACATGAAAAATTAAAATAACACATTAAAATCGAATATAAGTGGACAAGGAAAGATCCACCGCAGTGAAGTTTCACGTGCAAGTGACCTTCCTTTAAACATAATTTTTTCTCTGACCTGCAATTTTTTTTCACTGAGCCATCCTTGTTGAAGTAAAACTCCTTTTCCATAGCTCTTGTATTAACTACCTTCTCTCTATCGTGTAATCTCAGAGTCCCTCTTCTTCTTGAGCGATTAAATGAAATGGGTGAAAAAACTGAAAGAGAAGACAATTGTCTGCCATAATTATCAAACATTGCACCCAACTTCTTCCCCTTTCCATTGTTACCCAATGAGGTAGATGTGGCAATTTTTGTCATACTGCCCAAAGCAGAGGCCATCTTCTCTTATCTTGAATATAGAATTACAAGATCTTCATATTAGTTTGAACCTTAAAAAACATGACTCCCATTGCTAAAAACCACTTTTAAGTTGTAATAGGCAAAGCCAAAGCTGCTTCAAACTGCATTATCAATCACAAGGTATCACCATCAAAGCTATAATTTTAAGATAACAATTTATCTACCATTGAGACTATAATTTTAAAATAGATACACCTAGTGATATAGACACCTAGTGAGAGTAGAGGTTAGGAAATTATAATAAGAATTATTACAAGATATCACTCACAGTGCAGTTGATTGTTCATTGTCTGTTGTAACTATAATTTTAAAGAAGACACACTTAGTGATATAAACACCACCAAGTGAGAGCAGAGGTTATGAAATTATAATGAGAATTATTTCAAGATATCATATTATTCATAGTACAATTAATTTTTTATTGTTTGGTGTAATAATTATTTATTATTTATAAACACAATCAAACATATTATGAGGGACGGTGATGAAATTGACAACGGTCTCATAACAAACCATAACGGGCACATCCCCTGGCAAGATAGACTCTGAATAAGAAATAAAGAAAAACAAAGTGATTACTTACAGGATCATAGGCTTCCCGAAGAACAAGATCCAGAGCAGCATCTGTAACCCCTAAAGCAACACCTCTCTCTGCAAGATGAATCGCTACATCTTTCATATGTATTCTAGCAAATTTTCTGAGCTCATCACGAGAAAGAGGATCAAATACAACTATCTCATCAATTCTATTCAATAGCTCTGGCCTGAAATGTCTTATAACCTGCAAAAATATTCAAAGGCATGTCAAAGCACTGCAGCCAACTTTGTGATAAAATTATATGAAAAATATGCATACACGGAGTCCAGGAGAATGAAATGCCAGGTGTATTGGAAGTTGTCGAAATGCAGCAACTAAAACGGCAGGTGTATTGGTAGTTGCGGAAATGCAGCTACTAAAACGGCAGGTCTTTCGACAGTTGCAGGTGTGTGGATTGTTGCTGATATTTTCAGACCGATTCCATGGAAATATACCAGAAACCAGTGGTATGTCAAACCTTGAAGGTAACCCGAGAGACTGTGACCGTCAGATTAAACAAGTAACAGGTGTCGTGCCTAGATAAGAAGTGTTGACGAAAAAAAATTGATCTCTTTCATAACAAAAGGCCTATCGGCCTAAATATCTAGGACATGTAGCACTCCATGATAAAGACACATGGTGTCTGGATTTGAGTTTTTTAGGTGGTCAAGTGGGACGAAAATAGGTGAAATGTGGCACCACTCAGAGATTGACATGTGCCAAATGGTACAAGTGGTAGAAAATTGGCATGCTCAAACAACGAGGTGATGCAGAAATGACATGAGGGAGAAAATATCAGAAAAGCCCCAAATCTGGAGAACTAAAGCTCATCACCAACCTGAGATTGACAACTTTACATGATGTAACCTATGAAATCGTAAATGGAGAAATCATAGTAACAATAAAGTAACCTATTTAACAATAAATTCGGATTCATCCTGGGAGTGGTAATGGGAGAAATCATAGTGAACAACAGGAAACATGCAGAGTTTCTTACAATCAAATAGATGAAAAACACATACAAAAAACCTAGATAATAATCATGAACAAGCTTAATATTGAATTATGAACTGTAAAGGAACTTACAAAATGTGACATTACGAACCTGGTCAAGCACACAAGCAAAAATATCCTGGACATGACCTTGGTTGACAAGTTGTATTGCTCATGATGCAAGAGGATTTGTACCTGCACTGCCAAGTCAATCAAAATCCATCATTATCTATACAATAAATACAAATAATTGATGTAGTATTTTTTACTCTAAGATGCATTCTTATGATAATGTTAGAACATATGTTGAAAATGTCAAAACATACCTGAATAAGCTCCTCTTCATTTCAAGAACAATTTATTGGAGTCGCATGAACTTGGAACAAGCGTCCCACGATCTGAAAGAGTAGCAACTAAGTCAACAGTGACTTTTTTGTTGCTACGCTGGATCGAGGGAGGTTTGCTCCAAGATTAAATCGCTCCAATAAATTATTCTCTACTAAACAGGGCCAACCACGTGAAGGTGGAAGCTCTTATGGCCCCTCCCCACCCCCTCACATCACTCTCAATTCCCCAATACCCAATCTATATTTCATTTTTTACTTTCATGAGCATAAAAAAAATATTCAATAACTAATAAAAAAACAATTCAACAAAAAGTACACAAGGAAACATTGCAATTAATGCTTGACATAAAAATAGTATGATAAATGAATTTTTTATATAACGCAAAAAACGTTCCAAGTATGGTAACGTTTGTCTTATAATAATACAATATTTTACATTGTCAAATTTTCTTTTTCTTCTTCCTATTTTTAAAGCTCCTAATTACATCATCAATATCATCATGCTTTGCTCCTGTTTCGTGCCTGTTTTTTATATAACGCAAAAAACGTTCCAAGTATGGTCATTGGTAACGTTTGTCTTATAATAATACAATATTTTACATTATCGAATTTTATTTTTCTTCTTCCTATTTTTAAAGCTCCTAATTACATCATCAATATCATCATGCTTTGCTCCTGTTTCGTGCCTTTCGACCCGCACTGCTGACCTAGTTGCGTAGTCACGATGTCTGGTCTCATCCAGTGACGGGGCATCGCCTACAAAAACAGATAATATTAAATTTTAATTGTCAGTTTTTAAATATCATTGAACTAGTTCGGTAATATTAATAAAAAAAATTGCAATGAGATTATTTACCTGGTGCACCAGTTGTAGCCGTTGGGACTGTTGCCCTGTCTTCCTCTCTGGTGGTAAGATCCTCAAGGGAAACATTCTCTCTCACTTAAACAAAAAACGTTATAAGGACAACCATCAAGGTATAATTAGAAAAAATTATAAGTGGAAATTAATTACCGTCATGGCCCTCACTGATAGTAGCATTGTCAGCCTGGTCCCCACTACAATGATCAGGTTGCACGTGAGGATCATCTACATCTGGCTCTAAAACTAGGTTATTTGCCTCGTCGGTAGTGCTTCTCCCCTGATTTAAACAAAGTTGTTAGACATTAAATTTATGGACGAAAACAAACATATTAAAAGGTTAATGTTTTACCTTATCAAGCATTTTGGATCTTGGGACCTGCCCCAAGCTTCTGCGACGTTCAACTACGACTTGATAGCCGAAATGGAAAGCGATATTTTTATCTTCCTCTATATTTTTTGTTCCGAAGTCATCACCCTACATTACATATGATTGTGTATTTTTAATCATATTTGATAGGATTACAAAAACGTTGGAAGGCGATACAATTAATTATAAGATGTTTAGCTACTTAATTACAATTCTTGTGGCTAATTTCAAGTAGCCGCCCTGGCCTAGCTTGTGATGGCCCTTTTTTCAATCCTAGCTTTGGTTGCCTTTGAGGTGTCAGGCAACCTAGCATCAAAATATTAAAGTCAGATATGACGTAGCACACTTTTATTTTAGACATAGAGAAAATTAAAGTTATTGAATTAAATTTGTAATTTACCTTGCGGGTCCAGTTGGCATTTTTCCTTCTTTCTTTTCCCTTTTCTCTTTTCCGTCATGGATGAGTGCTCTCCACTCACTCTTTGGAACTATGAGAGGATGCTCGTATCTAGGGTTAAATTTCAATTGCGTCCTATAGGTGTCCTTGGTATATTTCAAATATTTGCCGGTTACCCGAGCCACCGTTGTTCTGTCAAATGTGTCGACCCCAAAAAGGGCTTCTAGATAATCTAGAAGTTCTTTTTTCAGGTTGGAATTCTGGGAATTCCACCTTGTGCGTATGGTTGGGCCAAAAATTACCAACGCATGGCTCTCCAAAAACCTGTAGAACTCAGTGTTTCCTACACAGAAAAAAAGATATTATCATTAATTTAAAAATAAAAAACATGATAAATATGTTTTAGATAGAGTACATGAAATAGTTAAAATACTAAAATTTACCTGGGAGTTGTACATGCTTTATAGGGACACCTTCATCGTTCACCAACAACATGCCATTATCCCCGTGAGTCATATGTAGCCTGTGAAACGTAATGTAGTTGGCCATATCAACCTCATCACTGCCAACACATTCAGCGGTTGGCTGGGTGTCTGCTTGGGCAGGGTGTGTTTCTTGGCTGGCACCTAAAGGAGTAGAAGGTGTACAAGAGGGTTGCTGGGCAATCGCTTGCCCTTGTGTCCCACTACCACCAACACCGGGTTCAACAAGTGCCAGAAAACGCTACATACAAAAGAACTTTTAGTTAGTTTAGTCAATGTAAAAATTAAAAATCAAACTATCACAATTCATCTCATGCAGAACAAAAAAAATATCCTTTTGAATTTTTATTATTACTTGATATGTTTCTAGCTGGCTCATAAGTTGTTTTATCCTCTCTTCTGTTTCAGGTGTTTGAGGCGCATCTATCAAAGTATTAAATTCCGACCTTGCATCTCGTGCCTTTTTTCGCAACAAGAGCACTGGAGATAGGGATGAAGAAAGCTCTTCCTCAAAGAGGGAATCATCAAGCGTACCATGGCTAGGTGTCTGCATATTTGAACAAAATTAATATTATTTCAATTATGTAAATAACTAAAATACCTGAAGATAGAGAAATGTTGGCACTTTACATGTTCTTCCGCTGGCCTCTTTCGGCGATCATCCCATCTCGGGGTTGTTCCTGTACTGCCATGATCAGTCTGCCACATTGCAATAAAATTATAAATGTAAAAACTTGAAAAAAATATCTAACTTGAAAACACAAAATGAAAACTAAAATAATTTCTAATAAGACACTGGAAGACAGAGTTAGAGTTTCAAATATGCCTTGCATTGAATTCAGTCCTGGAAACATGTCATTGCACATCAAGGCACCCAAACAAGAGACGAGTTGACAATGAAGACCTTATTGAATATATTGTTGGAGCAACTTCTAGTAAACTTGTTGTGAAGACCTTGAGGACATTTTTTGAGCAACATTGTTGAAGCTGATGGTATAGCATTGTTGGAGACGATCTTGAAGGGCCTTGAAGTGAAGCTTTTGGAGCAACTATTGAAAAATCCTTAGAGCATTTAAGTAAGGCATTTTCTATCTTCCATCACCTTTTTCCTTTCAATATCCTTTAAACAATTTTGTTGATATTTAATGTTTGAAATCACGTTATAATTCCTTGATTATATGTGTTTGGGGACTTTCCCTTTGAAATTACCCAAAAATACCTTGGCAATTTTATCTTCAAGATGCATGTCTGACCCTATTGTTCAATATTTTGATTGATAGTAGTAAACATAGAGAGTTAGGGGGCTCTTGACTTGGTTTGGTTGGGCCATTAGATCCCTAACATCTACTAGGGAGAACCCCCCTTGAGTTGGAGGAGAGCTTGCCCGAAGTGAAAAGAGGTTGGTGAGGTGACAATGGGGCTATTGAATTACACATGGTATCACACTTTAGCTTTAGGACTTTATCTTGAGAAGTGCGATATTTTGCTATATCAATTCTCAAATTGTTTACAACACTATTGTTAAGAGCTAATAAGAAGTGATGTTGAGGGGTTTTTGGGTATAAGAAACAATACCATTTAAAAACTAGGGTTCTCAGTCCTTGGCATTCCTTCACCCGGGCCTAGGGGCACACTAGAATAATTTCACACTAAACCATGCAAACTTAAAAGTAACTTAACAGATCCATAAAGTAATAATAATAATCATAATTCCTAATTTCCTATTGTACGATATGATGCAAATTATTCAAACATGAAGAAATGAAGACATGCAATGTTTGAATTTCAAGATTGATGAACCAATACAAGAAGTTAGGAACTACAACTTTGATTCAATACTCTGTGTCCTAACTCCAGGAAGGAATCTAGTTTGTAGTACAGAACACGCATCATGTATTATCAATTCTTAATTGACAACAACTAAAGGTCATCTACCTCATCAATTCCTTCCCATTTTGTGTTTTTATGTTATATTCCTTATAAAAGTGTCAAATTTCTCTCAAAGTAAGAAACCACTGAATAAAATAAAAAATAGTTGAGATGTGATTGAGAAATGGTCATTTATTTCTTGAAAGGATCTTCACAATTTCTTTGGTTGTTTTTCATCTCAAGAAACAAGAAATGACCTAAGAAACTATCGTGATGTAATATAAGAAACAACACGGCGCAATGGCCATTTTCAAAGCCAAATGATGTCCATTGAGGACATGGCCTTTATTTGGTTCTTGTTTCATAGGATTTTCGGGTAGAAATGGAACTTTGTTGTACCATTTCTAGTAGTAAAAAGGGAAAACCTTCTTTTTCCATGGGAAATAATTTACCTTTCCTTTTTCAAGATAATCTAAATCACAAAAAATATGAACTATACTACACACATTCTTGGATAATGTGAAAGTGGAAAAGGAATACCCTACACAAGTGATGCATACATGTACATTTGAACACTAATAGATTTTTGTAGTTGAAATGCAATGCTTGTTTTCATTTAAATGTAGGGTTTTTCAAGCAGGGAGAAATAATGGCTGCCAAATTAATAAGCGTTTCTTTGGGAAAATTTTAAATCTTGTATTGGGTGATGAAGATAATAGAGGGTATTGAATCTTGATTCTTGACATTGTGTTTAACTTGAATAACTCAAATGATTATAAATATCGATGGATGAGTTATTTTTTCAAGTATGTCACTCAAAACTCTTATGTCAAAGCATTTTATGATGGCTAGCATTTTCTTGCTTCCCTTTCTTCAGTTCAATGTAAAAAGTATATTAATATATTGGAGCATGAATGATAACTAAAATTGTTTGCTCTACAGTATATCAAGCCCCAAGATTATGAAATTTTTTTTCAAGTGGAGCTATTGGTTATTGATGAAGCAGCTGCAATTCCATTGCCTATTGTAAAGGCTCTTCTCGGGCCATATTTAGTGTTTTTGTGCTCTACTGTAAATGGGTAATAATTATAAATGAGCCAACCACAATCACATATTTTGTAACCATTAGGTTTCCATGGATAGTGATGATGATATTAACCCTATATATCAGTGACCTATATCTATATGAGAATGATCTCAACATTGACCTTGATATGGTTGTATGGATGTGACCTTTGGTATGTCATCAGAAAATCCCCAAATATCAGAAAATCCCCAAATCTGGAGAACTAAAGCTCATCACTTTCGATCTGGAGTACTACCCTTGTGATAAAGTTGATGACTTTCAATCTCCCATTCTCTACCACTTTGCACTTCACCTTCAATATATATCAGACCAAGGGCAATTCATTACTGGGTGTTGAGATGGATGAGTTTTTCGAACTAAAATCCATAGCTTAAACTTCATGAAACTAGTGGAGTCAAATTCATGCAAGCACAAACACATCTTACACATCCTCTTTGAAACTCATCCGAAAGAACATTGGAAGACATCTAGAGAGAACCCTACAGCCTAACACAATCCAATGGAATTGACCAAAAAAACCCAAATAGAGTCAACCCTACTATAGGAGGAAGGGCCTGTAGTAAGAACTTACCATTTTGAAAGAGCTGAGGGTGAATGCTGTTCTACAAGAGCTGAGGGCAAATGATGTTCTGCAAGAGCTGAGGGTGAATGCTGAGGGCAAATGCTGTTCTGCAAGAGCTGAGGGCGAATGTTTTTCTGCAAGAGTTGAGGGCGAATGCTGTTTTGCAACAGCTAAGGGCGAATGCCGAGGGAAAATGATGTTCTGCAAGAGCTGAGGGCGAATGCTGTTCTGCAAGAGCTGAGGGAAAATGTTGAGGGCGAATGTTGTTCTGCAAGAGCTAAGGGTGAATGCAGGGCAAATGTTGTTCTGCAAGAGCTGAGGGCGAATGCTGAGGGTGAATGTTGTTTTGCAAGAGCTGAGGGAAAATGTTGAGGGCAAATGTTGTTCTGCAAGAGCTGAGGGTGAATGTTGTTCTGCAAGAGCTGAGGGCGAATGCGCGCGTGATATCAGACGTTAATGTAGTTTTTAATAAAATCATTTTTATGTAGTGCACATATAAGTGTCATAGTTTTTAATAAAATCATTTTTATGTAGCGCGCATATAAGTGTCATTATACCGACGGTGGCAAAAGCGTCGCTATTGCGACGACTGCCTCCAAAGGTCGCAATTGCGACACTTATACATTGTGTCGCACTTGCGACGTTTGGAGGCAGCCATCGCAATAGCGACGCTTTGGGGCATAGTGTCGCAATTGCGATGTCTTCCTCCAAAAGTCGCAATTGCGACACTTTTCTCTAAACGTCGGTATAGCGACGGTTTCGGGCGAGATTGAAAAATTTTGGGGAAATTTCCGACATTTGGTCAAAAGCGTCGGAACCAAGCGTCGGAATTTCCCCCAAATGTACTAGTGATGAAATCCATTTACATCCAAATTTTCCACTTCCTAACATAGGCATGTATCGTATGTCTATCATGGAGAATGCTGAAATAAATAAGAAAATTAAAGACTTGTTGGACAAAGGATTCATAAGACCAAGCACTTTGCCATGTGGGTCATCGATAGTGTTGATTCCAAAGAAAGATAGAACTTGGCGCATCGATCGTTACCCACTTCCAAGGATAGATGATTTGTTGGATCAATTGAAAGATGCTAAATATTTTACAAAGTTAGACTTACGTGGTGGTTATCATCAAGTTAGAATTGCAAAAAGTGACATTTGGAAGACAACATTTAAAACCAAACAGGGACTCTTTGAGTGGCTTGTTATGCCGTTTGGTTTATGAAATGCACCTGCAACTTTCATGCGGGTAATGGATGATGTCTTACATAATTTTCTTGATGATTTCGTTATTGTATACTTAGATGACATCTTAATTTTCAGCAAGACTAGAGAAGAGAATGTCATGCATGTTAAGAAAGTACTTGATGTTTTGAAGAAAAACCAATTATTTCTTATAATGTCAAAGTGTGAATTTGGAAAGACTTCTTTGGTTTATTTGGGACAAATAGTAGGAGGAGGCGCTTTGAGAATTGATCCTTCCAAGGTAGAAGCCATTGTGAATTGGCCTACTCCCAAATCCATTACAGAGGTAATAATTTTTTTGGGTGCAGCTCAGTATTGGAGGAAGTTTATTTCTAACTTCTCTACCATAGCAGCTCCTATGCATGCAGTGACTAGTGTGAAGCGTGCTTTCCAATGGGTAGGCAAGCAACAGAAAGCTTTTGAGTATTTTAAAGAGAAGATAATTTTAGCTCTAGTTCTTGCATTACCGGACTTGAGACAGCCATTCGAGATTCAGACAGATGCAAGCGATTACACCATGGGTGCAGTTCTCTTACAGCATGGTAAGCTTTTTGCATTTCATTCTGAAACATTTAATGGTGCTGTTGTGAATTATCCTACATATGATAAAGAGTTGTATGCATTGATACAAAGTGTCAAAAAATGGAAACACTATTTTATGGGCAAAGAAACAATTGTTCATACCAACCATCAGCCTTTACAATACTTGCAATCGCAAAGTAAATTGCAGCAGTCACGACATTTCAGATGGATGGGATTCCTACAACAATTTCACTTGGTAATAAGGTACAAGAAAGGTATTTACAACAAGGTTGTTGATATGCTTTCAAGGCCTATTATTAGTGCTAGTAATTTGCTTAAGAATGATTCTATTGTGCATGAGAGCTACATAGAACAATATGCATCAGATGTTGATTATAAAGATGTGTATGATGACTTGAGTGAAGGGAATCATGTTGAGGAGAACGATTATCATTTGCATAATAATTTTCCGTTTCATATGGGCAAGTTATGTATACCACGGGGGGTGAGACTAAGCATGATGAGAGAGGCTCATTCTTCTCTCATAGCTGGACATTTCAGGGTAAGCAAAACAGTGGCACATTTACAGAGGTATTGTTATTGGCCTCGCATGGTAGATAGTGTTTCACGTTTCATTAGAGGTTGTTCATTATGTGCTACAAGTAAGCCTAGCAATAGGAAGCTTGGTTTATATATGCCATTTTCGATACCTTCTAGACCATGGGAAAGTGTTTCTATGGATTTTGTTGGAGGGCTACCAATATCTAGAAAGCAGCATGACTATCTTTATGTAGTAGTTGATCGTTTCAACAAGATGTGTATTCTTATGCCTTGTAAGAAAACTATAAATTCTGAACAAACTGCTGATTTATATTTTCAACATGTATGGGTTCATTATGGCTTGCCTACTTCTATTTTTAGTGATAGGGATTCCAGATTTGTTGGGAATTTTTGGTCCAATCTATGGAAGATGATGGACACCAAGTTGAAGAATAGTACTGCTTTTCATCCGCAAATCGATGGCCAAATAGAGGTAGTGAACAGAACCATTGTACATCTTTTGAGAGGTTATTGCAGCAAGCATCCCAAGCTTTTGGATGAGAATTTTCATTACATTCAGCATGCTTACAACCGGGCCAAGCACTCTTCTACAAATACATCACCTTTTGAAGCTTGTTTTGGGTATTTGCCTAAGTCACCTTTAGATTTTATTCGTGAGAAGGATGTGGCAATTGATGGTCATAGTGACATTGACAAAGCTCGCATGTTCATTGAAATAATTCAGCTCATACATCAGCAAGTTCAAGAACAGCTTGAAAACAGTCAAGGCAAGTACAAGGAGAGGCATGATAAGCACATAATTGATCATAAGTTTCAAGAAGGGTATGAGGTATGGTTGCATTTAGTAAGGAAAGAATGCAAGGAGAAGGTAAAAATCTGAAGCCTATTCATTATGGTCCATTAAAGATCCTTAAGAAAGTTGGAAATAATGTTTTTCAATTAGATTTGCCTTCATATATGCAAATGTATTCCGTTGTGAATGTGGAAAATCTGTGTTTGTATGAACCTCCTTTAATTGTTGATATTGAAAGAGACATTCAGCTACCATCCATAGAGGATTTCTTGCCAGAATTTTTGGATGAATTGAAAGAGGATGATATCCTTGACGGAAGGACACGCACTTCAAGGAGGGGAAATGTTGATTATGTTCGGGTTGGTCTTAAAGGAAACAAACCAAGTAATGCAAAGTGGATTGAGGTGGACAAGGTGAGGGACCTATACCCTCATCTTCTTAACAGGTAATTGAAGGCTTTTAGGGTCCAAAAGCTTCCCATTTGGGAGGTTTGATCAGGTGATCATGTCCTAAATAAAAAAAAATGCTCAAAATTTTATTTGTTCAGATTTGGTTGGAACTAGAACGATAGGAAAGGCCTTGTCAAAATGATCATGTAGCCACGAACGACACTCAAAACCGACACTGTATGTGAAAGATATTCAAGTTTGAAATTTAACAATATCATGTAAAAGTCCAGTTTGACTTGGGTTGACTTTGAATAAAAAAATATTAAAAAATTAATATTCCACAGAATATTCCAGAAATATTCCATAGAATATTCTTTTTCAACCAATCAGAGGTCGACATTTGTTGCAATCAGATTTCACAGTGTAATTGAGGACCAATCAATAGGCGCCATGTGGCCTGCCCGGAGGCCGCCACGTGGACCCAAGACTACAAAGGTTTATTGTGGAAAAATTATTATGGAGCTGGTCGGATTCAACCGTGGGTCGAGCAGGTGGCAACCCCACAACCCGAATGCCCAGGCTACGTTTAAGTCTTAACCTGTATGGGTCAAAACATGTATTTGAACTTTAATGTAAAATCAATTGGGGCCGAAAGGGGGCCAGCCCCCTCTACACAGAACCAAGCGCCTAGATCCAAGAGCTATAGCTCTGATGGTTTCAAAACAGTTGCGGGTTATATGGTAACATTCCCATGTTTAACGCGGCGGGGTTTACGTTCATATTTATGCCAAGATTAATAAAACCGTTGGCTCCCAACATTTAATCTGACGAGTTAGGACGGTCCATGTGACCGCCGACCCTTGAAATTTAATTCCAAGACTAACTGCATGCCAAATTTGGGTGGAGTCTGCCAGAATAGGCACGTTTTCCAAAAATAGTCGAGCTAACTGGAGTCCTCCCAATTTTGGTGGAGGTTTTTTAGGCCAGATTGGGCAAAAGTGGTTTTGGTCATAAGTTTTGAGAGACAGAACCTTTTGGAGTGAATTTTTTTTTTATTTCAGGTGTTTTGAGAATTCCAAAGCCAATGGTATAGGTTTCAGAGGCAAGAGAGCTCATATGTAGGTACTTTTTAAGCATATAATCTTGAAGAGCCATCAGGACCTAGGGAGTGTTGTAGTTGTATTGGCCTATGGTTAACCATTGGAGGTGAAACAAAATCCTATCTATACTGTTTTCTGTGTTATGAACTCATTTCCACAGCTTATTTTTCCTGTTTAGGCTTTCTTATCACTGTATAACCAATTTGATCATCTAATAAGAGCAAGGACATGCCCATTTGGGGGCCTTGGGCCCGACAAATGTAGCACAGGAGGGGTGAACTGCCTCATCAACTGCTATGTTATATTATGTGATCTTATCTTGCTGTGTTTTTCAGATTTGATATGTTAAACAGTAAAAATAAATAACACTCCTTCACACATAAGACTCAGAAAATTACCAAAAGCACTGTGTTTCACTTGCAAGACTATGTAAACACTTTGCACATATAATTTTATGGAAATGAATACCTTGAACAAAAAACAAGTAGTTTCATTTTCAGATCATTGAGTGTTAACTTCTACAAGTCTAAAGACAGAGTCTGTAAAGGGCCAGGTAGCCTCTAGATCTCATCCTTTTATCAAAGGTGACATATCCAGTAAATGCCCCTACAGTCAATCTCTAGAACAGATCTAAGAAGTTGCATTTTCGTATCAGTTAATAAGTACTTGAGTGTAAGTGGGTGCTAGTTCTAGTATTATGACTAGTGATTGTGAGTTTACTATTGATTATTACATGGTTCTTAGTCTTGGTAAAGGTTGATTTCAAATTTATAGATATGACGTCTTGATATTTGGAACATGTGACTGAAATATGTGAACAATTGTAGGGAAACATGCTTGGTATTAGTGTGGAAAAGTAAAAGTTTATTTTTTAATATAAATAATAGTTGGGTGATGTGATAGTACATAATAAGATTAAATTAAAACAAGGATAAAATGTAAAAGAAATAAATTGGGTGATAATTCCTTTGACTATGTTTGGAAACTACAGTTCCAAACAAATGAGAGCTTTGCATACAAGAATTCTTCTCAACATTGATTTTGTCTGAAATTATGTGGATGTGTTATATTCCTAAATGTGTATTTGAAAATTATATTAGCTAGTTTCTGGTTATAGCTAGATCTGTCAAGGGAATTGGAGTCCCTTGAAAGATAATATGTGTGTGTGTGTGTGTGTGTTTAGTTACAAGGACACATGCTTGGAACAATAAGGTAAGATAACGATTATATTGTTGTATTTATTTATACATTGACAATTATGTGTTTATGGAAGAATGATGTAGGGGATAGCATGGAAATAGAAACTTCCATGAAATCTTGAAGAAAGATTGGGCTGATATTTCCTTGGGAACCATGAGGATTAAGTCACGATGTTTGTTGAGTTTTTGTGTTCTCGATGCTTGTGTTTTTTTTTCTTGAATTCTGATTTTTTTTTTTACGTATGGTGCATAGCCATGCCACTTTATTTGTGGTGTTGTATTGTTATTGGATTTCATGGATTTCTTTTTGTTGTTTTTGGTTCTTTCCTGTTATTTTTTGAGGGTCTTGGAATTGGTTAGGAAAGAGGAAAGTTAATTGAGCTTGGGAGGAGCTGAAAGAAACCCAACATGTAATCTAAGACTTTGATGAAGCTTGAAGCATGTATAAGGGCAGTTGAAGGAAAGAGTATGACAGTCGATTGGATTGGTTGGGTCCATTGGAACGAATGGACGGTGGCAGGAAAATCAAGAGAAAGGTAACAAGAAAAGTAAAGTGAATGGAATTGAGGCATCATATGCCTTGGCTAAGTTGGGAATCATTGTTCTCAATATTGTGCATAGATTAAGGGAGTTCTCAGCATTTCAATGTTTTTGTGGTGAGAATCTTGAGTTTTCATAAAGGGAGTTCTCTTAACTTTGACTTATGATATATGGTAATTATGTTGTGCTCATGATTATGCTGATGTATATATATGTATACATGTATGTATGTATGTAATTTTTTGATAGGGTCGTCAGGGATCATGATTATTTTATGCTGATGTTTATATGTATATATGTATGTATGTATGTCGTTGTCTGACAGGATCATCAAGAATCATTGTTGTGGAAGAATGATTGCTTATGCAGGTGAATGACATGAAGAGGTTCTTGGTTTATGAATAATCAAGTGGGCATAGTAGCCTTGACACATCTACGAGGTCAGTATCATGTGGATGTGAATTGATATTATGTTTTTATACTATATGTATGTTTATGTTATGGACAAGCTATGTTGAAGGATACATCAAAAAAATCAAAGCAATATCATCTACAACATGTTGGGACAAGAATAGATGGTGGAAAGACACAGGAAGCAAGGTTGTCTGGTAGAAATATTTTGGTCTCTGGATGTGTGATACTACTGTTGTGTACATGTTGTACATATGGTGTTGTGCGCATGTTAGATATGTGGTGTTGTATAGATATGGTGTTGTGTGCATGTTAGACATGCGGTGTTGTGTACATATGGTGCTTTGTGCATGTTTCATATGCGGTGTTGTGTACATATGGCATTGTGTTCATGTTGTACATATGGTGCTATGTACATGAGGTGTTTTGTATAGGATTTTACATGTGATTTTGTGTGCATGTGGTGTCGTGTACATGTCGTACATGGGGTGCTATGTGCATGTGGTGTTGTGTATATGTCATGCACGTGGTGTTGTGTACATGTCATGCATGTGGTGTTGTGTACACGTTGTGCAGGTGGTGTTATGTTCACATTATGCAGGTGGTGTTGTGTACATGTTGTGCAGGTGGTGCTGTGTACAGGTGGTATTGTGTACATGTTGTTAATGTGATATTTGTGTACATCTGGTATTGTGTGCATGTTGTACATGTTGTTTTGTGTACGTGTGGTACTATGCATATGCCTTGTGTATTCATGCTATCATGAAATGCGTACTCGTTGTGTTTTACTCTATGTATGTACATATATTATTTTGTACACTGGATGTAGGTGTATGTAATGTGTTACATTGTATGTCGGGTGTAGGTGTATGTGTTGTATGTCAGGTGTAGGTGGATGTATTGTATGGTGTTGTATGTTGTGTGTGGTTGTATTTGTGTGATGCACACTATGTGTGTTGTACATGGTTGAATAGAAGGCACTGGGTATTTGTATAGTGTGGTAATCAATCTAGTGTGTGTATGGAAAGGACAAAGGATAAAGGTAGAAGAAAAGGACCGATTGAAGGATAAGTGTCATTTTTTTTATTTCATATTTTATTATGCAAATGATCTATGACTATGATTTATGATGATTACATGTGATCTATGATTTTGACTATAATGGTTGTGTTTTGAGCTAAGTGGATGCAATATGTTTATACATAATGATTTGATCAAATAACTAGTTTGAATTTTTGTGATAGGAACTAAACAAAATTGCAAGTGTACCTTATTAACGGTCCATCGATGAGGTATGATGTGAATTTATTTCAATTTATTCTGAATCTAATGGGAATTATGTGCTTGGTATAGGAAATCATGAAAATTCCTGGTTGGGTGGTTGGAACTAACTACAAGCATCAGCAAAAAAAACAAGAAGAATTGGAATAGGAAGCAATATGCTAGTAAAGGACTTTAGGAGCAGGGCCATTGTCGGACACTAGTACCCAATAGTGTCCATTGATTTTCATGAGCGTGCTATTACTAGTATGATGGTTTTGAGGCAGAGATATGCCTTGGTTTTTGTACCTTCCGATGTGAGCAAACCTTTCCAAGGGATGGATCTCCCAGGAAAGGGGATGTCAGGGAACTTGGAAGGTGAGTGACTACATGAAAGGGGGTGACCGGATTGCTCGAGGGACTAGGTAGCAAAGAAGGGAAGGTCGAGGGTGGATTTTTTTTTTTTTGTCATTAGCATTGCTAGTTGGAATCATATGCACATTAGGAGTGTGCCCTAAGAAAATGAGCTGGTAAACATTCACTAAGAGGATAGTGGCATAGGATTTTATCATTGGATATTGGATGTATGTTTGTCTTTGGCAGTGGATTATGGAATTCCTTGGAAGGCGCTGAATCTTGGTACTAATTTTGAGGGTGCAGGTGTGAGCCTCTAGAATCCCTTGGCGTGATTGCTATAAATTCTAGTTGTATAGTGATATGTATGAGATCTTAATGTAAATGTGGTTGAGATTGTATAAATTGCAAGTGTAAAAATTGAATTTTATGAGCCTTTATGTTAAATTCTTATACACATAAAAACATGAATTTAAACTCTGAAATAGTAGAAAACAACAGAAAAATACACCATAAAAATAACAACAACACAATAAGTGATGAAGGAGTTCACCCCTCCTGGGCTACGTCTCCTTGGTCCAACTTCCAATGGTTTGGCCCTATATCATTATGCTAAAAAATGGTGGTTACACCAGTTTAAAATGCTTCAATGGATTCAATACTTATTCAATTAGCTTCAGAATTTAATTTTTTAGCATAGTTTGAGCACCTTATCACTCCTCCCCAATGGAAGCTTTCAGACCCCAAAATATCACTTTTCGTTTTTCAGTAGATGAGGGTATAGTTCCCTCACCTTTCCAATCTCAATGCATTTGTAATTACTTGGATTTTTTCCTTTGATCCCCACATGAAGGTACTCTAGATTCCCTCATTTTGAAGATCATTCTTCTGTCAAGAATGGTGTCTTTTTGTAGATCATCAAGGTATTCAGGAGAGAAATCATCCATAGAAAGACTCTAAAAATTCTCTCCTTGATCTTCAGTCAAAGGAGGTTCATACAACCTTGAGTTCTCAACATTAACAACAACATAAATTTTCATATATGAAGGAAAATTCAACCTGAAGGCATTATCACCAATCTTTTATAAAATTCTGAATGGACCATATCGAATTAGTTTCATTTTTTTACCTTCTCCTTGAAGCCTTTCTTTGCTAATGTGAAGCCAAAATTCATCACCGTGTTGGAAATTTTTATCCACACGATGCTTATCGTGCCTTGTCTTTTACTTGACTTGGCTCTTTTCCAATTGTTCTTGAATGGGTTGATTTACCAATTGAATGTTTTCAATGGTACTTTTAGCTTTTTCTATGTCACTATGACCATCAATAGAACAATCCTTTCCAAAAATGAAATCCAAAGGATATTTGGGGAAGTGTCCAAAACATGCCTCAAATGGTGATGTTTGAGTTGAAGAGTGCTTGGCTCGGTTGTAAGCATGTTGAATATAGTGTAAATGTTCATCCCACAACTTAGGATGTTTTCTACAATAACTGCGAAGAAGATGTATCACCATACTCTTCACCACCTCTGTTTGACCATATGTTTGTAGATGAAATGTTGTACTCTTTTTCAATTTGGTGTCCATGAATCCCCACAAGCTTGACTAAAAATTCTCAACAAAGTGAGAATCTCGATCACTAATAATGAATGTGGGTAATACAAAATGCACCAATACATTCTGAAAGAACAACTGAGCAGTTTTTTCAACTGTAATTTTCTTTTTGCATTGCATCAAAATACACATTTTTTTGAACCTATCCACAACTACATAAATTTAATCATGATTCCATTTTGACATAGGAAGACCTCCAAAAACGTCCATAGAAACACTCTCCCAGGGACGAGAAGGTACTGGAAGTGGTGTGAACAATCCTAACTTTCTATTGCTAGGGTTACTGACAGCACATAATGAACAACCTCTAATAAAACATGACACACTTTCAAGCATATGAGGCTGATAACAATACCTCTGTAGATGTGCCACAGACTTACTTACACCGAAATGACCAGCAATAAGAAAAGTATGTGCCTCTCTTATAATGTTGACTCTTTCTCCCCATGGAGTATAAAGATTACCAAGATGGTACAACGAGTTATCATGCATGTGATAATCCAATTCCTCTACTTGGTTCCCTTGACTCAAAGTTACATACACATCTTGAAAATCACTATCTTAAGCATATTGTTGAACATAGCTCTCATGCAAAACACAATTATGCTTAATAATAGTAGCAGCACTAAAAATAGGCCTAGAAATGATCCAAGTGGATATTGGTGGCCACCAGCCTATTCCACTTGGGGCCCACCATTGTTTCTTTCAGTTTTTCAGTTTCCTTAATTGTAGCACAATTTACTATTTTTAGCAGTTTTTTCGGGTCATGAACTTTCAGAATTGTTTTGAGGCCCTAAAAGACATTTTTTTGGAAAACTGGGAGTAACATGGGGTTTTGTTCATTGTTTTTCACATCAACAGTTGTAGTCTTCGAATAGATATTTCTAACGAGGTATTGTGGGCATCAAACAAAGATTGTATGCCAAAGTTACATCCCCAGGAATTTGATGTACCAATTTACCCAAACAGGGCCCATAGTTTTGGTGCTTCATCTCATACAGTTAGGTTTTTGGATGTTTAGGGTTTTCCATTATTTCTTAACAATAAATATGCCTTTGATCCTCATTGTAACACAATTCAGAGGCATGTACCACCACATCTCTTCTCATAGATAAGCTACCATTGCCCTAGCTAGTTTATTTCCACTATGTCTATAAGCATATTTCAATTCTTTGATATTAATGAAATGAAGTGTTATTTAAATTGCATATTTGTATTTATGGTTATATTCATATTCTGTTGCATTTCTTTATAAATCTAGATTAGTGGTATCATAGTGGTCTGCTCTTTCTCTATTTTTCTTTGGATGTCCCCAACGAGGTTAGGGTATAAGTAGTTAGGGTTCGATATGGTTGAACCCTTGAAAGATTAATTTTGCATTCCTCAAATCCACCCTCCATGTTCAAGACTTGTGGGAAACCTAGTGTGAGGAAAAGGACAGGAGGGAACCCTCTCTGTTGTCGGTCGCATCCACTTGGAATTCGTTCTGAGAAGACAACAAGGAAAAATATTACCTTGTGGGGAGCTATGAGGACATGTACCTCCAATGGACTGCATTGCAGCATCAAAGGGATCAACATGTGCACAAGATTAAGAATTTGTTCCATACCTTGTGCAAAACGTTTGGTATTAAATATTCGGATAAACATTTGGTGCTCAAGGACCATAGTTGTTTGCAAAGATACATTCAAGAGGAAATGAATTTTCTAGAAATTATCTCACTTGGCACAACATACTGATATGATGCAAAGATTGAGCATAACTTTAAGAACAAGAGGCAAGACTTTGGATCTGCGAATCCGAAGCTAGGGAAAGGTGCCCCCGAACCGTAGAATAAGGTGCAAAGCCAAAGCGGGGTGACTCAGAACAACACCGCAAAGCCAAATAAGGACACGGGGAAGTGGTGTGAATTTCATAACATCCTCACTCACAATAAATACAAGTGTCGGTCCAAACAGTCATTGATGGCTAAACTTAAGGCATTTGAATCAGATGCATGTTCTGATTCTGAGTCACAATTGGACAAGGGCAATGAAAAAGGGAAGAAAATCATTGATGTGGAACCCAGTTCCATCGTAGCCACCACCAATATCCAAAGGGAGGAGCCCGAGGATCTAGAGGAGGGGGAGCACCTCTTCCATTCCCAGATGTGGGTGAAGGGTTCTCCACTGCAATTCCTTATCAATAGTGGAAGCCAAAAGTACCTCATTTCAATAGAGGTTGTGAAGCATCTCGGCCTACCAACCATAGCACACCTGCAACCATATACCATTGGGTGGATTCACCAAGGAAGATATCTTTGCATCCTCCAACAGTGTCGCCTTCTGTACAACATCAAGCCTTTCACGGCTGAGGTACTGTGTGATGTTGCTCCTCTTGATGTGTTTGATGTATTATTAGGCCAACCATACTTGTGGAAACGACATGCTGTGTATGATTCTAAGCCTCGTCTTGGTATTATTACTTTTGGAAATAATTTGTATAGGATATCGGAGGTAGTACCACATCCTGCCATCTCTTTGAGTACTGCAAATCAATGCAGTAAGATTATTTTCCAAACCAGGAAATTTGTTTTCATTGTTATTTTCCCACATGACAAGAATAATATTGTGGCTACAACCTCCAAACAGGGCTCCCCTACGCGGTAGCAGCAGATGAAAAAATATGTGGAGGAATACAAGGACATTTTCTCCTCACCCATAGAGGTTCGTCTACACTGTCAGGTCAAGCACTCCATTGATCTAACCCCAGGCACGCCATTGCCGATATGTTTCCAGGCCTCATGCAACCACATAGACAAAATCCACACATGTACTATCTGAGGCTGATAAAGAAACCATATTTATTGAACGCATCCAACAGGTCCACAACATCTTGCAAAAATCCAATGCCAGGTACAATCAACGACATCATCAACATCGAGTGCCACACAACTTCCAAGTGGGCGACAAAGTGGGGCTACATTTGTAGAAGGAGTTCCTCACTTGAACCCACCACAAACTTCGTCCGCTTCGATATGGGCCATACACCATCCTCAAGGCTGTAAGGGATAGTTCCTTCGAGCTTAGTATTTCACTAGTCCTTGGTCTGCACCTAGTGTCACTACTTCCCACCTCTATTGGACACCTCTGACATTGCAGAACAACTCACACCAACAGAGTTAAACCCAGACTACATAGAACATGGCACCACATATCGTATCATAGACACACAAATCAATAACACTCTCCAACAAAAGATCCAACTAAATCGGGTTGTCAAATCTTGCCAACTCCTGCACCATGGCAAGTGGCTCACCAAGGACCAAGTTTATAAAAAATTTCCTCATCGCATGGAGGAACTCAATGCAATGGGGAACATTGCTTCCTAAGGGGGGAGGAATGATCCAGGTGGATATTGGTGGCCACCCACCTATTCCACTTGGGGCCCCACCATTGTTTCTTTCATTTTTTCAGTTTCCTTAATTGTAGCACAACTTACTATTTTTAGCAGGTTTTTTGGGTCATGAACTTCCAGAGCCATTTTGAGGCGCTAAACGACGTTTTTTTGGGAAAACCATGAGAAAAATTCATCCTTGACCAATGTTTTTCAAATTTAAAGTTGTAGTCCTTAGATATATCTTTCTAACAAGGTATTTTTCATGTCAAACAAATATCATATGCCAAAGTTACGTCCCCGGGAAGTTGATGTACCAATTTAGCCAAACGTGGCCCATAGTTTTGGCACTTCATCTCCTACAGTTAGGTTTTTGAATGCTTAGGGTTTTCCATTGTTTCTCAATAATAAATAGGCCTTCGAGCCTCATTGTAACATAGTTAAGAGGCATGTAGCCGCTACATCTCTTCTCAGAGATAAGATACCACCGTCCTAGCTAGTTTATTTCTATTATGTTTATAAGCATATTTCAATTCTTTGATATTAATGAAATGAAGTGCTATTTTTGTTGGATCTTTGTATTTATGGTTATATTCGTATTCTATTGTGTTCCTGTATAAATCAGGATCAAGAAAGCATGTCAGCAACTTTATTGTAAATATCTTTATCATACCTTATCACCAAGTGGAATTGTTGAAGAAAACACATCCATCGAAAGTTCCTTAATTGTTGCAAATTTGTTTGTGATTGCAAGTGTTTCAATGGTTGATGATCAATGTGAATAATTGTTTCCTTACCCATCAAGTAGTGTTTCCACTTTTTCACACTTTGCACCAATGCATACAATTCCTTGTCATATGTAGGATAATTAATCACTGCACCAATAAAAGTTTCTAAATGAAAACAAATGGGCTTACCATGTTGCACGAGGATTGCACCCATGGAATAGTTACTAGCATCACTTTGAATTTCAAATGACTGTCTCAAGTCTAGAAGTGCAAGTACTAGAGCTGAAATTATCTTTTCCTTCAATGCATCAAATTCATTTTTCTGTTTACCCCCCCATTAGAAGACTTGCTTCACACTTGTCACTGCATGAAATGGAGTTGTGATAAAAGAGAAGTTAGCGATAAACTTCCTCCAATATTGGGTTGCTCCCAAAAAGCTTCTTACCTCCGTAACTATTTTGGGCTTTGGCCAATTCCAAATGACATCAACCTTGGAGGGATCTATTTTCATTTCACCTCCTCCAACAATATGACCCAAATACACTAAAGAAGTTTTTCCATACTCACACTTTTCCATATTTAGAAACAATTGTTCTTTCTTCAAGACATCAAGTACCTCTTTGACATGCATGACATGTTCTTCATGAGATTTACTGAAAAATGAAGATGTCATCTAAGTAGACTATCTCAAAATCATCTATAAATGGCCTCAATACATCATTCATCGCACACATAAAGGTAGCCGGAGCATTGCAAAGACCAAAAGGCATAACTAGCCATTCAAACAAACCTTGTTTTGTTTGGAATTTTGTCTTCCATATGTCAACTTCAACAATTCTAAATTGATGATAACCACTCCTTAAGTCCAACTTAGCAAGATATTTTGCATCTTTCAGCTGACCAAGTAAATAATCTATTCTAGGAAGTGGGTAGTGGTTCTTTACCATAATTTTTTTTAATGCACAGAATTCCATGCACATGCACCATGTTCCATCCTTCTTTGGCACCAAAACAATAGGTGACTCGTATGGCGAAGTACTTGGTCTGATGATCCCTTTGTCCAATAGCTCTTGAATTTTCATTTTAATTTCTACACTTTCCATCAGTGATATCCTGTACATGCCAATGTTTGGAAGAGGAAAATTTTGTTACAATTGTATTTCATGTTGGATTCCCCTCTTGGGAGTAAATCCTTCTGCTCCTGAAACATCTCATCATATTGGTTAAAAACCTTAACCAAATCAGATTTCAATCTTGAGTCACAACCTTGAAAAGCTTCATTTTCAACATCATTCTTTGTTTGACCATTAAAAGCACATATTTCTTGCTAGATTTAATGAGTCTCTTCATTTGTACAAAATTTACAAGTGAAATATTTAGTTTATATCGATGTGCTCTAACAATGTACTCAATACCATCTTTGAACAAGTGATACTTGTTTTAATGGAGATGAAAAATATCGTTCCTATCATACAAATATGGGCCTCCCAAGATAATTTCAGAAATATCAAGTGGAACTACATCAAGTTCATCTTCATCAAGAATGTTTGTTGTAATTGAAAATCTAAGTATACAATTCCTCGTCACTTGTAAGTTTTCATTCTTGCATATCCAACCTAAAGGATAAGGTCTTGTATGGGGAATTGTCTCTAAATTTAACTTCTTGAGTAATTCTTCGAAAACAAATTTTCCTTGTGAACCACTATCAACTAGTGTCTCAATTTTGGTATGCTTTGAAATAACCCGAATATGGAAAAGTTTAATTCTTTTTTTATCATCTTGAGTATCATTAGGATAATTTGAAGAGCTAGTGTTGGCTATGTCCTTCCCTTTCCTTCCCATTGTTGTGATCTTTGTTTCATCTCCCGAATTTGAGCCTAAGTCATGTTGTATAGTTGCAACTATCTTTTTCTTCCCTTTCTTGTTAAAATTATTTGGTTTCATCTCAGGATGAAGCTTCCAACAATGAGCTTCATCATGACCCTCTTTGGAACAATGTTTGCATGTTAATTTTTCTCCTTCCTTCTTGATGGAAGCATTCTTATTTCCTTTCCCTTTGAACTTACTCTTGCCCTTGTCTCCACTTGTGAATGACTTCTTGCTACCCTGTTATGAAATGTTTTTCCCTCTTTCTTCAAGATGTGTTGTCTGAACACAAAACTCATCTAAACTTGTAGGATTGAACATAAGGAAAATATGTCTTAAATAACTGTGTAAACCCCAAATTTATTTCACAAAGTGTCTTGTGATTTCAAGTCTACACCTAGTATAAAATACCTTATTCTAAACTCTTGAGTGTAACTTTTCACACTTTGACCCTTTAGTTGTCTAAAATTCTACCAATCCATAATAGCCTTCTGCATATAAGCTAATGGATAAAATTGTCTTCTAAGTGCAACAATAAAATATATCCAAGAGGTTGAGACCTTACCATGTTTTTTCATATTCTCTTTTGTTTTGGCTTCCCACCAAATCAAAGCATCACTTTCCAACCTTAATGAATCCAACTGAATATTTTCTTCATCATCTTTGATGTTTTGATTCTGTAATAAGCTTCAAGTTGAACTAACCAATTATCAAGTCTTTCAACATTCAGTTCACCATTATACATTGGCAATTCAAATTTGATATCACGTTTTAATAAGGGATTTTTACCATGAACCCTTGGGGTATGTGGACATGTTTTAGTAACAATAGTTGTGGAAGAGGAATAAGATGAAGGTGACTATGGAGGTGAAGATGATGGTGGAGGAGAGGGTGGTTTGTCACTATTTACTTTTGAAGGCTTGCCATCATATTCTCCTTTTCCTCCAGAATAACCCTCTCCTTTTGAATGCCTGAAACTTTCACCCTGAAATCTTGAATTTCTCTCTTCATAGAGAACCTTCACCATTTCATTCATGTCAAAGAAATATTTTTTGAAATTCTTCTCTTCATCTGACGTATTATCAACTCCTCCTTCATGATACATGCTTACCGAAGCTTCAAGTAAAATTTGAGGTGAAAATTGTGGTGGAGATTATGGCAAATGTGCTCTCCTTGTTCTTGTCCCAAATTGAGAACCTGCACCCACAAGATTTCCTTGTCCTCTCTTGAGCTTCAACCTTGTAATCATAAAAAAAACTGCAAATAATTAAATCCTCACAAAAAAAACAAAACCTAAGCTCAGATATCAAACTTGATCTGTATGAGATCTTAATGTAAATGTGCTTAAGATTGTATAAATTACAAGTGTAAAAATTGAGTTTTATGAGCCTTTATGTTAAATTATTATACACATAAAACATGAATTTAAACTCTGAAATAGAAGAAAACAACAGACAAATACACCATAAAAATAACCACAACACAACAAGTGATGAAGGAGTTCACCCCTCCTGGGCTACATCTCCTTGGTCCATCTTCCAATGTTTTGGCCCTATATTATTAGGCTCTGAAATGGTGGTTACATTAATTTATAGTACTTCAATGGTTTTAAAACCTATTACATTATGTTTAGAACTATCAAAAATGCCTATCTAGCCTCTTTCTGCTCCCAAATTGGTCGAAAAATGAAGAATTTATGATCCTCCCTAACTTTTCTTCTAGTCGCTCTAAAAAGTCCCCAAATTCAAGAACCGTCCTACAAATTCGCCCCATAATCTGTTAACAGAGCGCCGTTTTGGTGGAATTCTAGCCGCAATTGTTGGATATTTAAGATACGCGCCAAGGCCTTAGGACAAAATTTTTAATTAATACAAAAAATATTAATAGGGTCATGCCCTTGGTTCCAAGCCCATAGGTCATATGCACAAATATATAGGGGGGTTTCAGGGCTAAGCCCTGGCCCCTTACCCCAAACTTCACCCCACAAATGTTTATATAACGTTTCGGTTTTATGTTTAAACAAGGAACATGGTGGCTCAAGTGATTAGGCATTGCGTTGTTTGAAGATAGGTCACAGTATCGATTCTTATGGAGGTGTAGTTCGGATTAAAAAAAAAAATTAGTGGCCCCCGTGCTGCCACATGGCGGCCTCCGATTGGGCCACATGGCTACATGTGATTGGCCATCTTCCAACCAATAGAAATTCTCCCACACATCACCATCCAGGGCCTGCCACGTGTCAGTTTGTGGTAGGCCCAAAAAAGATTGACCTTCAACCAATCATAAAAGGCCACGTGGCAACTTGCGACTGGCCCAAAAAAATTTGACTTTCGAGCAATCACAAAAGGCCATGTGGCAGCCTGCCACTGGCCCAAAAATTTTCCCAATCACTTATCCTTTTTTAAAAATTCCCCTATTTGGGAAAATGAACAGAACTCGTTTCTAGGAGCATACCATGTCTGTTTTCTGTCAAACAAGTTGAAACGGATTTAGAATGACGAGATATACGCGGTCATTCAAGCTCCACACCATTCCGATAACTTTCATTTTTGAGCACCTGATCATATAGATGAGGGATTGGGCCTAGGAATCCTTTGGTGGGTCATGATAAATCTTAAGGAATACCTAATTTTTTTTTTTTTGAAATTCCCACATTCATGCTTGGAATATGGCACAAGGGTGATTGGCTAAAAGAAATATTTGGTTTAGCCCAATCTATGGTTGGGTAGTATGTGGAAGTCCCTGGCTTGGTTGGATTTTGCGTATGTTAATAAGAGCTCTTTTCCTCTTGTGTATTATGTGTAAATGTGATTGGTTATTTTCTGATTTTAATGGTTTTTCTATCAATGGTAATCTGTTGGTTATAAGCATGGTTTTATGACAGACTTGAGTTATGGATCTCATCATGTTTTGTTTAGTAAATGAAATAATTAATGAATGCATGACCTAATAGATGATTTTATAGTTATTATGAGAGGGAATTAGACCTTCTTGATGATTCTCATATAAGTATGAAGTCCCTATGCTCATATTTTTTTATATGAATAGTAGATTACATGTTCATAATGTGTTAAAAAAATGTCTGTCATGATTAGAGTTGGTTCGGTCAAGTCCTTGATCAAGGTTTGTGTTAGAGGCTTTGTCTTGGTGTCATTTATTGTCTTGCAGAGTCTCATCAAGTTCTGGGAAGTGGCATGGAGTCTATCCCTGGA
This sequence comes from Pinus albicaulis, assembly GCA_034641835.2. Lineage (NCBI taxonomy): Eukaryota > Viridiplantae > Streptophyta > Pinopsida > Pinales > Pinaceae > Pinus > Pinus albicaulis. The sequence continues at coordinate 94,163,852 of CM076572.1, read as the reverse complement.
AAGGTGGCACATATTTCATGGTCTCAGGAACAAAATTGGCTAAAAAAACCTGCAATTACACTTTTTCAGTGGTTATGCATGCGATTGGAGGCCTACAATCACATGGATGCAAGCTTTTGCATGCGACTGGGAGTCCAGATCAATGAAAAGATAAGTTAACTCATGGTTTGGACACTTGGAAGGGTGGTTTAGCCCTTGGGGGTCCTGTACCACCCGAGGAGGGCCAGTAAGGTTTGTTTTGTCAATTCCAGTTCCTTAAGGTGATCTAGGAGGCTAAATCATATCATAGTAACTCTTCGTCACGTGCTTACCCCGGTGAACCAGTTAGCTTAGGAAAAATGTGGGAGGAGGGGGTTACAATGCATCATTTGTTTATAATCCTTCCACACACCTTATTTCCAAGTTCCATATTGAATGTGGAGCCATCAACTACCTTCACTCCATGTTGTGGAAGATCCACCTTATATCAAAAACTAAAAAATTATTTACAAATTTACTCCAAACTAAAGAAACATACTATTCTATCAAAAGAAGCATTCACTATATCAATAATATCTCTTAATACATGCTAACATATTCATATTTTTCTATGTATTTGCTTTAACCCAATGTATTCCACAAATTATGCAACTTCATCTTCCATAATCAAATATGGATGAGAGAAATCAATTATAAAAAAAGGAATAACCTACATTCACATGTAGTCCACCATAATTTATTTACTCTTGGTATTCAACCCTTCTTATCCCACAAACTTTTAGGAAACACAACCAACGTATAGTCCCCTCATACACATAGTCCCTTTTTATAAGTGTATTCCTCTTCTTTTGGGAGATATATATGGAGTGATCACCACAATGAATATAGTTATGGTCAAATCTTATAATATTCCATTGCGCCTTGGAGTGTGTGGTTAAATTTTATGAGATGAGAATTTTGTTTTACACCTTTATTCTAACCTCTATGCATTATTTTTTTAATTATGTGTAATTTATGTCCAAAATTTGTAACAAATATGGATGCCAAGCCTATCTTCACCAATGTTGCAAAATATCTATTTTATTTCCAAGAATGTATAACAAATAAAATAATACATTTAATATATTACCAATAACACTTAACACATACAAACATAATGTAGATGAGAACTTCTGGAATCATGTGTAGAATGATTGAAGAGCCCGACGTTTCGAGTGAACACTTCACCCATCTTCTGGAGGAGGAAGCTTGGCGATAGATAGGAGGAGATCAGACCTTGAAGGCCTAAATAGGATAGATTATAGCTGGAAAATTCAACGAAGTTGAGAAAGAAACAAAAAGCAGCTGTTAGAGAGGGATACTGAATTAAATTGAAAATAATAATTAATTATAATTTTTATAACCAATTCCTTAAAATGAGATAGTTGTTAGGTAATTACATTATATTTCTAATAATAGAATAAATTAAAATCAATTAATGGTCTTTAGTATTAATTAATTAACATAATTATAATAATTTAAATAAGAATAATTAAATATTAAATATTAAACTATAATAATTTTTTTTGTTTTTCCTAGGTATCTTTTGGTCGGCTCGTAATTTCTCCTCATTACTCCTTTTGCTCCATCTTGTATTTATTAAATTAATCCTCCTCTCTTCTTGGTAGGTTTTATCCTCATGATGAGTCTTGGTTTTGACTCGAAACATAGACGTAAAAATGGATACTCTGGAGATTCTGAATTCCCCAGCTCAAAACTCACACCACAGAAACATTCAAACTATCATTGTGTGTATTATTGGATTATCCAAATAAGCGATGGTCGCTTTGTGCTCAGTAAACTAAGACTTGTGAGAAACCAAGTTTCTCCTGTGAGTAAGGTGTTTCTATAGGCCACCTATACTATGAAACTGTGAGCATTAAGCTCCTATGTTTCCACTGTAGTACTATAGCCACGAAGGCTCTATAGCCACAAAGGCTTTGTAGCCACTAAGGTTCAACTCATACACTTGACTCAACCGACCCAGGGTTTTCTCGGCTCACCCCCAACCATGCCAACAAGAATCCCTATCCACTTCACTCTCACATGTGGTTTCTGGCTTACCACAAACCGACACTGCAAAGTGGTTTCCGGCTAACCACAAACCTACAATTACAAAGTGGTTTTGAGATTACCATGAAATTCTCGGGGATACACATGCCTTTACAAGGCTTACAACACAACTCCAACTCTTGGAGCTAACAGTTACATACTTTACAAAGACCACTAAAAAAAATCCTAGACTTGTTTACAATTAAAATGTGTGGCTCATAATACAACATGCTAGTGATTATATCCCACAAACTCATACAAGCATTCACTTTGTTGTCCATCATTATTTCCCACTCATCTTGGATACACCATATAATTCATATGCTCGAACACACCATTGCTTTCTCGCTTGAATATTTCCATCATATATTTTATACTTTTGAGTTTTGGATATATTAGTCTTGGATCTCCATGCTTTACCTTCGAACAAAATGACTATATATTGAGGTCCTGAATCTCAATATGTATACAAATTTCCAAGACCCATCCGTAAGTAAAAATTATATAATTTATTCCGGAATATATTTCAAGGAAGAGAAACCTTCCAAAGAGAAAGTTTCATGAGACCATAATTACATAACAGAATTACAATACAGAAAGGAAAAAATGCAGTGTCAACAGCAGTCATACCCGCTGTACAATGCCATCTGCTCTCTTTTTTTCCTCTAATTTGTTGAATCCAAAAAAACTAGAGACGCGTCTCTCCTTCGGTTGATGACAAACCCTCCTGCTATAGTGTAGTTGTTCGAACACTTCCTCGATAGGAAGTCATTCAAGATCGAAGGATTCCAAATCTGGATTTCAATTACAGATCCACGATCTGGCAGCTTCGACACCAAATTCGCAGCAGATCCACGATTTGCACCACACACTAAACGCTCCAACCACGGATTCAATACACAAAGTCTAAACGCTCCACGATAACCACCATACTCGGATCTCACGCCACTCTGCTGGTCGATCCGGCTCTGAGGCTTCAACAAGGACTGCACTGGACGTCGTGTTTGTCCCGTGATCGATTATATATATATATATATATATATATATATATATATATATATATATATTTCCTATGAATTCTATAACACACAATTCAAATGTAATTTGCGATTAAGATTAAACTAGAAAAAAATGCCCTCTTATATTTTTTTTTTGTGAGAAACACAACTATCAAATAAGTATCTTATTTTTATAATATCAAAAATATATATTAAATAAATACCTTAATTGTATCAAGAATTTAATTAATTGTGCTAACTTAATTGTATCAATAAGTACTCTATAGCCAAGTATACATTTTAACTAAATACCTTAATTTATAGCCAAGTATACATTTCAAATAAGTACTTTAAACATTGTAAGTTGTATTGGTCAATGTTAAACTAATAATAGTCATTGGGAAAATTGATTACTGGAGTCTTGCTTTGGCAAGAACTAATAATGATTTTGAAACCATATTTTAATTTAATTAATAAACACAAAAACTCAATACTTTCAATAAAATTACAATATAATAAGATTATTGACCATTAATATTCACTCCCACTTTACCATGGATATTATTTACTTGTAAATAGGCTTTATTACACTACCATGTGTTGAAATACTACTCTTTATAAATACCACATGGTCAAAAATCATAACTCATTTCACAATCAAAATATTTTATAAATATTTTATTTTAACTTAATTTTATAGCATTTTTTTAATTAAATCTTAAAAAAAAAATTACACTTATTGAGATATATCTAAATCCTCTACCCTCAATACTACTATAATTATTTTATGGGCGTTACATAAATATTATATAAAGGTTTTAATAAATTTAAAAATGAGGATAATCGTATACATAGAAATGTGATATTTATATAATACTATCATTGATCTATCTTAACAACGGATCTGCCAAGCATCCAGAAGGGTCAAATCACTTTTCACTCCAAAAGTGGTTTGCACCTCAAGATATTTGATCCATGTGATCCCTTGGTAGATATGGAGTTAATATGGATCTAGACTTATTTTAATAAATAATAATGGTAAAATGCCCATTATGCACACATAAATTATATTGTGACTTTAATTTTAATAAATAACAATGGTAAAATGTCCATTATGCACATAAAGAAAAAATAGTGAAATATTTGTAAAAGATATATGTTTTCTAAACATGGTATGTTTGATAGATATGTTATTATATACCTATTCTTATTGCATGGTGTTCTAAAAACCATATGCTTATATTTCCGACATCAAATTATTGAACCAAGACCATAAACTTGGAAATTGAAGTAAAATAAATGCAGGATTAAAGCCCTAATATAATCTAATGCCAACAACTACTGAGAAATTAGTTTCAATAAACAAATGACAAGTGTATATGAAAATACTGAGTGTTTATCAACACACTAGGACTAAAATATGTTTTCCCAGTGCTTGCCTCCAACCCCCTGGCAGAGCCCCAAAGCGTAATCTTTCGCTTCTATGAGACAATGTTCATGCACACAATAACAAGTTGGGTTTGAAAAAACGAAGGATTCTAGTTTTGGTTTTTAGTTCCCCAAAATAAAATGTTGGAAATCAAAAGACAAGACATCAAGATATAAATCAATGTAAAGGAATTAAAAACATGTAAATACATATGAAAGCGAAATTTTAAACTAATTGGAAATACTATAACTAACGATAGAATAAGCAAAAATATCAAACCTACTTATAATCTAATTAACAAAGTAAAATAAAAATGTTACCTAGAGTTGAGGGGCCTTTCCCAACCTGACTAATGCTCCCATGCGAAATCAAATCAGGCTATAGTGATACACCAAAACTTATGAATCAAGCAACTTTTGTTGATGAAAAATTAGCTCTATATACAAGAAGGCACCACACAGGCTTCCTGCAACAAATGAAACTCCTAATCAGCTACCATTTACGAAGACTATTACACAATGAATGATAAACATCCTTAGCTATGTTCTACATTTGAATATTTGTACAAGAGGAGCATTGGGGTAGGTGAAAACTAATCCCTCAATATGTTTGCCCAAATTTCAAATACATTCAATATAGAAAAAATGATAATTTCCAAGTAAAATTGGGTCATTTGCTTCCCATAATAAAAGTATATCATAAAACATCATTTCCATACTTTGAAAATTACTAAGATTTGTTCCTCTTGTTTTCCTGAGAGTTAATTTGGCATTTTCCTCAAATCTAGGCACTATGTGTAAATCTGGCTAAATTTGTGCATTTTGGGAAGATTAGCATTATAGAACTAATTATTTGAAATTTTCAGATTCACTCTCATTTCGTCAGAAATTGTTACTAAAATTGATTGTCTGGAAAATTTGACCTATAATGTTGTTTTAGAGTTGGAGCTTTGATGGCACTGAGAACTCAAATTATAAATGATCAAATCTATATTTCATTAAAAAACCAAAACCTTTCTTGAATTTTCGTAAATGATTACAATCTTATTTATACTTGAGAAGGAAAGATCTAGAGTTCTCAAAAGGTGGTTTGTATCCTCGAATTAATTTGGAGGAAAGAAAAAAAACCACTTGATGTTTTCAGAGCTATAATCATGTTTTTTCTACGAACAATTTGTTTCAAATATTTTCTAAATATCAAAAAAATCTAAAATTCTCAAAAAAAAAATTATTAGATTGAGAAAAACACATAATTTATTATGATGTTCTTACATCAAGCTTCAAACGTGTGAGCTAGGTGTGATCTGACTAGTCTACAATTACTTTGATACCTCATCCTTCAAAACCCATGTGGTTAAATTTCTTCTAGAAAGGTGAAAATATGACAAACACCACTATTGGGTATTGGAGTTGAACCTAGGTGTGATCAGACTAGTCTAGAATTACTTTGATACCTCATCCTTCAAAACCCATGTGGCTAAATTTCTTCTAGAAAGGTGAAAATATGCCAAACACTATTGGGTATTGGAAGTGAACTACTGGTACAGGTACTAGACTAAACAATTCACCATTAGCAAAATCAAGTTAAAACTTTTTTTTTCATTAGAGACTAAAAATTTGATATCAATAAGAAACTTTTGCCTCTATTGACTTGCTAAAAGGTTTTGGCATCAAAGAGGTAGAAATGCATAATAACATGGGCAGTATGGGGTAATGATTGTAAGATAAGGGGTAAAATGTTAAATGAAGCATCGAAAAATGTAACAAAATGGGAGCCCAACATCTCCCACACAATTAGTCCTCAAAACTTCAACAAAGTCCTGCAACATCTATTAAAATGTTCCATAGCAACTCTCTTTGCACTTCATTCTTCACAAAAATTCTTTTCTCATTTCTAAATCATAGAAGCCTATTTCTTGAACCTCTTCAAGAATGGGATCCCAATAAGCTACACTATAGAGACCATATTTAGACCATCCATTGATGTGGAGCTTCTATTGCAAATATGTAACAATAGCAGATCTACAAAATCATCCTGGCATGTAGAGACAATTTTTATCTTCTTATCATAGGGGTGTCCAATGTGAGTCATTGTAACGGTGTCCAATGTGAGTCATAATACTGGGTTGTCTTTCACCTTGCTCCAATATGTTGTACATAGTTAGTAAAGTCACACCAATTTTCTGTTGATCTAGTATTTTACCTTTCTTCAAAACATTTTGATCGACTCTAATAAGAATGACCTTATCCCTGAGATTGATCTCTTCTAGCAGAGGCAATTTTAGATCAATCTCCATGATCAGAATTTGGATTAGGGGCAAAAATTTGCCAAAAATTCAAAGTGTTCAAAATCGCATCAAACAAGAACAACTGAATCGGGCCCTTTTCCAAGAATCCAACGCAATTAGTTTCACTCAAAATAGAGTTTGTATGTGAAAGTTATAGCCCATTGATCGTCGTGTCAAACAACTGAATTTTTAAAAAAATGGTCAAACAGGGTCAAAGGTAAAAATTTGGGTTTCCAAAGGCCCAATGATAGGATGACAAGTGTCAAATTCTCATTGGCCCAAATTCTGGGCACATTTGAAATTTGTGATTGGTTTAATTTTTAAGCCAATGGAAAGAGGACACGTGGCAAGCCCAGAGGTCGCCACGTGCCCCCATCCAAGGCCAAAATTGAATTTATTTGGTGGAAAATTTGAATTTATTTTTGGTGGGAAATTTGACTTTATTTGGACGGGAAAAAATTTGAGCAGAGTTCGAGGTCGAATCCACGATCTCCCCCACACAAGCCAAACGCCTTAACACTCCCACTACTTCTTGTGACTTATTATATAATGCATACAGTTTGTATTTAAGTTTTAAAATGGATTCATGTGAGTGTTTAAAGGGCCAGCCCTTGATCCACAGGACCACACCCCATAACCAATGGTAGAGGCCAATTGCAAAATAGTAGGTTAAGTTTTAAATACAGGATTAATTAACCCATAATCCCAGAATTAGCACTAACCCTACTTTCAAATAGGTTTTTTGTTAACTGTGCTTAATGCACCTAAAATAGACTTATCGATTAATTAAATTTTGCTTATATTTAATTAAGATAGAGTTTAATTTAGTGGAGGTTTTGGCGGTTCCACCAGATTCGGCGCCACTTCCAAATTTGGTGGCTTTAACTAGAGATGTTCCAATTTTAGTGGAGATTCCTAGGGAAAATTGAATGAAGCATAATTTTTGCTATTTTTGGCCAATTTTGGCTCAAGAAAATTCATTCCTAGATGATATTGATGCTTTGAACATAATGGAATAGGTTTCAGAGGCATTGGAGCACTTTTGAAATTGTTTTTTCCACTTTGAATATTAAATAAGCCTAGGGCCACAAGGAGAGGAGGTCATGCCTAGATCAGCTGGAGACCATTTTTAGAGAATGAATATTCTATTTTGAGGTTTTTGGGTCTTCTGAAGCCAATGGAGTAGGTTTCAAATCCATTGGAGCACTGTAGGTGCATGTAATCAGATAATTGACCATTAATCCCAAGAGGGCCTAGCGAGTTGAAGCAGGTCCATGGAGATGTAGCCCATGAGGGGTGACCTCCATTATCAACTATTGTGTAATGTATTTCTTGTGTGTTATTTCTTTGAATTTTATTTGTTGTACATGAATTTTTAAAACCTAATTAACTCATAAATTTCTCATCAAAGACACTTAAAACTTGACACATAAACCCCTTCACAATTGACTAACTTGAGACGATCCTAAACAATTTTATTTTTAACTGATGAGGGAGATAGCACAACAAAACTAGTTTCCCATATTCAGGTCACTCCACTTGACCATGCAATCCAATGAGCAGTTTTGAATATCAACTTTCTCTTGAATTTTATCTAGATTTCACCTGCTTTAGTATGCTAACTCTCTCTTGAATTCCATCAATAACATGCTTATTGGCATGCTCAAAAAATTCATGGTTGGAAAAAGATGAGGTTGCTATAGGCCCACTCTATAATATTCAAGGCCACTATTAATTTGGCTAGCCAAACATAAGCCTCTCCACATGAATAAGTACACTTGATATTGAAAGGGAACTTACTTAACAAAAATGTTTCCCAACGTGTGATTCTCCTCCAGGAATGCACTCAAATGTTTAATCGAAATTTTTGCAACTTGCTACATAGCTAATGGCCTTTCCAACATCAATTTTATCAATCCAATGAAAAATTAATAGGAAACATGCTACATAGTATGAAAACAAGGTGTCAATATCCCCCCCATTTATCACCTACAAAATATCCATCTTCGTGTTGTAATCCCACAATATAAGCTAATATATGGCCTGCATCAATGGTCTCTAACTTATCAAGTAAGACGAATATTTGCACACCACTCAAGGTATACAAAACAAATGATCATGGCAAACATTTCCACTGATTCCACCACATTCATGTTGTCACATCAAGACCCAAGAAACATTTTCTTCTCAATCCACAATATCCATCTTCCCCATGAGATAAAATATTGTCAGTCCCCAATATGCCCCCGCAATTTTTTAATTTGTTTTCTTTCTTGCAAATATGAATTGTTCTCACAAATATTAGGTAGCAACAAGACATAATATAATCAATCTATAGACATGTAAATGATTTCAAGGAGGAATCTATAAACAATACTTGAGGAAGAATGCATTTAGCTCCACAGAAAACAATGATCAAGCCAAGAACTTGAATAGAATGCTAAGGACCTGATAGACGATACCATCCATTTTTTTCCCAATATGTAGGTGTGAACTAACCCAGTATGCACTTCACCTTACCCATAACACTATGTTTTTGTCTTATTCCAACCCATTCATAGGTTTTTTCCATCAAGATATCAACCAATTTTCATCCCTGCCCATATACCAAAATAGCTACAAATCAAGATATCAAAAATAACATTGTACCACCAACATTCATTAAAATTAGGCAGCATATTGTTGAAAGTGACCTCCATCATCTCAAAGCGAGTATAAAGTGACCACATAAGTGCCTAGTTATGGACCATTATAGCTTTTCCCAACCATATAAGAACATGAGCTAAAAAAAATTCGTCAAACAAAGTTTCATGAATATGATTAGCCCTTCTCTTTGGATTATATGGAGAATAAATGTGACAATACCCACAATATGTTCTCTCCAGTAGTTCAACACTCGAATAAAGATGGACATACTTCATAAATTATCGAGCATCATCACACTTCTCCATCAATTCAGATCATCTCCACCAATTCAGATCAACGTGGTTAGAATTCGGAAAGGGAATTAATGTATTGAATAATTATTTCATATTCTTCCAAAGTGGCCTATAGCCTATTATTATTCAATCTCTCATGGTCCAAGGCCACTGGTAATGTTAAAAATTTTGAGACAAAGGAATTATTTCTCAAAACACATAGAATTTCAAAGATATATTTCTCCAAAAAATTCAGTTATAGAAATTAAATCATATGATTCTTCCTTTTAATAGAGAGTGGAAAAGATTAAAATCAGTTGACTTGCGCAACTATAATGGAGCAAAGAAAAATTAAAAAAACTTACTCGTGGTAGAAGAGAGTAAAACAATGTGGTTGCGGTAAAAACGATACATGAAATTTCCAGAACCATATCATGACAAAACTTTAGATTATAACTTTAAAACAAAGGAAATAAATTCATATGGAGGTCACAGCTCCTTCACCAATAAAACACTACCTTTTACTTAGATTTACATTCAATGGGGATTGTGGAGTAACACACAATAAAACCTGTAACAAATTGTTTTCATGCACCACCAAAATTTTCTCCACAGTTTTCTCTCGAGACTTTTTAGACCTTCATCCACCACGATACATAATAATTCTACATGCATATTAATTCAAAACATACATTTATAATACATTAACACATGAAAATCCTAACATTAAAACATAGGAAAATTAACATTATCAACAGGGGAGGATATTCTTAGATGGGGATATAGAACGAAAGGGATATTCACTATTCAAGAAGGATATAATATCAAAACAAACAACATACAATATCAAGGCAACCACCTTTGGAAAAAAGTTTGGTCTCAGAATCAATGGCCAAAAGTAGCACTCTTTCTATGGTTAGTAAGTCATGAAAGGATACTAACCTAGGATTAGCTCTTGAAATGAGGGATGCAGGGGCCATTAGCATGTCAGATCTTTGAGAAACACATAGAAACAATGAAACATTTGTTAAAAAAGTGCCCAGTTGTTGAACAACTCTAGCAGAACCTCACTCTTCTCTTTAAATAGAAGAATAGAGACCGAGAAAGCATCAAACAAACTATATAAAGTTGGAGGAAATGGGGATTCCAATGTCCAGTACTCAACAGGGATTGGTCGATATCCTTAGGGATCTTCCTCTGGGTGGTATGGAAGGAAAGAAATAGGCGAACATTCAGAGACGAGATCCAACTGGTTAATGAAGTATGGAAAACAATTGTAGATAATATCATAGAAACCATCCGAGCAGATAAATGGAAACAGGATGATTGGAAAGTGAACGCCCAAGAGGCTCCCATACTGGCAATGTTGAATCTCAAACCACATATGATCACACCGGCTTCATGGAAAATTAAATCCATGACAAGCCAGTTGCAGGATAAATTCATGAAACTCCCGCAAGGCTTTCTAAAACTAAACTACGATGGGGCCTCCAAAGGGAATCCGAGGCAGGCTGGTGTAGGTGGAATTTTTGGAGACTCAAGAGGACAAGTAAGGAGGATTTATGCAATGGACTTGGGAGATGCAAGTAATAATTAAGCGGAACTCAATACGGTAAAAAATGGTCTCCTTATAGCAAGAAGGGAACAACATAACATGCTAGTAGTCGAAGGGGAATTAGCTTTGGTTACAGGAACCCTTCAAAAGGTTCAACAGGGACCCAACTGGGAACAAACTAGCTGCAGTTGGTGCACAACAAGGCTCATACATGAAATCAAAGGTTTGATTCCAGGCATAAGTTATATGATACCTTCTCATATTCGTAAAATAAGAAACGCAGTAGCAAACCTGCTAGTGAACTAGGGGTGTGACCATCAAGGTAAGTACCTAGACAGGAACTGGGAAATATCAATGCATGAGGGAGGCCTTACAACTCTGCAAGAAATTGTTGACAAAGATAACAACCAAAAAACAATTCCCCAATCGAGGTGTCAAGGGCATCAACGAAGGTGTGTCGAGGCAGCTTGTCACGAGGGCCACATGGTGTTACGAGCATGACACTAGGCGGAGAATCCGGGCGGCTCGCCCCACACGCGGCTCGCCCCACACCACATTAAAATGATAGTTTGTGTGGCCAATAGAGGGCAGGTTGATGTTAGGAAAGCCTCGGAATGCGAGCTACAACTTGAAGGAAAAAATCTTGGGTAGAAGGAACGTTAACATCTTGATGTTAGTGGATGCGGGTATGTGGAGCTATTAACGGGGTTATTTTGGATGCATAAGGAAGAAAAGGGAGAGACTGAACTGCGTCGAGTGGGAAACCAGTTGCACAGTATGTTTCATTCTCGCGTCTATTACTTAACATGGTATTCTTGTGTGTTGCTGAGATGGGAGGGTGGTTTACTCAAAATTATATGCATCCTAGTCTGTATACCGAGCCTGAGTGGAGTAAATTTTGTCAAGGCTACTTTTTGGTGCTGATATGGGAGGGTGGCACCCCTAGAAGGCCATCGCCTCTGATTATTACTAAGAGGGGGATGGTTTTTAAGTATAGGTACCAAGTATCAATGGCATAGTCAGAATGCCCAATGTCAATTTCCCTCCAGGGATGTATAGCTTTCTTCATCTCTTAAGGCATCCCTTAGAGTCTTTGCCCCAGTCAATCAAGTTGACATAGCTTTGCAAAGTAACAGCCTTTTCTCCCTGATAGAGAGAAACGCAGGGGTGGTCGCACGAGATGGTGCTAGGTATGGCTCCACCTTGAATTGTATCATGAAATCCCGCATCTTGACTCTCTCTGTCATGATTTTTGTTTCTACAGTATTGCATGTCATTGTAACTACTCTACATGTATGGTCTAGAATTCTTATTTGAGGATTACGAGATCTGGTAATCTTGTAAACACAAAGGGTGGAAATTTATTGTAAATTCATCACTAGTTCTCGAATTTTAGTGGATGTAACTGTTATTTAAGTAGGGCTTGGGGCATCCACTTAAATATTCTGTGTTATGTCATGTTTTCTGTTGAGTGCGTCAAGTTAATGATACTACATTACCAATCTTCAAGCTAGGAACTGGCTGTGAAGAGGAACCAGTCAAGAAAATAGGGGCATGCAATCAGTGTTCAGTCATGTTGTCTTTTGAGGGCGTCAGGTTAATGATATTGCATTATCAATATTTGAGCTGGGCACTAGCTGCAAAGAGGAACTCTTGCATAGTCATGAAAATAGGGGCATGCAATCAGAGGAAAGGAAATAATGATGAGGCGTAGGGCTTGAAATACTCGACACTCAATAAATAGGAAAATATTTTGCATTGTCAGACTCTAAACAATGATGTTGTTATGTTTCTATGTATAGGTCTGCGTAGCTTCATTGTCCTTCTGGTCTTTGCACGTCAGGTGGGAACCCCGGTGTGGATTAGAGTGAAGGTACAGTTTCTAGGAGACCCACCAAAAATGAAAATGGTGAAAGCGCAGAAAGGTAGAGGAAATGTAGGAAAAATAGGTCCCGCTGGAAACATAGGAAAAGACGAAGGCAAGGAGAAGGTGCGACCTAGTAAGTGTGGAAGAAAATCTGGTAAAGAAACCATGGAAAACCTATTGCATGCCTATGTTGTGGGGACGTCTGCTAAGGTAAAAGGCTTGATATCAGGATGGGATTGAGACCTCAAAAACAAAGTCGAGGATGAAATTCTAGATGATTAAATGGAACCAATGGTGATAGATCTCAGGAATACAAGAGGATGATTTTCCCTATTCAAATAGGAAATTCACCTCTATTGGAAAATGAAGTGTTTAATGGAAAAGGCCATTGCAGCAGTTCGGGAGGTAGGAGGTGATCCTAAGGAAACTTCCATATTTTCTGATATGCATAGAGGCATTCAAGCAATAAAAATTTAGGTACATCACCAGAACATGCATCTTGGTTTCATTGAACATCAAATCCAAAGCATGCATCAAGTAGATATGTTTGGATCAAGTGCAAAGGCTTCTGCAGCTATTGAATCCTCAGATGAGTAATTACAAAAGTCTAGTTTTTTGTTGAAACATGAAGTGGGCGGATAACATATACTTTTTTAATAGTATGTTAAAAGATACAATAGATAATATACCCTATAAGGCATTTAGAGACAGGATTAATATGTTTCAATTTTGGTTGGTTTTTAACTCTTTGAGGTGGCCAACAGACCTAGTTTCCTATGGGCAGGTTGAGGCTATCAAGCATTTAATATGATGATGTAATATGTTGTTTTTCTTTATATGAATGAATAGAGAGGCACTACCAAATTTACAAAACAAAAAAAACAAACATAGGAAGGGGCCAATTTTCCTAAACTTGGAGAGGTTGGATGAAGTAAATAACACTTGCGAAATAACTATTTAACCTACATTTCTTCCAACCCCTCATTAAATTCTCATTTGACTTTAATAGTTTAATCGTTGCGGAATGTGTAATTTTCCTCTTGTTAGAGCTTCATTTACGCCATGTCCTTCCTTTTATAAACTCAATCGCAACACATATTGTTTAATTGAGGTATGGTTGTTGTCATTTCATTTAACTGTTGTTTGAGATTAATTTTCCATCATGTAATTGCATGCAGTGTTCATGGTTAATGGGTTTGTTCTAACGGTGACTGAGCTCATAACCCAAGGCCATAGCTGCAACCTACACCACCAAAATCACCCACTGTTGTCTACATAACCCTCATTGTTCTTCCTTTGTTTCTACTCTACTCCATCGTTTCCTCTAGGCTTTAAAACTGGATGTAGTACATTTGAATTGCACACCAGCACTTTCAATGTAATAAATCACCATATCCACACTAAAGGACCAAGATATAATGGTAGTGTAAATGTGCAATAGAACAATTGAAACATACCACCATCATGATCTACCATTTGAGCTTAGTTCTAGAGCTTATGCTTGAGTAAATTTTTGAAGAAAACATTGTAAAACTACAAACCGATGTTGGGAATATATGTTTAATCCTCCCCAACTGGGATTATAAGCATAGGAGAACCAGTGAAAACATAGAGTTCCTTTATTTTCTCAACATAAGAGGGGTGTAGATCTACTCTATATACCACAAGCTTTCTGGTAGCATGATTTTTTTCCAAACGTCAACTGGTTGTTTCAAAATGCCTTCTAATACAAAATGAGAGGAGTCTGAAAAGAAACGTGCACTTCAATACTAGTATTACTATTCCCTATTGCCTCACTATCTCTTTCAACATGGATTTAGACAAGGGATTTATTCTAGAAAACAAACTTAATCCAAGAATTATGAGAAGAAACTTCACAAGCCTACTATTCTATGAACCAACATAGATTCATCTTAAATATGGATATAACATGAGCCTAGAGGAATGAAATGTCTTCACAGTGTAAAATTATTTACAGTGAAAATATAATGTGTAATTTTTCATTGTTTAAATTGTGTTTTTGAATGCTATATAGAAAAAAAATATGACAAAATAAAAAATTTAACCATACAAAAATTAATTTTTTCATGATATATACATAATACTTTTATTATAGCAGACATTATTTTTCTATTTAAAGCATAATTTATTTTTATTTTAAAGAGATAATTTTAATGATTAACAGTTGATGTACATGCCTGCATCCTCTTATTCATTTATGCCCATAGTAGTTGTGAAATAAGCCTTGGCAATCATATTACTTATGAAATTCAATATGAATTGCAGGATCATATAAATTGTATTAGAAATGACCTATTAAAGAAAGGATCCATGGAAGTGAAAACCAAAAGCAGGCAAAACTAGCATATAAGAATAGTACTAAAATAAGATGAGTCAACATAACAACGGTTAGGTGATAAGTCATTCAATGAGAAATAACAAGCTCTATGTTGTCCATAACTTTTAATTTTAGCCTCTATTGTTGTTACAAGCACCTACGTTCCTCAAAAAATAATCAAACAACATTGTAGAAATTGTCACTCTACTAATAGGTAGCCATAATCTTAATCTGTATAAGGTATTCACTGTCCAACATGGTTTGTATTCTAGTGCATTTGTTGTTGGAGCCCTTCTATAATTGACGAAGGGAATAATTTCTAACTTTTAAGTTTTGCAGTCCTCATTTCGTACTATCGGCAGTTTCAAAGTCTCTATGTCCCACAACATAGTTTTTGATGTGTATCACCTCAAACTCCATTTCTTGTTTATGTCTTCCTATCACCTCAAATTCTATTTTCTTACATTTGAAACCAAAACTTTCGGCCTCCCCTTGAAATTTTCTTTAACCGTTAGAGTTCTTGGCATTGGTATTACTGCTATCAATACGAAATACTGTGATAAATTAGGACTTCTTCAGTGAATTCGAGAGATAAAGGAAATTAAGGAAGCATGAGATAAATAGGAAATGATAAACATGACAAAAGAAGTCAGATAAATTAATGAGAGAGATGACAAGCATGTGATAAGCTTTTAGTAAGAATTTGTTTTATCTTTAATCAATTAAAAAATTAAAAGCATTTTTGAGTATATTGTAATTTGTAATATAAAGTTGAATGTTCTTAATTAAAAATTTATATTTGTTATATATTTTGAAATGTATAAATTATATATATATATATATATATATATATATATATATATATATATATATATATAATTAATTAATAATAATAAAATTATAATTTTTTTAATATTAATAACACATGTTTATATACTTATCATAAATTTATATTTATTTGAAATTTATTAATTTATATAAATAAATTCATATATATTAAAAAATACTTAATATAAAACAAAATTTAATTATTAAAAATATAAAATTGATATTTATTAAAACTCATTTTTTTAAATTAAAAATATGCTATTAAAAACTAACAAATATTTATTAATAAAAAATATATATATTCCATATACTTTTCTTTTACTACAAATTCTCCGAAAGTTTTCCTATTTCAAAGGCATTATTCACCTTCATTAAAGTTAAGGTTGCAGACAAATTTGAAAAGAGAGAGTACACAAAAACAAAAGGACATGAACACCCCCGTATTAGAAAGCGGAAAAAGTTAAGGCTTAAATTGTTTGCAGCATGATGGGTATTCCAAAACATCATCCAGGGTTTTTTATGAACACTGCCGTATTTTAATTAATTTTTTTTGAAATTATGGAAATTTTGGTGAATTTTGGTAAAATTTTAATAATATTTGATAGAGATTTTTATAAATCCATACTGTAGTTATATTTTGAGTGTTTTAGAGATTTTTGATGGGCTGAATTCATTTTCACTATAAAAATTATAATCTAAATATTGTTACTGCAAAATTTTTTAAAATGTTTTTGCTCCGATTCCAATCACTTTTGACAGTCCCCACCCAATTCCTCCACCTTTATAAACAACTCCATAAACTTTTAGATTGCCACAACCACACATAGGTCCAAATACCAATACAAATGAAAGCTAATGGCCTCTAGAAGATGGCCGTAGTCTAAAAAAACTCACAAAATAACCCCAAAATTCTGGTAAGATTATGAAAATTTGGGCAAAGATTTTTTAATATCTGAGTTATAGTGGTTAAAATTCAGTATTTTGGGTGCCCTAACAGTTTTTGATGATGCTGAATCTATTTCCATCATCAAAAATACAATTCAAATATTCCAACAACCTCACTTCTTAAAATTTATTTTACCAAATTCAAAAAAAAAAACTACGGTAAAAACTATTCTATTGCTTCAACTCCGTCCAAATCCAAATAGCAATACAAATTAATTAAAACTTATAACCTTTAGAAAGTTTCAGATCACCATGTATAAGTCCAAATACCAATATAAATTAAACAACAAATGCGGAAGGAATGTTCTACTCATTCTAATACTTTAGTGGTGCTTAAATTTATTTATATTTACTTTCCTTGGATTCCTAGAGATCTATAATTGGAGGAAAAGGACGACGTGGCACAACAGCTGTAATAACGAGCTCTGATTCGCCCAATGACGTTGTGCTCCGAAAAGGCTTTGCTTCACCACCAAGAAAGGAATTTGATAAATATATATATATTCTGTGTATATATCCATTCCCATACTGCAACGGTCAACCAAATTTTATGGTCTCTGCTCCTCCTCTCGACCTTTGCTCGTCTTTTTAATGGCAGATTCAAGTCCTTTCGAGGAGATTCAGTGGGACGTACTGCTCCAAGATCTGCCACAGTCGCCGAAATCTTGTTTAGCGATGACGGTCTAAAGAATTATACATTTGACTCTAACGGAATCGATCCCAACGAATTCCTTGACGTGGATTCTTTCCTCGCGGGCATCTGCAGTTCCCAGCAATAGCCGGACCAGGACGATGACGGAGCTCTGAAAATTCAACCGTCTTTTGACGGAGAAGCGGCTGCAAATGGCGGGGAATTAACGGAAGAAAGCGTCGAAAGGCTCGGCACGTGTGGACGGAAGCGGAAACGGTAAGCGCCCTTTTCTCGTCACTGCATTTTGCTAAACGCATAGATTTTGATTTAATGTTTTGTGATGGATCTTGAGGAGACATATTTCAGGTATTCCTCCGTGGAAAATTCAACGGTGAGGAATGAAGTGAAGCAGATGAAGAAGAAGAATTCGAGGGAGGAAGCAGATAACGCGGAGGTCGTCTCATGGAGTTCTTGCAGTGATGGCGGCCCCAAAACTGGCAGTGCTTGTAGTGGGTACGTTCAAACTTTATTGATTTCAACGTCCAACTTTTGAATTCTGAATATTTTTTTCGTGTTCAGTGAATGATGTTAATACTATGCGAAAACAGATTCCCTCAACAAGGAATTTGTGTTTTGCGTCGTGATGATGATAATGATGTTTCTGATGGCCTGCAAGCTTCCTCTTAAGAAAAAAACGCAGGGATGCCAATAGCAGCAACATTATGTCAGTAGGAAGAATAGAAATGGTAAAGAATGTAATCCCAATCACCTGCTAGGGAAAAAAAACTTAAATTGATTATAGGTATTGCCATATTTTGAAGAAGAGGTTTCCCAGATTTTTTTGTTGAGTTGTAGTTAACACTCATAAATGGGAAAAGCTAAGAGGCTAAAGAGAAAACATAAAATGTTCGAGATCTTTTTAGATCTGGAAATAAAGAGGCAAAAAGACGCCTATGTGTTAAAATGCATAAAAGAATCTGTCAATGACAACATTCTCCCTCTAATTTCACATGCAAACCCAACCAAGGAGGCATGGGATACCCTTGAGAGACGTTTTGGTGCAAGGGGGAGCATTGAAGATGAAGGTGGATCTATAGGAGAAGATCTACAACGAGATGAAAATTTTGTTGAATTCCACTATACTCAGTCACAGGTGGATGATATCTACGAAGAAATTGCAGAAGCAGCAGAGAGAGAGCACGAAGATGTTTCTCAACCCCATTGTACACAGCTACGGGTGGATGAAGATTTGATGAATCTAACAACAGAGCTTGTTGACGAATATTTGATGATTCCAGCAACAGAGCTAGCTGATGATGTTTTGATGAATCCAGCAACAGAGCTTGTTGATGATATGGTGCTTTTAGCAACAGAGCTTGCTGATGAGGATATGATGAATCCAACAACAGATTTTGCTGATAATATGGTAAATCCAATGATTAATATTGTTGATATAAACTTTGATAATGAATTTTTGGCTAATGATGACTAGTTGCAGATGATGCAACAAAAACATGATATTGACATGATGTTATTTGGTGAGATAACCCCACTTCAGTTAGTGGAAGACAACCTGTTTGCCGCAGCACAGGTTAGTGAAGAAGAGACAGAGACAGAGAAAAATGAGAAAGACAGAAACAGAAGCAAAGAAAGAAGTATGCAAAGAGAAAATAAAAACAGAGATAGAGACAGAAGCAGAAAAGGAAACACAACAGGGGAAAGCTTTCACTGGAGAGCAAAAAGACCAGAACCAATGTCGTTCTGAAAATATTTTTAATTCTAACATTGATTTTCAGTGTGCAGGTAAACAAAGAGATTATGAAGAAGAGTTAAAGTTTATTGAAACATGGCTTGCAACACCATGTTTAGTTGAGGTCTACACAGAAGTTGTCGATATGAATGTTGAAGACAACATGCATGATGAAAACATGAATGAAATTTTCAGTCATTGGAGTTTTGAAGAAATAAGATATTATTCTAATCTTATGTTGCAGCAAATGGATGATGAAAATCACACTACAGAAGACAATATATGGCAGCAACCCACATTTCTTGAAGAAGTCCAAGACATGCTTAGACAACCTAGAACAGTAAAAGACCTGCACCAGCAAATGAAGAAACAAAGGTTTGAAGAATACAAGAAGAAGAAAATGATGAAACAATTCAGAGGCTACAGAATGTGGAAAAAGAGAAGAAGAAAACTAAATCTAGTTGAAAGTCAATTTTTAAATTGTAAGCCTCGCTGAGACATAGACCAGCAGATATTCAAATTAAATTTTTATGTGGTTGTAATTAAAGGGGAGTTTTAAAGAATGTAATCCCAACCACTTGCTAGGTGTCGAAACCGTCAGTCCAAGTGTCCAGTTCAGTTTCTAATTACTCCAGTTTAGTCGAGTTACACTACAGTTAATTATTACTGATGTTTCCAATGTAATCCTATTTAATTAATTCGTAACATTGAGATGAGCAATCCTCTACCCCACTTTTTTCAGTTTTCAATTCTTGTCAAGAAAAACGATATTTATAAGTTTCTACATCGATGAGAGTGAGGGCAAGAGATTGTGAAAATGGATATGGTGCAGGAAGAGAATGAAATTAAATTGTATACAGGGATTTAAGAGACATTTTATGCCCCTGTGTATTTACTGAATGTTTAGTATCTTGTTACTTTATTTATAACTTTGTATTGATGTAAATTAGTTAGTTTGTGGAATTCAGTTTTCTATCACAGTTTACAATGTTTTGAAAATGATCATTGGTGTTTTAATGTCTGGTTGGAATTATCACTTATTTAATAACGTTGGATTGGACTGTAGTTAATGGTGTGTTAAAATTTATTTAAATTTAATTGGTAATGATTAGTTAATATGGTTAATTATGTTAATTTAATAATAAATTTTGAATAATTGGTATATGAATAAAATGTGATGGTTTTTTCTGTTATTAATTTTAAAAATATTTAATGATTTGAAATTTATATTTATAATGCTTTGCTTCTTGGAGACAATTTTTCCCATAACATTTTTCTATATATAATTCAAAGAAAATTTTTAGAATTTATATTTAGAAATCTTTGTAAATTGTATTAATTTTTAAAACGTGGAGTATAAAATGTTTGTTAATATTTTTTTTTGGATTAAAATATATAATTTATAATAATTTTAAACATTTTTATATAAAATATTTTTATTGTGTATAATTTGTGTTAGTAATAGTAAAAAAAAGGAAATTGATTAATCTTTTCTTAATTTACATGTGAAATTTAATCTTTAAGATTTTTTTATTGTTTTTAATAATATTTCTTATAACAATTTAGCAATATCTTTTTTTTAAATACTATATATAACAATTTTAAATGGTTTTATATAAAATATTTTTATTGTATATAATTTAAATTAGTTATGATAAAAAAAAATAAAAAATTCATGAATCTTTTCTTAGAAAAATGGAAAATTATCTCACCCATTATTTTTTATAATATATCTTTATCACCCATTCCTCATGTCCTTGAACTTTTCTATTACCCCTAAAAATTTCTTTTCTATCTAAATTTATTTACTAACTATTTAACTAAATAGAAATTCATCTCAAATTTTACCACTTTTACAATTTTCATGTATTTTTTCCATGCAAATGCATTTCACGTAATGCTTTGCTAACAATATGGGCATATTCACAAAGTTAATGTAATTTAATGCACATGCTTATTCTTAAGTATTACTTTTCAATGTGAATATATCTTTTTCTTAAAAAATATTGGCAATATTTACAATGAGGTTCCAAATCTAATTCTAGTCAAATTACATGGAATTTAAAGTCAAATTAAATGGAATTTTATTAAATGTGACACTACTACACTAGGGAATTTTTAAGACAAAAGGAATATTTTGTCTTAAAAAGTCACTTTTTATTTTAGTGATTTTATATTAAAATTTAATATCAATTGAATTGTCTTAAATATAAAATTGAAGACAAAAATAGTGTTAGACAAAAATAGTTTGAGACAAAACTTTATATTTAAGACAAAAACAATTTGAGACAAAAATATTTAAGACAAGAGCATTTTAAGACAAAACTTTATATTTAAGACAAGACAAAAAAAATGTTAAGACAAAAATTTATATTTAAGACAAAAACAGTTTGAGACAAAAATATTTTAAGACAAAAGCAATTGGAGACAAAAATATTTTAAGACAAAATTTTATATTTAAGACAATGACAATTAAGACGAAACCCATTTAAGACAGTTAGCAATTAAGACAAAATCATTAGCATTGAGAAGTTTGCATTGAAATATCCATGAGTGGATAGTGGATAATTATATTTTTTATTTTTGAAAATAGATATTCAAACCACATGAAATTTAATCATGTCATATTTATTTCTTTTATATTATATTTTTCTTCTTTCATTAAACCACATTCTAAAAATATAATAAATAAATAGATAAAATATATTATTTTTTGGTTGGCCACTCCGGGGGATTTGAACTTTGAATCTCATGTCACTACAAGAAAAAAGGACATTGGTAAGGGTCATGCTTGTGACGGACCTTTAAGGTCCATCACCAATGTCACATATGGTGACGGTCCTTAAAAAAGCGTTGTTGTAAGTGCATATTGTGACAGTCCTTTAAGGTTTGTCACCAAAGCCATTTTCAGTGACACTTTTGGTGACGGTTGTTAAAGGCCCGTCACTAATTCTGTCTTTGGTGACACTTCTAGTGACAGTCTTTTATTGACCCTCACCAATGCTCTTTTTGGTTTTGGTGATAGTTAAAAAATATCCGTCGCCATCGATCATTCCAAAGTGTTTTGATGACACTATGTGCATGTTACTATATTTTTTGTCAAAATATAACGATTTAAGACCATTGTTGTGGAGTCTTTTTCATTAAGTGTTCAAGTCCATAAAGTGGTTAGAGTCATTCAATTTGTTAAGAAGTAATTAGTGTGTATCATTTCCCTCAAGTAATGATAATATATTTTTCCTATGAGTTAATACATGATTCATCTCTATTAGGTTTATTTTATAACAAATTCTCTTTAAATAAAGTTCCACTAGTGTGTGTAGAAACTATATTATTTAATACATAATCAAGCTTTGTCAATTCTATTAATGAGAGATATGTAGCACTCCTCAACACTCTTGGAATATCTTAACATGCTTTGGCACACGCTAACATTCCTTGGCACCTCACATGTCTGAGAACACCTTTGTACCTAGAACATCTTGCCATGAATAGGACACCCAAGAACATGTTGGCATGCCCTATCATAGCATAACACTCTCATAGCATGTGTTGGCACGCCTTGTAGTCCCTAGCATACCCTGAAACACTTTGGCATGCATTAACATACATGAGCACTTGGCACACATTAGAACTTGGCATGTATTGGAACCTATTATTAGTGTGCCTAGCATGCCCCTTTTGAAAAAGATAATGTCATGACTTATTAACCCTCTTATGTGTTTATTTCCTTTCATTTTAGTTTGGTTTTTTTCTTTTGCCTTGATACTCCTTAACACATATTGGCATACCCTGGCACCCTACACATCCTAGCATGCCTTAGCATCTTTCATGTCTTGGCACTATTGAGCACATGTTAACACATAATTGAACTCACTAGCACACTTTGGCACTTCCTGACATGCCCTGATATTACCTAGCATGCCTTACTAGTGCTTAACATACCTTGTGATCAGTCCCTCCTTGGCATGCTAGCTAGCACTCGTTGACACTCCCTGCACACCCTCATATTAATTCACTTCCATGAATTTTGACCTAGTTCTCCCTTGTGTTGCCCTAGTACTCCTAACACTCCTAAGTATGCATTAGCACACTCTGTCACACTCTATCACTCTTCGACATGCGCTTCCACTTCATAACATGTGTATCACTCCCTAACACAAATTGGCACTTGGCATGTGTTGGCGCTTAGCAAGTATTAGCATGTCTAGCATTCATTAAGATGCCATGGTAGGCTTTGGCATGGTTTAATATTAAATTTATTTTAGATCAATTATTGGAAATTAGATGAGAAGTAATAGAGGATGATTTGGCACTTATAATACACTAACACTTGGCACTTGGCACCTATTGCCACCTAGTGTTGGTGTGCCTAGCATGCCCCTCCTGGAAAAGGTAAATTGATGACTTATTAACCCTCTTATGTGTTCATTTTCCTTGTAGTTTAACTTTTTTATCCTTTTTGTTGCCTTGATATTCCCTAGCGCATATTTTCACACCCTTGCACATCTTGGCATGCCTTAGCACTTGACATATCTTAAGCATATTTGACATTCCTTCGAACTATCTACCACATGTTAGCATTCCTTAGAATGTCTTGGCACTCATGCCATAGCCTTACATTTTCTCACAACTTGGGAACCGAATCAAGTCCTTAGCAACTGTAGTTCATGTGACATTGGCATACTTTAGTCGCAACAACTTGACCAATTGGACCTACTACAAGTAGATTGTGCCTTGTTCACCTAAGAACTGTCTATACCTTATCTTAGGCCACTCATGTCCAAGCTGAACTTGTCCCACTTAAGAACTTACCAAAGCAAGGATCACATCTAACCATGGCCATAAAACAACTAAGCAACAATATAACCTACATAGGCAATATTTCATATGTATGTCTAGTTCATATAAACAATAGAGCATTAACTAAGAGTTTGTAAGAACCACAAGATACAAAATACACACAAGATATAAGTTGGCACAAGCCGAGTTCCCAAAAACTTATACACAACAATGTACAATATGTGATTGGCTAAAATAGTTTAAAACATGAGATTTCGGCCAAAGTGTGCCACGTGTCATATAAAACTAATGGATAAAAGCAAAACAGTGTTATGCCCAATAAAAAGTCTCCCTTTGTCTAAAAATTCTTTTTCGAGCCCCTTATTGCAATCATAAGCTTGCCTCTTACAAATATTATTATGAACTTCTTCAAACACACTTCATCCTTGGCACACTTGAATTCAATGAAAATCACTAACACAGTCTTATTTGTTCATTTCCATGCATTTTGACCTAGTTCTCCCTTGTGATGCCTCGACAGTCCTTAACACTCCTCAACATGAATTGACATTATCTCGCATGTGTTAGCATGCCTTTTCATTCCTTGGAATGCCCTAACCCTCCCTATATATCATTCCCTCAGAGCTACCCTTAATTTGCAACTTGGGAACCCAACCAAGTCCTTTCTCGACTACAAGATCTTGACCAAGTTACGCTTACTACAACAAGACTATGTTTTTGAATTGTGTATCTTGGGAGGTACTCCACAGGCATAGTGATATGGGTTTGTGTGAGTTTGGTCACAAAAGGATTTGTCGCCAAAGAACCCAAGAGAAGGGGGTTTGGACCCAATATGGGGTCTTAAATCTAAAAGAAAATTAAAAAGGAAAAATAATATTTCCTAAGATCTAAGTGGATAAAGCCCATAAGTTCTAGAGATTTCTTAAGAGGCCTAGCTAGGAAAATCTATTTAAGGAGGCCTTAGTATGAAGTCAAGAACATCAAGTGAGAAGGAGCTCACTTAATCAAGGAGGCCAGGAGAGATGTAGTCCTAAAGTAGGTCGAGTTAGAGGGTTGAGTAAGGGTTGCTAAAGGGAGACCATGATCATCCAAAAAGAGCAAGACAATCATGTGAGGGTTCACAAGAATGTCACATACCTTAATGGGTTCGAGATAGGGAGTAGGATGGCATATTGTTGGTTCTCTTATGGAAAATCGAGCTCAAGAGAGGAAACTCATGAGAACTTGGGCATGTGATTTCAGTGG
This sequence comes from Pinus albicaulis, assembly GCA_034641835.2. Classification (NCBI taxonomy): domain Eukaryota; kingdom Viridiplantae; phylum Streptophyta; class Pinopsida; order Pinales; family Pinaceae; genus Pinus; species Pinus albicaulis. Next base: position 94,138,188 of record CM076572.1, on the reverse strand, counting down.
TGTTTATGTGTGAAGGTTGCATCAAATTTTGAAATAGTAGAGAGGGTTGACACCCTATCTTGTGGTGGTTAGTAGGTTGCAAGGTCCGTGATAAAGACCAACAGAAAAGGAGGAGGGCCTACACTATATTTTAGGGCCAGAACAGATGTAGCCACATGTGTAATATTAACTGAGGTAACCATAGTTTGAGGGTCACAGATATCTAAAGTTCAGTTCAAGATTCAGTCAAAGAAATTCCAAGAATATATGGGTCCATATGAACAAGGATGAGTCTCTTATGGAGGCAAGAATTGTTATTTTTTCTATGGGTGGATAGGGTTTGTTCTAAAGAAATTAGAATAGAAGTATAATTCCCTAGTTAGGGAGGTTTCCTAGTATGTTCAGTCCATAAGGTATTCCATTAAGACCGTGACAAATAGGCGTAGAAGAAGAGGGGTTTTGACCCTTAGAGAGAGGTTTATCTATGCAATATAGACCACAAATTTGGAATATGTTTTTCAAAAGTATGGGTGGAGATAACAAATCCAAATGAAGGTGGAACCTGAGTAGACGATTGAGTAGAAGAAATGTTCCATATGAGGAATGGATTGACATGAAGAGGAGTTGATTTTGGTGGATTTTCCATAGACTTTTGGACAGAGATCTGAAGAAACCTATAAGAAATTAGTCAATGGATTTTTTGTGGATGGTTTGTGACACTAGTTCAAGCATATACAAATTGTTAGAAAGATGATAAGAGGAGTAGTTCAGGTTTGTTCATAGATTGGACAACAAAGACATTGGTACATAAGAATAATGATTTTGAGAGGACTCAAATCACTATTAGGTGAAAAATTTGAAGATCCCTAGATGGGGCAGTGTTGTGGGCACTAGATCAGTAAAATAATTGACTATGGTTGGGAAAATTGATGGCAGTCCAAGTATAGTTGGAGGGTTGTTAGGTGATTGTCAAAGAAGATCCCCAAGTCTTCTTCTTGTGTAGGAAAACAACAATGGTAGAAGGGTAGGTGTATTGGGCCTAAGGACGTGCATACTTTTAAGGACTAAAGTAGCAGTCAAGTGGGCTATCCAACTAGCCCTAGTTCACTATATTGTAGAGGATTGAGTCAATGAGAAGAAGGGAAAACTCCATAGCCCTATATTTTTCATATTGGAGTAGGAGTATGGAGAATTTGGTCAGACCAAATAACTACTCACAAATAGAGTTGCGAACAACTGATCGAAAACCCTAAGTGTTGTATACCTTACATGAAAAAAGAGGTAGATAGAGGGGAAAGTTTTTTGAGCCAAGTTCAGTAACCTAGAGGAGTTGAGTTCATTGATAGAGGCAGATTGAGGAGTTGCATAATGGGAGACAAGAGGACTTGTGAGATGTGTTTAGGACATGTGCATTGAAAGGGCTATGTGTGGCCACCATAAAAAAGTGGGCCAAGAATTGTCTTATTCAAGGTATATTGGTTTTCAAAGGACTAACACCAATCCCTAGTTGTATTCCTTGTATCAGTGTGATTGTAAAGGGACATGATCCCTAGTACGAGAGCTCTAGCCTATTCTATTATAGTTTATATTTTAATGAAGAACGGTTTGAAAATTTTAAAAATTATAATGTGCACTAGTTGATTCCCTAGTGTGTGTAGATTTCATTGTGCAAAGTAGATGTGTTGTGGCACTTGAGTGTGTCTGCATCAAAGAATCTAAGACCGAACCTAGATTCTCATGTGTCGTGGAAATTCATGATGTGCCTTTTTCCCCTAAGAACTACTTGTAACTCATCTTAGGCTACTCATGTCCAATCTCAACTCATCCCACTTAACAATTTACGAAGACAAGGCTCATCACATCCAACTATGGTCATAAAACAAGTAAGCAACATAATTCACATCTTGACATGCCATAACACCTGGCATGTATTAAATTCCTTAGCACTATGTGGCATGTTTTAACATCCCCTACATTCCTTAGGATGCTTTTACACTCCTTAACACACCCTTGTGCTTACTGACACACCTTGGTAGTTTAGCATACCCTGGCACTGCCTAGCATATAACGTTGTCACTCCCTCAACACACCTAGAAATCATTGACATTCCTTGTCACACACTATTATTTGTTCATTTCCATGCATTTTGATCTAGTGCTTCCTTGTTTTTCCCTGACACTCCCTAACACTCTCTAGCACACATTGAGACACCCAAACACCTGGCACATCTTGGCATGCATCCCTATCACTCTAGCATTCCTTGGCACTACCTAGCATACCTTGTCACTCTCTCCTTATCACACCTAGAGATCATTAACATTCCCAGTTACAAACTCTTATTCATTCATTTCCATTCACTTTTACCTACTTCTCCCTTGTGTTCCCATAGCATTACTTAACACCCCTTGGCACGTGTTGGTACACCCTAGCACCTAGGACATCTTGGAATGTCACCTTGGCCTCTAGCATGCCTTAACACTGTGTAACATACCTTGCCACTCCCTCCTCAACACACTTGTAACTCATTGAAACTTCCAATCACAAACTCTTATTTGTTCATTTCCATGCATTTCGATGTAGTGCTCCCTTGTGTTTCCCTGGCACTCCTAGTTATAACTTCCTTTCACACGTTGGCACATCTTGGGCGCATGTCACCCTAACAATATAGCATTCCTTAGCACTAATAAGCATGCCTTGTCACTCATCCTTAGCACACTTTGAACTCGTTGACACTCCTTGTCACACACTCTTATTCATTCATTTCCATGCATTATGACATAATGCTCCCTTGTGTTTCTCTAGCATTCCCTAACACTCCTTGGCACACATTGGCACACCCTGGAACTTGGCACATCATGGAATTCTTTCCTAGCACTCTATCATGCCTTCACACTGCCTAAAATACCTCATCACTCCCTCATTAGCACACCTATAACTCTATAACACTCCCTATCACACACTCTCACTCATTCATTTCCATGTGATTGAAACTAGTCTTCCCTTTTGTTTTCCTAACACTCCCTAACATGTGTTGGCGCCACACCCCAACACCTATCACATATTAGAATTCTTAGCACTCCTTAGATATTTCTAGCATGTGTTAGCACTTCTTGGAATTCCCTGCACACCTTGACACTCCCTAGTTTTCATGCCCTCATAGATAGCCTTAATTTTTTTGTGACTTGGGAACCCAAACAAGTCATTGAAAAAATAGTGTTGTGTCTAGCCGAAAGTCTCCCTTTGTCTGAAATTTATTTTTCCATTCCCTTATCACAATAGTAGGGTTACCTCCTGTAAGTTCTATTATGAAATTCTCCTAACACACTTCATCCATGGGAGACCTGGAACTGACCGACACTCCCGGTTGACAGACACTCTTATTTGTTCGTTTCCATGCACTTTGAACTAGTTCTCCCTTGTGATGCCCTGACCTCCCCAACACTCCTCGACATGCATTGACACTATATGGCATGTATTAGCACAAATTTTCATTCATTGGCATGCCCTGACACTCCTTAACTATCATTTCCTCATAACTACCCTTATTTTTTTTTAGACTTGGGAACCCAACCAAGTCCTGCCTGGACTACAACAACTTGACCACATTTCATTTACTCCAACTATAATATGAATTGTTCACCTAATAATTTCTTATAACTCATCTTAGGCTACTCATGTCCAATATTAACTCATCCCACTTAACAAGTTACCAAGTCAAGGCTCATGTCCAACTGCATCCATAAAACAACTAAGCAACATAATTTACATCTTGACATGCCATAACACCTGGAACGTCTAACAATCCCTTGGCACTATGTGGCACATGTTAGCATCCCCTACATTCCTTTGCATGATTTGGAACTCCCTAATGCACCTTACCATTCCTTGAAATTCCCTGACACTCTAACATGCCTTGACATTGCCTAGCATATAACCTTGTCACTCCCTCCTTAACACACTTGGAACTCACTAACACTCCCTATCACACACTCTTATATGTTCATTTCAATGAATTTTGAACTAGTTATCCCTTGTGTTTCTGTGGCACTCCCTAACACTCCCTAGCACACATTGGCACACCCTGGCACTTGGCACATCTTGTCATGTCGCCCTGGAAATCTAGCTTTCCTTGGCACTACCTAACATACCTTGTCACTTCCTCCTTCGCACACCTATAACTCACTAAAAATCCTTGTCACACACTCTTATTCACTCATTTCTATGCATTTTAAACTAGTTCTCCCTTGTCTTTCCTTGGCACTCCATAACACTCCCTGACATGCATTGGCACACCCTAGCACCTGACACATCTAGGCATGTTTCCCTGGCCTCTAGCATGCCTTAGAACTGCCTAGCATACCTTGTCACTCCCTCCTTATCACACTTGAAAGTCACTGAAACTTTTCGTCACAATCTCTTAATCGTTCATTTGCATGCATTATTTTCACCTAGTGCTCCCTTGTGTGTCCACAAGACTCCCTAACACTTCCTAGCATGTGTTGGCACACCTTGGAACCTAGAAAATCTTGGGTACATGCCACTCTGGCACACTAGTATGACTTAGCGTTGCCTAGCATACCATATCACTCCCTCCTGAGGACACCTGGAACTCGCTGAGACTCCCTTCCACAAACTGTTATTCATTCATTTCCATGCATTTTGACATAGTTCTACCTTATTTTTCCCTGGAACTCACTAACACTCAACACACATTGGCACTTGGCACATCTTGGTATGCTTCCCTAACACTCTAGCATGCCTTGGAACTATCTATCATATCTTGTCACTCCCTACTTAGAAAACCTGGAAATCCATAGCATGCCCTATAAATCCCTAGCACATATTGGCTCATGGCACTTGAAAATTCTTGGCACGCGTTTGGATGCCCTGGAATGCCTTGGCATGGTTTAAGATAAAATTTATTTGAGATCAATTATCACAATTAAGAGAGAAGTAATATAGGATGATTTGGCACTTAAAACACACTAGCACTTGGCCCTTGGAATGTATTGGCACTAGTGTTGGTATGCCTAACATACCACTCTTGAAAAGGTAAGGTCCTTAATTATTAACCCTCATATGTGTTCATTTATTTTCATTTTAACTTAGTGTTCCCTTTTGTCACCTGACACTCCTTGACACATGTTCGCATACCCTAACACCTGGCACATCTTGTCATGCCTTAACACATGGCACATCTTGGCATGTCTATCATGCATTGGTATGCCTTGGCACTTTTTGGCACATGTTAGCACAAACTGAGACTTCTTGACATGCCCTAGCATTCCCTAGCATGCCTTGTCACTCCCCCCTTGGCACGCCTGACACTCGCTGACACTCCCCGACACAACCTCTTATTCATTCATTTCCATTCCTTTTGACAACCTATCCTTATTGAATTTGGGTTCGGGGTTTGGTTAATCTTTTGGTTCTTCTTTCTCCTTTGAGCTTCTCGGAAGGGCTCTGCATCCTCTTGCTGTTTCTTTTGATTGTTATCTTTTTCCATATCCTTTGGATATTTTTGGTTTAAGGGGAATTCTCAGAATAAATGGCCATACTCATGACATCTCCTGCATCAAAAGGGGATGTGTTCATAGTCAATGGTTTGTCTCCCTACCTCATGGTGATATTCCAGCTCTATGGCCTCTAGTAGTGGTTTTTTTATATTCATGTAGACACATATTCTTGCATATGACATATATCTGCCTCGTCTTGTGGAGTCTGTAATATTTATGAAGGTGCTTCTATGGCCGATTTGGCTACACGGTTATGGTAGGTGTCAGCCATGTGTTCTTTCAAACGGGTTTTAAAGGATCTGCAAGTTTGTCCTATGTAGGACTTACTCCAAGAGGAGGGGATCTCATATACACCAGGGCTAGACACGGGGTCATTTTTGTCTTTGGAAAACCTGAAGAGCTGGTTGAGGGTTCGATGGGGTTTAAATAAGGTTTTGATGTTCATTTTAGATAGAATTCTGGAAAAGTAATCAATGACACCTTAAATATAAGGAAAAGTTACCTTGGCTAAGGAAGGGGTGCAAGGATGGGTTTTGGGGTAGGGATGGAGGCAAATAGATCTTTAGTTGATCCTTCAGTTGCATCATTACTTAATCCTAATTAACCGAGTAGTGACACATTAAAAATGCCTAATTAATCACGAAATTAAACAAATATGGATATGAGAGGGAAACCTCTAAACCCCTAACCGATTTAACCCCCTAAACCCTAAAACTCTAACCCCTAACCCCTTAAACCCTAATTCCCAACCCCTAACCCATTTATCCTCCTAAACCCCTAAACCCCTAACCCATTTAACCCCCTAAACCCTAACCCCATTAACCCCTAAACCCTAAAATCCTTAACTGCTAAATCTCCTAACCCCATATACCTCTAAACCCCTAACCCATTTAACACCCTAAACCCTAAACCTCTAAACCCTTAACCCCTAACCCCTTAAACGCTAATTCCCAACCCTTAACCAATTTAACCCCCTAAAACCCTAACCCATTTAACCCCCTAAACCCTAACCGCATTAACCCCTAACCCTAATCCTTAAATGTGAAATCCCCTAACCCCCTAAACCTCTAAACCGACCCTAACCCATTTAACCCCCTAATCCCTAACCATTAACCCATAACCCCTTAAACCCTAATTCCCAACCTCTAACCCATTTAACCCCATATACCCCTAAACCCTAACCCATTTAACCCCCTAAACGCTAAACCTCTAAACCCTTAACCCGTAACCCCTTAAACCCTAATTCCAAACCCCTAACCCATTGAACCCCCTAAACCCCTAAAGCCTTAACCCATTTAACCCCCTAAACCCTAAACCTCTAAACCCTTAAACCCCTAAACCACTAACACCTAAACCCCTAACCCCTTAACCCCTAAATCGTTAACGCTTAATCCATAACCCATTAACCCCTAAAATCCTTAATTGTTAAATCGCCTAACCCCTAAGCCCCTAATCCATAATCCATTAGCCACTAACTCATTATTCACCTAACACCTAACAACGCCTAAATCCCCTAACCCCTAAGCCCTCAATCCCTAATCCCTTAACCATTATCTGATTATTCCTCTAACCCCTAAATGCACCTAAACCCCCTAATCCCTAACCCCTTAACCACTAAATCATTATTCCCCTAACCCCAATCCCTAATCCCTTAACCACTAACTCATTATTTTCCTAACCCCTAAATGCGCTTAAATCCCCTAACCCCTAAGCCCCCAATCCCTATCCCTTTAACCGCTAACTCATTATTCCCCTGACCCCTAAAACCTAAAACTCTAACTGCTAAGCCCCTATTCCTCTAACCCCTAAGCCCCTAATCCCTAATCCCTTAAACACTAACTCATTATTCCCTAACCCTTATAGCAATCCTTAAAACCCGTTGGGATTAGCCATTCGAAACGAAAGCTGGTCTAGTTGGGACCTACGATCGGGTAATTCCCCCTTATTGGCAAGGTGGAATTTTTTCCCTGTCAACAACCCTATAGTCCTTAATCCCTATACCATATAACCTATATTATTGTTAATTCATATGAACTTTAATCTTAAGCCCTAATTCCTCTAAAACTTATAAGACCCAATACTTATAACCCTTGCCACACTTAATACCTAAAGATTACAACCCTTATCCTCTAAAAGAATTTACATCTCTAACATTTAATACATATAATCATTGACACCTGACCACTATACTCCTTAACACATATAAACCATAACCATAATACTATAACCATTATATCTCTTAACATTTTACCATCATAAACCCTAAATTTATAACCTTTAATCCCTATCTCTTTTTAAACCCTAAAACCCCTAATATAACCTTATAAACCATATTTCAAATAATCCCTAATATTTACAAACTTAGTCCTTATAATCCTTTCATTAAAACCCCTAACCTTCTAATCCATATTTCCAATAATGCTTAGCCTTCACAGCCCTTAGTCCTTATAATCCTTGCATTATAACACCAGAACCTTATCCTTGTAACTACAACCATCACTTAGTGACTATAAGCACCTTATCTTAAGCACAATGTACAAACTCGATCACCACTTTCATAGGCATTATCTTAGTCCAAGTTGACCATTGACATTGGCATGGACCTATAATTCCCCTAGTCATACTTGATTGGTGATCATTGTAGTACCATGGGTTTATTAAACCACAGATGAGATGACCACATAGGGAACTCAACATTGGTGTAGGATTATCCGTTGTTGTTGTAGGTGTTGGAATTTCGTTGCTAGTGCAAAAATGATTGCATGGTGACACAAAACTAATGCAATTGTGTTGGAGTATGTATCAAAATTCCATGCCATGCACAATGCCTAATTAAGTAAACACTTAGGTGCATAATAAAGATCTCAATCATAACTACATGTTTATTAAACACCCATGTTCACTTTGTGAATATGGAGGTTAGGGGTGATATCATAGAGCCGTTTAATACACCAGTAAACTTCCCTATAGTGGGAAAAATTTGACAACACAGATAGTCATGATTCTCATTCATCCAAAACCACAATGAAATTTTGACAATACAGATTGACCTAGAACTTGGCAAAACTTGTAAAAGCATTGTAGAACTCTGCCCGTGCCTAAAATTTCTACCAAATCATTACCAAACGATTAGCTTATTTTGTGACACTAGATAAATTTTAAAGAACTCCCTAATCTTATAGCAAACTTATTTCTAATTGTTGATATATGATGATAAAAAGAGCTAAAATTCTTATTGATTTACAACTTCACTTGTTCTTTTTTTACTATTTAAGTTGATTATGAACCAAACAAAACCTTTAAAAGATATTGTTTCACCACCAATAAGCCATGAATTGTAGTAGACTCTACTTATATCTAAATTTTCTACCAAATTTTTACCATCTTTATTAGTGGAAAGAAAATCTATATACTTCAAAAACATGAGTTATTTTAATAATTGACCTTTGACTAACCACATGATCTTTATATTACCACTTCATTCTCATGATTCATCTTTATATTAGTGTTTTAAAATATTAACTTAATCTAAATTTCTTGATATATACTGACTTAGTCCCTTGATACATATTTACTTAGTCCAAATTAATCACTACAATAATACAAACCCCTTGACTTTCTTCCGGGTTCTGATTCTCAAAAGGGTGATTGTAATGCGAAAATGCTGCGAAATCTATGGCGGAGAATGAAGAAAATAACATATGGGGTTTCTAGATTGGGGTCCCTTGACTAGGCCAACAATGCTTATTGCCTCTATGATGGCGGAGGACTTCAGTTCCTGGTCCTTCTCTCAGCTTCTCGCAGGACCACAGATCGAAACCCCGCAGGGCCAAGAACAAAACCTAAAGCCCTCATCACCCGCGGGCTTTAATGGCAGCAACAATAGCAGAAGGAGCAGTAAGGATAATGATCATTTTAGTATTTCAGGCGGTTTTGCGGCTGGATTGGTGCCGATGAGAGGTTTTGGGCAGGCCATAAACTGCCTACAAGGACTGGTGGTGGTAATTTTGCAGAGAGATTGGATACCCAAGGGGGATTTAATGCACCCAGATTGAATACAGCTCAAATTAAGTGCTTTCCATCTGTTTCTTCACCTGGTGGGGTGAGATCTCCTTATTTGACCATCCCCCTGGTCTAAGCCTTACTACCTTACTAGATTCCCCTGTTCTGCTCTCTAAATCTCAGGTATGAACAAATCAAGTTTCGCGATGTTTTTTTGAATACTCACAATGATTACTAAATTTCAGAATATGAATATGTCGTTACAGAAACAAGTGTTCAATTTTTTCTTCTTTTCTAAAAAGGTAGAGAATGTTACTCATTTTCAAGTGTCCAGTTAGATTTTGTACATGCTAGACTTGAGATTTATAACGCTCTAGAGAGCTCTGTTGGAAGTAAAATGGAAATCTTCTACAACATCCTATTTCATGTACCTCTGCAATTTTTTGCAGCCTCTCTTCAAACAATAAAAAATTACCTTTGCCATCAAGTTTCCCACAGGCCTGCAAAGATGAGCAACCCAGTCACCCCTGTATGAGTGTTGTTCAATTTTTCTTAGACCAGAAGAAGCTAAAACTCCAATATGTTATGGTATCCTCTTGCTCTCAAGCGGTTTGAACACCAAAGAGTATCCACTGTAAGCAATCACAAAATAATACTCATAACTTCAGTATGAGGAATCCTCTAGGAAAAAGTAAATTTCTTCTACCGTTGGCATTCCATTTCTTTTGAATAACCATTGCTTTTGAATTTTTTTTACAGGGATGCCATTGATTTCTTAGCTTTACAGTAACAGATTCTCTTCTTTCCGCTACTCCACCGACCTCTTGCAACCCATACTTTATTTTCCACAGAAGAATTATTCCTTTTCCCCCTTTTTCCTTTCCATTAATTTATACATCTCTGTGTTGCAGATTTCATAACCAAATCGCAATTTGTCAAATGTCTCCGCCGCATAAGTTGTCCATAGTGCTGAAATGGCATTCCTGAGTATTTAGACTTCATTATTTCTACGAAACCCTTCGTTTCAACCAGGGTAGGGTGATCGGACCCTACGCAGAGGCAAAACATGGTGCTTCGATGCAAATTATGTGACAGTGACTAAATTGTTTTAAGCACAAGTGCTCAATCTACCTCCTATATCCACTAGTAAGGGTTTCCCTTCTCAAGGATTGAAGGTACCTGAGGCAGCGAGGATACTAATCTGGTCTGTTACACTTGAGTTCCATTATAGTCTTAGTTTTATGTCAGCTGAACCCTATCATAACTAAATCCATTCCAAGATATCACATCTCTCTTGGGCATCTTGTCAAACAATTATCGTGCATCGTAGACTCTTCCTTCCCGAGCATACCCATTAATCATAGTAGTCCATGAAATCACATTTCTACGTGGCATACTATCAAATAACTACCGGGCATCCACTATTTTCCTCTGCTGAACATAACTTGCCATCATTGCAGTCCAAGACACCACATTTTTCTCGATAGGAGCATGCCACAACTTGAGACAGTATGAGTGTATTGCACCTGGTCTTTACTGAAAGACAAATCTCAGGCGGGGTATCTCTTTAGCCAAATACACACCAGAAATGCTCATAAATCAGGAGGAGAAGGCGGAGAGCAACGATTGCTTCAGAGACCAACAATGGTACGCAGCAGATGTTTCTTCTTTATTTCACAACAACACAAATGAACAATAAGAATACTTAATACTTTTGAGCCTTAATACTTCACTGTTCTTGCAGGTTTTTTCCAAGATCTGATCTCCTCAAATACCTCTCCACATACAGGTCCAAGTGACTGTAATATAGTCCAAGCTCCCACAACACAGGTTTGAGGTATACAAGACTGTTGTAAAGTTCTGAGCTTCACAACTGAGCTCCCACAGGTAGACTACTTGAGACACCATAGATTTATATCTTCGATTCTCCATAGGTTAGGTATGAGGCACAACTGCAATAAGTCTAAGATGTAATCTTCCTCATTGGCTAACTGTCTGAGGTGTGCAATTGGTGGCTGATCTCAAATTTAAAGTTGAGGTTTGTTATTCCTCAAAACTATCACAGATCCAAGTCTTCTTTCTCAGGTGTAGATCTAAGCCTCTAAAAAATTTCCACAGGTGACCAGGATTATTACTCCGGGCTTCCACAGTTCAACGTTCTTAGAGGTCAGAGGTACCATTGAGTGTATTTGGGCTACTAGTGATGACTGTACTCAAGGTTTGTCACTAGTCCGAACTGTTAGATTTATCACCAAGCTGCCATAAGTCAACTGAACCTTCGGTGTGCTCAAGTCCGAGCCTGAGGTATGTCCTCACAGGTTCAGCAATGTGACTGCCCTTTGGTTTAATTACCATATATCAATCCAATAACAAACTTTAAGTCTTAACTTTATGCCAATATGTGGTAGAATAAAATACTATAATTCCAGAAGCCTTCTTTTTCACTTATTTGGTTTTAGCTTCAAACATAAGGAGTTTGCAATTCTTCTATAATGCTGAGGCATATGTCCACACTTCCTTATGCTATATGACTATCCACTTAAATGGTCCAAGCTTCACAAGTCACTCAAATGAGCCTCCACAAGACTGCAATCCGAACTGTAGTCCGAGTTATACACCAACACAGATCTGAGCCTTAAATGAGCTCCCACAGGTGGTTGCCACAGATCCATCCTCCTTGTCCTTAAGTCTAAGCTGTTTATGATCCTTCACATAGAAAATTCCCAAACAATAAACTTTTATGTCCTCTCAACCTCCTATAATTTTTGTGCCTCCTAACTATGTTCTTCACCGAAAAGTGTTGATCAAATGAAATGTTTTAGACACTGTGATGTAAATTGTAATAATCAATAGTATGTATTGGGACAAGTAGCTGAGGCAGTTCATCAGCTCAGTGCATCCTTACAGATTAATATGATTACATTTGATACGTTGGAAATACTGAGAGGGGGGTGAATCAATATTTCTTTCCAATTGTTTTTTTTACCAGTTAGATCACTTATATTTAGAACACATATGAACAATAAGAACGCTTAATACTTCTGAGCCTTAATACTTCACAGTTCTTGCAGGTTTTTTTCCAAGCTCCAATCTCCTCAAATACCTCTCCACACACAAGTCCAAGTGACTGTAATATAGTCCAATCTCCCACAACACAGGTCCGAGGTATACATTATTGTTCTAAAGTCCCGAGCTTCACAACTGAGCTCCCATAGGCAGACTACTTGAGCCACCACATATTTATAATATATATCTTTGATTCTCCATAGGTTAGGTCTGAGAAAGCTGCAATAAGTCTGATATTTAATCTTCTTGACTAGCTAACAGTCTGAGGTCTGCAATTGGTGGCTGATCTCAAAGTTCAAGTTGAGGTTTGTTATTCCTCCAAAACTATCACAGATACGAGTCTTCTTTTTCAAGTGTATATCCTTCATTTGGCTTAAAAGAGACCAAAATCATGAAATAAGTTTGCCTTAGTCTTAAAAAAACCTATAGAATAACACAAATTTAAACTTTTTATTGAAAAATGATTGTACTAACTTATTCTTCACTAAGGTCTTATGAGTGGCTGAAATAAACACACTTCTCTTAAAAACCATAACTTCCCATTAAAATATTCTCCATTTAATCATTGTGATTATTTTATTTTCTTCATGGGTTCAAAGAGCCCAAAACCATGCAATAAGTTTGTAGAATAACACAGAAATTCTGGTAAGATTATGAAAACGTTCGGCAAAGATTTTTGAAAATATGAGTTATAGTTGTTAAATTTCAGTGTTTTAGGTGCCTTAAGGTTTTTTGAAATTTTATGGTGCTGAATATATTTCCATAATTAAAATGTAATTTAAACACTCCAATCACCTGATTTTTTTATTTTTGTTTTTACAAAATTTTAGCAAAAACACTACCATCCTGTGTTTTTTTATTTTGCTAAATGATGTAAATTTTCACATTTAGACACAATTTGATGACATTATTGGCGTGAGATTACAATGGAGAATAAGTACTTTGTTGGCGTGAGAATATATACTTAGAACTGTTTTGATTGAATCAAAACCAAACCGATAAGAACAATGTCTACATATTCGTGACCCGGCTTGTACACAATCCAAATTTGATGATAACGTCCACTCTTATGTGAAGTAAGCCAATAAGGCAGAAAATTGAAAAAAAACAATCACGTCCTACTTTATAATAATTATGGGCCCTCACAGGGATCTTGTGAACCTTTTCCACTCCTGCAATGCTCTCTAGATCAAAAGTTGTTGTACATATCATTTCATAAAAGATGGGCAACATTGACTTACACTGCTAGAAATCACTCCAATTTACAGCATAGGTTTTCTGGTTTTCCAACAATCCTGCTCACATTCTTTGTCCCTTTCACATTGGATGCTTTCTAGGATTAATAATTTCACATTAATTTCAATCCTATACTTTAGCAGTTTTTGGATAAAGTTATTTGGAAAATGTCTTGTAATTACAAGCTAACTTGATCCCATCTTCCTCATTTTCATGGCCAAACATAATCTTCTAATTCTCACTTTTGATGCTAAGCACAAAACAATCACCTTTACAGTTTTAAAAAGCATGGTCATGGTGGCCCAGTACAAAAATATCAGTATTTTTATTGCACACCATATAAGGGTTATGTTTTATTTTCCTATTGATGGGATTTTCTATCAAAATTGGCATTTATTTTCTTATTACAAATTTTCCTTCATTTTAAGTGGAGAAGAAAGTAGTCCTTTAAAAATAAAAATAAAACATCCTTGATTTTCCTGAACATTTTATGTTAGGTAAACATCATTGGAAAGAGTCCTAACAATAGTATGTTGTACAGATTGGAACTAGCTGGTGATGGGATGACACTTACTGCCTCCTTGTAATTCTTGAAAAAACAGAAATGAAACAGCTTCACATTATGTAGGGTAGAAAGATAATTGTACATCATCCTCCTCTCCATAAATAGGTAGCATCCTTTGCATTTCATGCATAGAAGAAATCACCCACCCATTCTATATCTATATAGACATACAACCAGCCTTTGCCTTATTAGTGTCCAAAGCTTGAATATATATATATATATATATATTATAATTGTGCTTCATTGTGTATATAATTCAGCCATGGCCATGTTTTCTGCAAGCAGGTTGTTCCTCTTATATCTTGTGATGATAGGTCTTTTTCAGGTAACAAATGGTTTCTCTGTGCTGGAATTAGGGTTTACATGTTTACTAATGCAACTTTTATGCTCTGTCATGGTGCTAAATTTCTTCTTGATATTGAAAAGTTCTGTTTTTCATATATAGCTCATTGCTGGTTGATGAAACATATATATGTAGAAGCTGCTGAAATTGGAGCTTCAACAACTGTTGTGGTGTGTATCTATGTGCCATTATTTAAGTCCAATTGCTCACATAGTCAGTATTCATTCGTTATTCATGATTACCTTAGAATTCTCAAATTTACATATAGTAAAATAATTAAGGTTGTCCTTGATTCCAGGAGCAAAGAAATGGGATGAAAGGGAGGCTTCTGTTGTCCATAGGTATATTTTATGTACACTATATTCTATTCTTTAGCATTATTATCATTTTTTTTTAAGTTGGTTCTATTGTTTAAGCTCTTTTTCATGTGAATTGTACTGTTGAAATTTTATATTCGAAAATTGAAAATTATTGTTCAATTTTATATTCGACAATTGAAACTTATTTTTCATATCATTTGTTGTTACCATCAACAATTGTTAGACTAGTTCCGTTTCTTAAGATTCTTTATGTGAATTGTTTTTTATGCTAATATTGTTTCAATTTTATCATATTTGACAATTGAAGACTTTTTTATATAAGTTCTTGTTAATTTTATTTTTTAATTGTGAATATAGGATTCATCCTTGTTGCTAAGTATTGAATGTTTTTGGGGACTTCAATGTTATCTCTCTGTTGTAGCCGCTACAACACCACCCAAAATTTTGAGTGTATTCAAAATTTCGGGTCCCCCTTCTGCTTGCTGACCATTATAGGGTTTGTCGAAACCCTAATTTATACATAATGATCCCCTCCCTGTTTCAACCTAACTCACATCCCCCGGAGCACACTCTCATCAATGTCACATGTCGTGAAGGTTGAACCCATGAAGGATATACCCGATAATATCACCACCACATTGAAGATTCGAGAAGGCAGGATGACATATTTGGATGAGGATCGTTGTTCAATTCCCAAACAATGTTTAACTTTGACACATTTACAGAAGCAACAATGGGGTTTCATGAAGATAATAAACTTTGAGAGGGAGGCTTTGGTGTTATATACAAAGCTATAACTTCCAAGGGCACAGAAATAGCAGTAAGAAAGCTATCCTCCAAGTCTGCCTAAGGAATAAGGGAATTTATGAATGAAGTGAAACTTGTATCCAAAGTGCAGTACAACTTCTTGGCTATTGCATGGACAGATCAGAGAGGTTTCTTGTTCATCAGTGCTTTCCCACTAAAAGCTTCGACACCTTTCTTTTCAACCCATAAAAGGGCGTAGAGTTCTTGGTTGGAAAAACATTATAAATTCAAATGGGAATAACGCGTGGCCTTCTCTATCTTCACGAGGATTCACAACCACACATTATTCATAGGAATGCTAAATTAAATAACACCCTATTGAACGAGGGATTGAATCCGAAGATGGCAGGAGTTGGATTGGTAGACCTTTTCCAAATGATGAGAGTTACTAGTACATATGATTATATGGCTCTGGATATGCAATGCTAAGGCTGCTACCTGTAAACTCATATTTTCATAGCCTCGGTGTTGTTTTCTCGAGGTTGTGAGTGGGAGGAGACACAACGATATCTACCTTCCTCAGGAAATACAAAATCCTTTGGAATGGAAACAGAGACTGTGCAATGGGAGAAATATGTTGAATATGATCAACCCGATAATAATTGAATGTTATCCACAGAAATAAGCATTAAGATGCACTCGTGTGGGTATTCTATGCATACAGGTTGATGTGCCAAACCGTCCAATAGTGTCTAATGTTCGAATCCGACGAAGCCTACTCTTGTTAGTCCTAGCTTTGACGGCGATGCACATACAAGAAATGGAGTTGTCGCCACGTCATCTGAATCTTCGCAAATGCATCTATCATGTTCTAATTTATCTGGAGTCCCTTCTTCATCGATTATTACTTCGGAAGATGCGGGTAGTGGCTAAAGCTAGCGGTTCGTCGAACGCAAGAAGCAGAGCAGTGATAAAGGTTGAGGGTCGCAACGAGCTCATCAAACGTCAGAAGCAGAGCTGTGATGAAGGTCGATAAATTGAAGCCGAAGATGTCTATGTCCTCTCCCAACATAAGCTTGGGTTGGAGGGAAAGTGCCTCGCAAGAAGAAATGTAGCCAAATCTGCAGTGCGACCTCTAGCTCGTTGCGACCAGTTGCTGAGTCGCAAATATCTCAGAGCAACAACCGATGCGACTCCCACACTATTCGACCTTCGTAAGTCGCATCACAGTTCAAGTCACAGCTTCTCCCACCAGTTGCTAAGTCGCAAGCCTAAGGAATGAACAAAGGGTGTGACCTATCGAGAACTGCGACTATGTGACTTCCATAGTCGCCAAGTCGCAGGGTCGCACCCGAGAGGATCCACAACCCGACGCAACTCTCTGACTATGAAAAGTCATGCGAAATCCATCCCTATCAATGAGTGGATGTGTCATTATTAATGCCCCTAAGAAGACGGATGATTGAGAGAACATGTTGAGCATTGTTGTGAGGACGTTTCTTTATGGTTGGATGGCATTGGACGATTTCCTCTAGTTTGTCACAAATTTTTTTGGAAGAATGTTTAGCTACAGTGTGCCAAATACATTAAAAAATGCGTAGCATGATCCCCAACATAATGCCTTATTAATTTATGGGTAAAGAGGCCATCCCGTTGAAGGTGTTGCGGACTTTGTTCTCATCGCCACCTTTTAGGCAAATAAAAGTGAACGGAAGCGTTGCGTTGGGGAAAACCATATGAAGGAATGGCTAGTTCATGGGATACGTAGAGGTCTCTGTGTTGGGTCGACCTTTCCGCTAGAAATGAATTTGTATAATACCCAAAAGGAGTCTCGATTAGAAATAAGGAAGCATATGATGGTGAAGAAAGGGGTGGAGTTCGGTGGAGGTATGAGCATATTTAGGCACACATTGAGAACCATCAAAGGTTAATCATGTGATACAGGAGGCAGACACAAACTGGAGGAGGCACCTGAATAACGAAAATCAATATTTGTCTTCAAATATTTTCTGAGAAGGATTTGGACTAATAATACCATTTACTGCACACACAAATTTCATCGTGTAAATGGACCACACAGAGGTATAAACCTACAAAGTTTTTTTTAAATGAATTAATGGGATGAGTGTCCCGCATTAAATTTTATTATTATTAAAAGACTATGAAATATATTTATGGCCTAGTAGTAGTCGTACGGAAATTAAAACTAGGGTTTAGTGACGAGGTGGATCCTCATGAATCATAAAATATAAGATAAAAAGAACTGGTCTCGCACACATGGTGATATGCGGTAACGTCTTCTTTGTGAAAATTGGAGATCAAGAAGAAATGCGAAGGGATAAAACCTAGGTACGCCGGTTCTGATGACCCCGGTCCGTGGCGCAGATGACCCCGGAGTCGCAGAAGCCATGACGGTGTTGGTCGCGGTGTGAATGACTCACTGCAGGTCGCAGGTGGCAGTCCACTCTGCAGTCTGATGTAGAATTAACGAGGTCAGGTTCACAGTTGCCCACCCAAGGATTAGGATGACCCAGTCACTCGATGTTTGAGATTACCTGTGAAGATGATGAGCTTAGTGGAAAGAAGTCGCCTTCACTAAGTGGGCCCGCAGGCTATTTTTGGCGCAAAATCTATTTTTAGACTATGTCTATTTTTAGACATATGGATCATGTTCTATGAGTTGCAGGATGCTATTTGTGGATGGTTGGTCAAGTCGAGAAAAATAGATGGACTTCTATTTTTAGACATATTGGGCGGAATCTATTTTTAGATTGCCAGTCTAAAAATAGATATGTCGAATATTATTAGCTCTTAATAATATTTGGACTCTAAACATTATCTTATTCTCTTGGAGCACTTCAGTTAAGTGCACGGATGTGGCACAGGAGCTGACAGAAGGAATTACGCTATTCCTGAGGGTTATGTGGAGCTATTGCATGGATACTTCAGTTAGAACTCATGTGACAGAGTTTGGTGGAGTTGATTGAGGAAGTTAGTGGAGTTGTATTCAGTTTAACTAATCTAAACATAGTTGAGCTATTGGTATCTAGTTTAACTGATTGATAAAATTAGTGAGAGTGGTGAGAATTAATTATTAATTAATTCACTAATTATAAACTCATTAATCAACTAAAGAATACATCAATTAACTTCAGTGCATGGACAATTTCAGTGGAGACCAGTGCAGAGATAGGTGAAAGAGCAGGTTAACTATCAGTTGTGACTATAGTGTTGCTATTTGCAACACACAGTGATTAGAGAAGCCCATGAGGATTGAGCAGTACAAGCCAGGTGGTTTATATTATTTAATGAGCCATCCCATAGCATTGATTACGCAATAGAGGCTGGCTATCAAGTGGCAAAATATTGGAGCATGTGTTTTGCTAGATCTAGCTTGATAGTGTGTAGAAATTCAAGGGTGTGCTGAGAGCCTGTGAGGAGCTTTGTACAATGATTGTTACATGATCTCCATGACATATAATATACAGATAGTTGGGGGTTTTCAGCTTTAAGCTTTCCCATTAAATACTGTGTTCATATGTGAGATTGTTTATGGTTTTAATGTGTGCATGCAATTGATTTTATTTCCACAATTAATGATCAATGGTAGAAGAGATTATGTATTATGCATGAAGCTAAAATAGTGTGTGATCAGGAGAATCTCGGTGAATAATATATCAGTTATGCAAATTTCTACAGGTTGCAAATGACTCGAGGTCACAAGTCATAGATGACTCAACGTCACATATGACGTTAGGTCACAGGTCGCATATAACCCTGGGTCGCACGTCGCAAATGGCCCAAGTCGCTAGCCATCCCAACAGTCGAGAAGACCAAGAGTCAAGGGCAACTCAAAAGACATCTCAGCCTATATATACAACTTCGGGAAGTGACCCAGAGGAATTTTAGCTCAGCAATTGAAGCCAGTATGAGAGAGGAATTTTTGCTTGAGAGCTAAAGGCACTCAACTCTTGGTATCAAGTAGAGAGAGAGGTAGCAAGGTTAGGGTTTTGGTATCATGCATTGAGATGAACAACCCATGTTCCACTATTGGGTTTTGAAAAGTTTTAAACATGTATTTGACGTTGCAGCAGCATTAATAATATATTCTCTTTTCCATCACTGACTCACATGCTTGCATGTAGTGATAGTATTAGTTGTCTAATATTTCACTATGTTGTACGAATACTTTCATGCATGCAATTGATTATGAACTAATTCACAGTGATTGCATGTGTGTTTCTCTTGAATCGGTGTTTATTTGTTCCTTGCCATGTCAGTGATCTGTTGTGAACTACTTTGCAATTAACTTCTGGCGTGTTTTCTTTCATGTATTTCTGACTAGTTTTTTCGGCTCACTGATCCCTCTCATGGTGTACCCCCTTTTTATTTTGTTGCTTAGACTTTCTTGTATCTTTGTTTATGGTTCATTAATCTTGGGCTGATTTCGCTTGGTTGATTGGTCATTTCACCTTTGATTTCACTTCATCATCTTCCCATCTGATAACCAAGAGTGGAAACACTTATGGCGGTATCCAGGCCCATATACCGGATGGGGATCCTATCCCAAATGGTGTGAGGTCTAATTGGGACCTTTCTCCAGGGAGACCCCCTTATTTTCGGTAGTACAAATTTTCTCGTCAACAAATTGGGGCTAGAAGGAGGGCCCGATGACAAGCTGAGCCCTTAGAGCCTGCAGTTAGTCTCATATCTATAATGGATCGTCCCTAAATCATTCTCCCGAGATGTTTATCGAATTTATCTAGTTCTCGATGCTCAATCCTCGATGAACCTCTGTATCACTTGTCCCAGTTAAAATTCAATGGTGAGAATGGAGTTTCCATAATCGAGGACCTTTCAGATTTCTGTGAGTTTTGTGAGTGTTACGAAATTGATGATGAGGAGTTGGCTTGTGTGCTTCTCCCCCTCACTCTCGAATGTCATGTTAAGCAATGGTGCCACACGTTGTCGACAACTTCCATCCATTCGTTCAAGCAGCTAGTCGGTGAATTACAAGAAGCTTTTCACAGATACGATTTTCAAAATGTATTAATAAGGTTAAATGAGATCAAAATGGAACCTCAAGAATCCCTAGAGTATTTTTCTACCAGATTTGTTCATTTTTGTTTTGAGTTCCCTGAAAGGGATGCCAATTGGGCATATTTAATTGAACAGTTTCGACAGGGTGTTTTCGTTTCCCTAGAACACTTTCAATAGGCAACAAAGCCT
The DNA here is from genome assembly GCA_034641835.2 of Pinus albicaulis. NCBI lineage: Eukaryota > Viridiplantae > Streptophyta > Pinopsida > Pinales > Pinaceae > Pinus > Pinus albicaulis. The sequence continues at coordinate 94,117,185 of CM076572.1, read as the reverse complement.
GATCCCAGTGTTTGTTATGATGATCCTCAAGTTGTCAGTTGTTTGGACTCTGTCCCTAATGTTTCCTTGTCTATCTCCCCGAGTCGAGGACACATCTAGGCCTCCTAGAAAATTATTACTATGCCTCCTCCTAAATTGTCATGTAATGGTGTTTTGGTCGCAAAAGTTCTGAGTGATGATAGACATGTACAAGAAAATAAAACATGTTGTGCCACCCCTGAATCTTTCACGCACCCTGTCAAATCAAAGCTTGAAAACCGTATTGGCCTAACATATCTCCTTGTTAATGAAACCTATCTCAAGTCCACATAACGTTTACCTGGGCACGGTCCTAAATCTCATTCACATACTGATGATAAATGGAGTCTTGGCCTAGATAAAGTTGATTTCCCTACAAAATAATTGAACCGTGATGGGCATGCGAGATCATTTGGCCTCTCTGGATGACACTAATGTGCGTGATAAGGGTCCTTGTACGGTTGATACCCCCGCATCTAAATAATTTCATCCATTATTCCCTGATTCATTTCTTAAGCCTGCCACGCTAGTAAATTCTTCAAGTTGTTCGAAATTGTCTTGTACTGGTGTTGGCAAGAACCATGAGCATGCGGGTGGTGTTTCACAAAGACATTAAAAAATTGATGAATCTCTTATGTCTGATCTTTTTCATCCGCAATATTTAAATAGCCAAAGAGTGACTTCCTGTCTCAACAACCTCAAGATGTGTCTCTTACTGATTCACCCCCATTGTTAACCTTGGAGGAGTCTAATATATTAGGTGCCCAACCCGATCAAATTGGTGGCTCCAATGATCACTACTTATCTGAAAAGATATTCACTCATGCCTCTGAGAACTTTCATTCATATCTATCTGTCGAACATATGATGCCACCTAAATTCGATGATCCTCATTGAGATGATTCAAGGACCCATCAGGAAATCGAAGCAATTTAGCGTCTGCTAGCAGTTATCTCAATTTCTTACGACCCCGAAGAGAACCCCAAGAATAGTCAAACTAGGGTTTCTCGAATTATGGTTCCTGAAATGACGGTTCCCACGTATCACGCTCCTCTCAGCATAACCGCTGCAGGTGTCAGCTCATCTGGGCAAGTCGTCCATTCGAGTGATGTTTCTCTGAGCACATTTTTCTATCCCCTAACAGCTGATATGCAACAACCGATATAGCCTAATTTATTCACTGGAAGGAAAACAACGTCCATTGTCTGTAATATTTTTTGTTGTTTCGTAGTGAGTACCAATTGCATTTAGGCACAAGCATGTGATGTCTTGTAAACCTCTCTATTTCCTGAAAAATTTTCGGTCAATTCATCCCATCTTAGGAAATCTAAAGAATATGATACATTGGATTGTCAATCTGTCAGTTTGAAAACATTTGGTCAAATTGATAATAAGCCCACTGACGGTTGTCCAATCACCACAAAAAATGATCACATCCATTCGCTAGTGGATCTCACGAAACCATAAAAGTTCGGAAGTCCCCTGCTCCAAGGTCCAAAGTTTGTCCAGGGTGGTGAGGCATTTCAGCCTCCGCTGAAGGTTTCTTCAGATCCTCACATCCTCGACGAAACACAGGGACAACCTTGAACTGGGGTTTTCAAAATTAGATTTCCTGCACTCAGATTCGCAAGCATCTCAAACTCGCCTGACAGATGCCTATTTTTTCCATTCCATCAAATTGATCATCCTCAACATCATGATGAGACTCTCGGATGGCTTGAAGGATCCTATCCGATGAATATGCCTGCAAATAAGTGATGTATTTCCCCATTTCTGTCGGACCTAGGGTTGTGTGTGGATGGATTTGTGTCATTTATAAATGATTTTAGGTTTCAAGTACATATTTCTGTGTATTAGGATGAAAGTACAATTTAGCTTGAACAATCCATTCTGGCACGTTCTATGGTAATTATCCATGACCTTCTTGTTGTTGCACATGCTTTTCAGGTAAGTCTTGTTGTCGGTGCACAATTGTGTATGCTGGCTCTGATTGTGAATATTGTTGTTCTTGTAGGGTGGGAACTAATGCGGTGGCTGCACTGGAAAGCTGATTTCACATAACCCGACCACCTCTTTGGTGAAATTAAGGTTTTAGGTTTAGGCTAGCTAGGATCTATTAATAAAAGTGTGCTAGTTCAAGTTGTTAATTAGGTTTACTTGCTAAGGTTTTGCTTTATGGTTTAAAATTATGTCTTTTGTCTTTTCTTATGGTAAATAGCTTTATGCATTATAATTTTCCATTTATTTTTCACTCATGCATTTCCAGTTTTCTTATTGCTGCATAATATTCAAATAATCACTGCACGTGCTTTGCCTTGTTTTTTCCACCTGCAGCTAGTTGATCTTTCTCGCACATGGTGTTGCATTGGGTCATAAGCCTCGTCTGTTGCATCGTGTTGTACGCTTTCTTCCTCGCATCATATACACTGGTTTTTATTTGAAAGTTGATGTATATTGCATACCACTTCATGAACCCTCATTGAAACTGCAGCTTTTAAACCCTCAGTTCCCTGACTAGCCTTCTTACTCCCCCTTGCATGTGTTTAAAGCCGGATGTTTTGATTTTACCTCTTTGCATGCATCGAAACCCTAATGGTATTTCACGCTTTCCTTGCCATAATTGCTGAAACCCTAAACCTATTGTTTGTGTGAGGTTTTGGTGGTTACCCCAAGAGGAAAATTCTCTCAGAACAAGTCATCAAGGTCACGTTCTCGGCATTATTCCTGCGAGTCTAATTCATTAGCTGGGGAGATACGAGCAGGTTTCTTTTGGGGAACCCTAATGAGTTTGAATGGCCTATACCCGCAACCTGAACCTGGTGCCCAGCATGGTCTTGAATATCTCAATGATATGTTTTGCATGTTTTGCCTGTGGGCGGTAGATGTGATGTAAAGGCTTGGCATGAGGGAAAACCCAAATTAGAATATCTTTCAGTTTCTGTCAAACAAGAAATAACCTCTCTTTCCCGTAAAATAAGTCGGGATCCCTCATCCGCCCATGCAAAATAAGTGCCATGAGAACATGAAAATAAGTGCTACATACACATGAAAAAAATAAGGGTAAAGGATTGAGAAAGGCTTCCTGCGCAGAGAGGTAATGCAACCACTCCATCGGGGTACTGACCAGGCTCACTGGTAGCGGAGCAACGCTTGTGATTTCTTGAAGTGACTCTGTCAGGGTACTATCTAGGCCTGCTAGCAACGGAGCAGCACCAGAAACTTATTTTAAAATTCCGAATATAATAAGCATGTTGCCTCGCTCTCTACATCATCATCAAACTACTGGCAAGCGTGAACTTGTGCTTGGGCATTTTCTGATTAACAAGACCTAGCTGAGGCACAAGGATTGGGCATATCTGTAAAGGTCCAAGTAATACAAAAGGTACCCACAAGACCTGTTCAATATTCCCTTGCATCACTATCTAGACTCAAATTATTGTTGGAACATTGAAAAAGGTGCTGGATTCTACCAGTGGTTCGCCAATTTTTGCAGTCGCTACAACACCACCCAAAATTTCAGGTGTATTCAAAATTTCGGGTCCCCTTCTGCTTGCTGAACATTCTAGGGTTTGTCAAAACCCTAATTTATACAGAATGATCCCCTCCCTATTTCAACCTAACTCACATCCCCCGGAGCACACTCTCATCAGTGCCACATGTCGTGAAGGTTGAACCCATGAAGGATATACCCGATAATATCACCACTGCATTGAGGATTCGAGAAGGCAGGATGACATCTCTGGATCATGATCATTGTTCAATTCCCAAATATTGTTTAACTTGGACACATTTACAGAAGCAACAAGGGGGTTTCATGAAGATAATAAACTTTGAGAGGGAGGCTTTTGTGCTGTATACAAAGGTACAACTTCCAAGGGTGAAAAAATAGCAGTAAGAAAGCTATCCTCCAAGTCTACCCAAGGAACAAGGGAATTTATGAATGAAGTGAAACTTGTATCCAAAGTGCAGTACAACTACTTGGCTATTGCATGGACAGATCAAAAAGTTTGCTTGTTCATTATTACTTTCCCACTAAAAGCTTCAACACCTTTCTCTTCAACCCAGAAAAGGGTGCATAGTTCTTGGTTGGAAAAATGTTATAACTTCAAATGGGAATAGCACATGGCCTTATCTATCTTCACGAGGATTCACAACCACACATTATTCATCGGAATGCTAAAGTAAATAACACTCTATTGAACGAGGGATTGAATCCGAAGATGGCAGATGTTGGATTGACAGACCTTTTCCGAATGATGAGAGTTGTTGGTACATACGATTATATGGCTCCAGAGTATGCGATGCTAAGGCCGCTACCTGTAAACTCATATTTTTACAGCCTCGATGTCATTTTCTCGAGGTTGTGAGTGGGAGGAGACACAACAATATCTGCCTTCCTTAGGAAATACAAAATCCTTTGGAACAGAGATGAAGATTGTGCCATGGGAGAAATACGTTGAATATGATTGACCTGATAATAATTGAAGTTTATCCGTGGAAATAAGCATTTAGATGAACTCGTGTGGGTCTTCTATGCATACAGGCTAATGTGCCAAACCTTCCCATAGTGTCTAATGATCGAATCCGACGAAGCCTGCTCTTGTTATTCCTAGCTTTGACGACAATGCACATACAAGAAATGGAGTTGTCGCCACGTCATCTACATCTTTGAAACTGAATCTATCACGTTCTAATTTATCTGGATGCCCTTCTTCATCGATTATTACTTTGGAAGATGTAGGTAGTGGCTAAAGCTACCGGTTCATCGAACACATGAAGTAGAGAAGTGATAAGGGTTGAATGTCGCAACGGGCTCATCAAACGTCAGCAGCAGAGTAGTGATGAAGGTCACTAAATTGAAGCCGAAGATGTCTATGTCCTCTAACAGCATAAGCTTGGGCTGGAGGGAAAGTGCCTCGCAAGAAAAAATGCAGCCAAATCTGTAGTGCAACCTCTGGCTCGTTGCAACCAGTCGCTGAGTCACGAATATCTTAGAGCAACGATTGATGCGACTCCCACACTATTCGACCTCTGTAAGTCGCATCACAGTTCAAGTCGTGGCTTCTCCCACCAGTCACTAAGTCGCAAGCCTAAGGCATGAACAATGGGTGCGACCTATCGAGAACTGTGACTATGCGAATTCCATAGTCGCCAAGTCGCAGGGTCTCACCCGAGAGGATCCACAACCCGACGCGACTCTCCGACTATGAAACCTCATGCGAAATCTGTGCCTATCAATGAGTGGATGTGTTATTATTCATGCCCCTAAGAAGACAGATGATTGCGAGAACACGTTGAGCCTCGTTGTGAGGACGTTTCTTTGTGGTTGGACGGCATTGGACAATTGCCTCTAGTTTGTAACAAATTTTTTTGGAAGAACGTTTAGCTACAGTGTGCCAAATACATTACAAAATACGTAGCATGATCCCCAGCATAATACCTTATTAATTTATAGGTAAAGAGGCCAGCCCCTTGAAGGTGTTGTGGGCTTTGTTATCATCGCCACCTTTTAGGTAAATAAAAGTGAAAGGAAGCGTCGTGTTGGGGAAAACCATATGAAGGAATGGCTAGTTCATGGGATACGTAGAGGTCTCTGTGTTGGGTCGAACTTGCCGCTAGAAATGAAGTTGCATAATACCCAGAAGGAGTCTTGATTAGAAATAAGGAAGCATATGATGGTGAAGAAATGGGTGGAGTTCGATGGAGGTACGGGCAGATTTAGGCACGCATCGAGAACCATCAAAGGTTAATAATGTGATATGGGAGGAAGACACAAACTGGAGGAAGCACCTGAATAACGAAAAATCAATATTTGTCTTCAAATATTTTCTGAGAAGGATTTGGACTAATAATACCATTTACAAGCTACACACGCAACATTTCAGCGTGCAAATGGACCACACAGGGGTCTAAACCTACGTCGTTTTCTTTAAATGAATTAATGGGATGAGTGTCCCACATTGAATTGTATTATTATTATAAAGACTATGACTCGTGTTTCTTGTTGCAGGTAGAAGTGGTCGATGCGCAAAACAAAAGCTAGGGTTTTCTGGCAAACGAGGTGGATCCTAACGAATCCTCAGGAACCTCACTATAACCTAAAAGGCACCTAGTCACTTGCACAGGAATGATATGTAGGAAATAGTATCTTGCCGTGAAAACTGGAGATCACCGAAAGAGAAATGTAGAAAGGATAAAACCCTAGGTTGCAAGTTGCAGATGAACCCAGGTCATAGGTTGCAGATGACCCCAGGTCGTAGGTCGCAGGTCGCAAGTGACTCAAGGTCGCAGGTCAGAGGTTGCAGATTACCCCAGGTCGTAGGTTGCAAGTCGCAAATGACCCGAGGTCGTAGGTCGCAGATGACCTTAGGTCACGGGTCGCATATAACTCTGGGTCGCAGGTCGCAAATGGCACAAGTCGTAAGCCATTCCAATAGTCGGGAAGACAAAGAGTCAAGGAAAACTTAAAAGACATCTCAACCTATATATACAACTTCGGGAAGTGACCCAGAGGGGTTTTAGCTCGGCAATTGAAGCCAGTATGAAAGAGGAATTATTTCTTGAGAGCTAAAGGCACTCAACTCTTGGTATCAAGTAGAGAGAGAGGTAGTGAGGCTAGGGTTTTGGTATCACGCATTGAGATGAATAACCCATGTTCCACTATTGGGTTTTGACGAGTTGTAAACATGTATTTGACGTTGCACCAACATTAATAATATATTCTCTTTTCTGACACTGATTCATGTGCTTGCATGTGGTGATAGTATTAGCGGTCTAATATTTCACTATGGTGTATGGATGCTTTCATGCATGCCATTTATTATGAACTAATTCACAGTGATTGCGTGTATGTTGCTCTTGAATCAATGTTTATTTGTTCCTTGCCGTGTAAGTGATCTATTGTGAGCTACTTTGCAATTAAATTCTGGCGTGTTTTCTTCCGTGTATGTCTGACTAGTTTTTTCAACTCACTAATCCCACTCATGGAGTACACCTTTTTTATTTTGCTGCTTATACTTGCTTGTATCTTTGTTTATGGTTCGTTAATCTTAGGTCGATTTCGATTCGTTGATTGGTCATTTCACCTTTGCCTTCGCTTCCTCATCTTCCCATCCGACAACCAAGAGTGGAAACACTTATGGCAGCAGCCAGGCCCATATACCAGATGGGGCTCCTATCCCAAATGGTGTGAGGTCTAATTGGGACCTTTCATTGGGGAGACCCCCATGTTGTCGGCAATAAAATTTTTCCCGTAAAAACTCTCTTGTTTTAGTTTTTCTTTATCTTTCTTGTTATGGTTTTTCTTTATAAATCAACATCTATAGTTTATTTAGTCTGGAATTTCCCTTGGTAAGTCCTTGAAAACCTAAGAATAAGGTAAATGTGAGTACAACTTCTCACTTTCAAATTTTACTTGCCCTATGAGGGTCAACATCTATCTTGAAAATTTAGATGTAAGGTAAATATGGTTACAACATCTCACTTTCAAATTTCTCCTTGAAAATTTAGATGTAAGGTAAATATGATTTTGACTTTTCACTTTTAAATTTCCATTTTCTTATGTGGTACACTTAGGAAATTTCCATTTTCTTATTTAGTACACCTGGGAATTATAGTGATAGTAATAAAAATTTACCTATATCACTCACTGTTAAACTTACCATGTTACTCATTCCCTTGACCATTAAGAAAAAAAAAATTGCTGCAGCCTTATTGTCCATGCTTCATGTGACTGGTAGCAATGAGAATCCACCTGTATCACGACTCAACTGGCCCAGTTACCATTCCTTTTGTCATAAAAGAAAATAAATTGTAATACCTATGTTTTGCATCATTTTTTTAGGGCTATAGAACTATTGTTCATTCTTCAAGTTGGTTTTCCTTTTTCTAGTATCAGGTGTTGATCCTCTCACTTTACAATCATTGTTTGTATTACTACAATTTATTTTTGCTTTTCCTTTTTCGTTGCAACTATTACTTTCTGATGTTTTAGTTCAATTTCCTATAAATTCAAGACTCATACTCAGAATAACTAGTTTGAATCGCGTGAGGCAGATTGTAGGGCAGTGTGCAGAGAAAGATGCAAAAACTCTTCCTGCCATAAAATGTGTTTGAGAGCTCGCGACACATGTTGCGCACGATGCAATTGTGTTCCTCCCGGTACATCGGGAAATCAGGACCTATTTAAATAAAGGAGGTTATTTTTTTTTTTGCACCATTTCATATTTTATGGTGCTTTGCACCAAATACAATTTTATAATAATAATAAATCATAAATGTGCAACGTTTTGAAGTTTCAGGTGCCGGAATTTAGTGAAAAAAATTGAGGTAAAATCTTGGTTTTTGCTATTTAAACTAGTTTTTTTACTCTATATATGGATTCAACACCCTCAAAAACCTCTAGGGAACTTCAATTGTGAAAAGTTAGCAATCAAACTTCTCTTTTCAATAAATTCCTACCGGAATTTAGAGAAATTACACCGTAAAAAGTCACCGTAAAATCCTTCAAAAAGTCGCACTAAAGACTACTCGTTTTTTTATTTTTATTTTAGGGTGCTTTGCACCATATACAATTTATTATTTAATAATAATTTTGATATTTTTATGATAAATTTTTAATTTCTGTAAAATTTGTTTTGGTGTTTTGCATCACATTATCTTGATCCACATCATATTGGTTTTTGGTGGTTTGCACCATACATCATGGAATGACACATATGCATTTAACACCAAATTTAACATTTTTTACTAACTCCACTTTTGCACCAGAAAACATACCACCACTTCCGTATCTCCACATTGTCACCATTTTGCACCACTATTTGAAAAGTGAATATTTCTTAAATCCTTTGCAGATAGTGGTGCTAATGTGAGGCTAAATGACCCTTATTCTTGTAGTGTTGCAAGTCCTCTACTTGAAGCCTGGCTATAACCACTTTCATCAACCCCAATGTTGCCTTGATAACTTCCCTGTTGTTACTTTTCAAGAGCATAAATGGAGACAGAAGAAAATCTGGCACTGACAAGAAGAGCTCTGAGAACTCAAACATCAAATTTGCTATCCCAGTAGCTGTTGCACTTATCATTTTCGGTGTACTACCTGCCAGACAACCTACAACTATGTTAAAGAACTTGTGTAGCATTTCCTATGAACCTCCATTTTATGTATCTTCCAAGAAGTGGAAAATTTTGAATAGAAAATCATAAGCCCAAGACCTTGTTTTTTTATTGGACTCTTTTATAGCCAGAATTATTTCACTGAGGAAACAAGCAATGCCCAATTTTTTTCTCTCTTCGCCATTCATTAAAATATGAATGATTAAATACTGCAAGCAATCAAGCCGGTGTCGCTTGGCAGAAAAATGGCAGGACGACATTCTTGTGACCATATGTTCAAATATCTCATCCAAATTATTTGCCAGAAAATCCATGTGTTCCTTCAGAATGCCTACCAGCACCTTATATGCCTTCTTCTGAGCTATCCCTTCATCATCTTGTAGAGCCGGCTTTGGAGCAGCAAAAATCATATTCACAGCTTCAAAGTCTAGACCCTGCAGAAGTGATACTGCCAGATCTAAGAGCTGGGACCTTGTTGATGATGTTGTCTGTTCATTATTTGAACTAGAAACTTCCATAGAAGATTTTCTTGCATGCCCAAATTTAGTTGATTCTTGTGTTACTTTGAGAATCTTTTGCATAGCACTGATAAAAAAATGTTTGACTACTTCCTTCTCAGCTATAGAAGCTATGTTTGCAATAGTAGCCTACAAATATCCACGCTTGTCTTGGGGAGATGACATGAATATAGTAAATAAATTTGAAAGAAATCTATGAAAATTTTTCCTCAAACTCTTCATATTCTCTAATGCAACTTTTGAGTTTTAGCGAGACTTGGCTTGTTGCTCAGCCAGACTGATTTCCAAGCCCTCAACCTATTCTAAACTACTCAAGCTATGGAGAGCTTCTTCCTGTGATTTTTTGTTATGCTGAATAAGAATCTGCAAGCTTGAAAAAATTATGCCATGTAAATCCGACTCTTTAAGAAGTGATGCACACAATTTATTTGCAATATCCAGAAACTTTTGAGTTGTGTCTGTTGGGTAGTTGCAAAATGAAGGAAGTAGTGACCATAGAGCGTGAACATAGGATTGTGTATTACGTGAAGCTACTGGGCATCCTTCCACTTCAAGCATCTTAGATTTCTCATGCATTTTGTCCATCCCCTGCTTCTTGCATATATTGATGAAGGAAATATTTAACTATACTTACTCCCTCTTACAAGCCCAAAATTTTCTTTGCAAAGTGTCCATCAGGTAACCTGCTTATTAGATTTACCCATTCAGATCTGCCATAGAACATGAATGTCTTATATCATATCATATAAAGTGAAGCATTGGATGCTTGGTATTTTATTCTCTAATATATAACAAAGATGTGCTAAAATAGCTTCATAATTGAGCCATCTTCACTGTTTATTGTGCTTCAATGATGTCCCAGTGCAATATATATATATGTGTGTGTGTGTGTGTGTGTGTGTGTGTGGCACTAATATGTGATCTTAATGAACAACTATCTAATGTATAATGCTTAATTGACTTGAGAGTCTTTGTATCAAAGTATACACCAATTTTACCGAACATAGTCTATATTTGGATCAACAGCTACTCCATATTGCCAGAATTTTTTAGGAATAAAGCTAGATCTAAAAGAAAATATTAATCCCCTTTTCCAGTGGTAGCAGACATAATCAAAACATTACAGCTCCCTCTGAATCCTTACTATTTGGTGATCATCAAGAATTTGAAAATCTGCACTCCCATCTTTGAGATGAGACTTTATCATGTTATAAGAAGGTGATGTGGAATTTTTTTCTGAAGGTGAAACAGTGAAACCTCCCTTACTGACAACTGCTCCATAGATATCCACTGTAGACTGTCAGGATAATGATAATGGGATGTTGGAGATAGATCTGAGCCAATACCTAGGATGCCATTTAATACAACAACTGCAATTTTCATTGCTGAAAGGAGTGTCACTATACTTTAATCTACCGAGAAATGATTATAAAGAAGATGCCTATGAAACTGATACTTATTAAAAAAAAACATGCTTACAACCAGCAAAGCTTTATATTGCTAGCAAAACAGTTATACAGCCAACAAAACTTTATACTGTAACTGTTACTACTAAAACTTATTTTTACCAATCAGGACAGTATATTGAGAAGAAGGCCAGTAACAGCAATACCCAGTATCCATCTTACCAGTAATCAACCCCAAACATAGTTGATATGGAGTGTTATATCATATCTGAAGGGAAAGCATGGAGATGATAAATCAGTGGATAGAAGAGAATAGCACTAGAATTAGACATAGACAGATGCTCAAGAAGCAGAGACAGTGGCAAAGTCAGACAGAAGGACCATATTCATGCTAACAAGAAATCTCACCCTTGAGGTTAAACAAACCTTGGAAAGGTCTCAACTGCACTTAATCAATAAAAACATGAAACATCAGGAAGCAGTGCCGAAAGACCCCAAACAAGTCATAGAAGTTGTTACAGCAGAGCCTCCAACGAGACAGAGATAGCCTCTGAGAACTAAAAAACCTAATCTGGAAAGTTAATAATGAGGAGAAAAACTTCAGCAATAGTGTCTTTTATAGAAACTGACTTTGCAAGCTTGGAGATGGAGATTGCCTCCATTAGTTTACAAGAAAATGAGCCGAAGTAGCTGACTGCCAATGCCAATTGAAATGAAGGCCAACAATAGTAATACCCCAGGCCAGCTTACCAGCAAGCAGTAAACAATGACATGACATTGATCAAGGTTTAATTTTTGTTTGGAGATAACCAGGGCCAAAAGGCACACGATAAAGATTTAGTAAAGCGTTTTGTTATGTTTAAGAAAAAGTTTCAAGCAGAAAAATTTGTATGCACAGAAAATGAGGGGTAAAATCTTCTTGATGACTATCTATATAGAATAGCTTACCCCCTACAGACTCCCTAACAACCCGACACTGGGGTAGTTTTGTAAATCTATTGTAATTATAATGTCAATGTAATGAAAACATTTTTCCACCAAAACAAAAACAAACAAGCAGGACACACCAAAAACTTGACATGATTAATGAATTCTATGAGAGTGGATATTTTATGCCACCTGGCTTAACACGCCCATAAAACATTGCCCTTTGTTACGTGAATAGAAAACTTCTCCCCATCCAAAAAATCCATTACTAAGTTTGGCTCTCGTTAATTCTGATGATGAATGAGGGGCCGACTAATACATGCTTGTCTTTATAATCTCAATCTGTCATTAAGGATACATAATAGTTTTTATCTCTGCCATTGAAAGGTAGCTCTGAAGCACATGGTTTGTGCACAATATAGGGACACATGGGTCAAAGCTTGAAGGCAATTAGGTGTATCTTGGAAGTTGGATGATTTCAGATTCCAAAAGGACGAAATGCCACCTCAAACACAAGGTTTGTTGGGATTGTGTTATTTTAAAATCAATAGCAACATTTGACTTATTTCAAAAGCCAATGGAGGGTCAAAACAAACTTCTGATGTACGGTGTGCAAGAGAAGATATCTCAGATATAAAGGAGGTCTGATCATAAACAATCTTAAGATGTCCACAATTTTGTACACCTCCAAGACTGTTTCTTTCAAGGATGCTACTACAGGGCTTCAAGATTACTGTATAGCATTGTTATCATTATGATGTGTCTGAGTGTCACTTTTGTTTCACCCTATTAATTTTTCATGGTCAATCTGCCACAAGATGGAGTTCTGAGCTAGTTTTATACCATGTCTTCAATTTAATAAAAATATAACTTACTATTTGTGAACCGACTATATATGGTGGGTTGTGGATGCATTTTTAAAGGCCTACACATCTATACTCCATTTTATGGCATCTGCATTGTTTAGATGCACTGAACTCTTAGACATAATTTAACCATTGTGATTGCAGAAATTGTTAATAAGCATTATAAATGATTAACTGTGCAAGCATAAAGTCTGTTCCAAGTGCCTCCCATATTAACAATTTATATACAAAACTTTATTGTATTTTTAAGACACTGAAGTACTCAGAATCATTTATTGACATTTTCTTTGGTTATATTGAAAATTGTTGGAATACAACTGGGTAAATGGAAGGCAGTCTCATCTCATTCTTGTTGTTTTATTGGATATGTTGTGCTTTTCTTTGATTGGTTCTGATTTTTCTATATAGTCGCTGAGTTGATATTACTTTTTAAATTTCAAATGTGCAGGCTTCCTCAGATGTTGAAGTGGAAAAGGTAAGAAATGAACTTGAGAAACAAGAAGATGAATTTGAGGAAGCATTTAAGCAATCACTTGATGCTTTCAAGGAATAGGCTTCCAGAATGCCAGAAATTTCAAAAGAGGCATATTTTGTCTATGTTGAAAAAACAAAGATAGTGTTAAAGGATACATAATAGCAGTTGAAACTACAGTCAGAAAATATGAGAGCAGTTTTAACTTCAAATGCGAAGGAAATTCGTGTAAAGGGAAAAGAAAATTTGTCAATTTGGGTTGAAAATGTTCCTGAGACTGTGAAGGATGTAGCTGAAACTGCTTTTGGTGTTCACCCGGATGATCTTAAAAACCTGTCTAAAGTTCATGACTTTTGCCTTGGTATTCCATATGTTAAGAGTGCTAATTTTTTCTCTATTATGGTGTTTATGTTTATGATATTCATTTTCTAGTTAGCACTACAATCTTGCCATGGTTGATATGATATTGAAATGAGCATGCAACAAACATTACACAACAATAATACTTGGAAGTATCATTCTGAGCAAGAAAACTATGAGAGCTCTTTATTGTTGCTATAAAATCAGTTTTTGCAATTGGTCACATGATGCAGGTGCACTTCTTTTTGTTGGGGGTTTTCTTTCATTTCTCATAGCTGGAAGCATTCTTGTTGTTCATTTTGGAGTCATCCTAGGTGGGATAAACCTAGCTGCGAGAATTTCAAGCCTTAAGGCCTGGAAGAAGGGTGATTTGTCCATTCCCTTTGTGAAAGGACAAGCTGGTTAGAGACCTCTCTAATAACAACCTTCTTTTTTCCACTTGTTGTAAGCTTGATAGTAACAAAAATTTGACTGTTTATATCATGGCCAATAGAATGCTAGATTTGAAAATGGACATATAAGCTAGCTAATATGTTAGTGACATGTGACTATATTAATATTATTATATTGAGGCTAGGGGTTAGGTAGTTAAATCCATTGTTGAAATGATTTGTATTGGAAAAAAATTAACAAGGGTCCAGGTATTGGTACATAGGAGAATTGGTGAAAATATTGGCAAGTCGACAAACTGTGGTAAGCATTAAAAATTAGAAGACATTTTCTGGAGAACAACAATTGGTTCCAAAGGACACTATATATAAATTTTTTATGCCAACATCAACTAGTAAGTGCTGGATGTTTGGATTTTCTCACAGGAGTCGATCCTTAGAGATGGACATAGAAGTGATTAGAACACTTCTCTGCTGGCCATGAAGGACATCCATACTTTGAATCAATGGTTTAAGAATGATGAAAATCAAACTTCCTTGACATATCTTAGATCAAGCGGATGTATGGAGAATATTAGGTCACCAATGTTTCGAGAAAGGAACGTAGGCATACTCTGGAAGAATTCACTGATTCAATTGTTGATTTTCAGGTTCGACCAAGTCCATGAAGATTATACTTCTCTTAATATTTCAAGATCCAAAAAAAATGCTAGATTCTGATAGAAATACTTCGCAAAAATCATGATTAATAATAATTATAATGTACATACCATTCCTTGTAATGAATCCTTACAAAGTGACCTTCTTTCCTTGCCCACTTACATATGTAATATTTGTATTTGGCCACTCTTTCCAGCCCTCTAATTCTTCAGAAAAACCACAGGTTTGAATCCTCAGTGGTGGCTACTCCTTTATGCATGTTTCATCCATTACTGAATTCGGGTTGCATTTTTTTTTTTTTTAGCAGAGCCCTAAAAGCAATTTTAGTTGTGACTCAGTCTTCTTATAGGTCTCGGCTTCAGAATAATTTCAGATCGTAGGTAAGACAGACATAAATCTCGACCTTGTATGAAACTTGAAAACATAGATCTAGCCTTTGCATCATTACAGCTGAAGTCTATGAGAATTCATCGACGTTTCTTCTAAACATTCAAATTTCCAGAGGAAGGAGATCACAAAGACTTGTAGACAAACTTCTAAGTGATTGATATTTCTCTTTCTTGGGCTTGTCCTCACTTGAGCTCTGATACCGTGTTAATTTAGGTTAAGATGATCTTTGCTTAGGATAATTACTTTAATGAGCCCAAGATTAATACCATTTATATCAATAACAATCACATAACTATTATCCACTAACAATAATTATCGAATGATCATAAGAAATCATATGTAGAAGACAAGCCAAGACAAGAAAACACCAAAATTGGCCCAAACCAGGGAAAATCCCCAAGATAGGGAAAACCTTTATCAATTATTCTTATTATAGTAAATAATATTGACTTGCTAGAAATGCCACTTGTCCAAATCACAAAGCCCATAAAATCTTTAGTTCTGTCTTTAGCTGTCAACCCTTGCCTTAATAAGTGATCATCTAAATTCAAACAAAGTAATCCTTAAAAGGATAATCAGACCAGATTATTTGTGCGACCTTCACTGTTGATGATGATTGATCTAGTTTGATGAGGATTTCTGTCCTGGTTAGGGTGCATATTCCAGCATTGAAATAATATTCATCCAACACACTCTTACTAGATATGACAACAGCTGAATCAAGCTTCTCAACCACCATAAAACATAGAGCGGAACCTACAATATTCTAATGCGTGACTACGGTTAACAAGAAGAGGAAAATGCTGCCTCAAATGATCCAGACTAGGCTTCCAACAATATCGGCCTTCTGCCTGTAGAACTCGTCTTGCTAAAGGATGGTTTCATAACTGTACATGCCTTAACACATGTGGCTAGAAGCTTCAGACCTAAAGGAGATAAAATGCCCAAAACAAATCATAAATATGCCCTAAATAAACTCCTTCTCCATCTTGTGGAAATTGGCCCTTGGAGATGACTAAATAGAACCCAACCTTGCCTCGATCTCCTTTGTTGGAAATTACCTTCTTCTGCAGCTAATTCAGAGACAATAATAATGAGTATTGATGAGCCAAGGATAGGTTATTTATATCCTTCTTGGGTAGGCTGACTTGATTACTCATGGAGGGAAATTCAAATTTTCAATTTTCATTTTTTCCCACCTAAATAAGGTCATGCCTTATGCAATTGCATTTGAGTTAATGAATACTTTTCCTTGTCCAAATTAGACAGTATTTATATCGATTTTGGTCCTCTCAAGAAGAGGAATTCAGTGAGATTATTATCTCCATCAACTGATTAGACCATAGTGGAATTTGGCCTTAGTTTCCAATTTTAACATTTTCTCTTAGCTGACATCCTTCTGATATTGTTGTAATTTAGAATTTGTTTATAATTTTTTATTTCTTTTGATGTTGTTTAATTTAGCTTTTTGTTGGGTTGTTGATTTTCATATTATTGACTCATTACTATATGAAAACTAGCATCTGCAAATTTGGTTCAAAATGAAAGTTCCACCATCCAAAAGATAGGTTGGCAACCTTAAAATCAGAGGAGAATGTTGATGGAAGTGAGGTACTCAAGTCAGTCTGTGTTTTCATCCATTATTTTTTGTCTTCCATTTAATATGATATGTAATCAGTCCTTAAATTTATATGCTCTTGCCTTTGCAGGTCAAACCTGCTGCTGTTTCACTACCAGAGAGGCTTGGGAGCCTGAGTGTGATGTAAGATACTCAGTGATGAGTTTTGTGTTTTCATGTTCTACAATTGTTTCTAATCATATTATATTTTTTCTTTTGGAACTATTGGTTTACTGAATTTCTTGTTTTGGATCTCAGTTTTTTTTCAAGAGAGGTATTTGCAAGTATTGTGCCAAGTGTAAGTTTGATCTTCCAAGCACAAAGGGGAATATTTAAAAATATCATAGCGCAAAGGGGATGGGGATGTTGTTGTAACTGTAGGAACATAGGAACAAGGGGTTTCTATAGTTGTAAATGGAAAACAATGGTCACACCTATAAAGCTTGCTATCATGCACAATTCCATGGGCTTACCAAGTAGACCTACGAATATTTGTTTGGATTTATATATTTCTTAATGTATGGATAAAGGAGTTTGTCATCAGTAATTGCGAATTAATTTTTTTTCATTTCAAAGTCACCTTGAGTTACTGTGTTATATGGTTATTAGTGTTGTCTAGATCTCTCCAATGATGAAAACCTAGGTTGGACTTCCCTTATGTGTTATTCTTGACGTAATTCATTGGAATCTGGTTGGCTTCATTGCCTTCTGTGTCTATACTTGTGGTTTTGTATTGAGATTGTTTGGGTTTGCTGTCAGTGTTTTTCACTTCTGAGAATGCTTTGGTTTTGTTTTTCTCTAATTATGTGTTGAACATTTTTTAGAAATCAATGCTTATTATACAATTTCAAGGACTGCCATAACTCCTCCCATAATTCTTTAAAGGGTGCTAGCTCATTGGAAGAGCACCTGCCATGCAGGAGGTTGGTGGTTCGATTCCACTATACCCTAACATGAATTATTGAATGATATTGTTGATTTTTTTAATTAAATATTTTTATATTGATTTATTTTAATGGTGAGATATTTTTCTGGATTCATTGTTTTATATTGTCTCTAGAAAGACAATAGATAGGATTAAAGAAATTGTCTCCATAAAGACAATATGTCTTTAATTCCAACTATTTTCTTTGGAGAGACAAAAATGAAATTGTCTCAAGTTAATACAATTTACCCAAAAATTGTCTTAAAACCCCCCTTTGTGTTGTAGTGCAACTATTGTCTCTAGAGAGACAAAAATGAAACTGTCTCTGGAGAGACAAAAATGCTTGTGTTATATATTGTCTTTATAGAGACAATATTTTAAGGCAACTTAATTTTAAGACGATTTAATTTGAGACACCCGCTTAAAGACAATATTTAAGATAATACACAAGTTTTCTTTTGTCTCAAATTAAGACAATTTACCCAAAAAATTTCTTAAATATTATCTTAAAACCCCCCTTTATGTCGTTATGTGATAAAAAAGCATCATGCTTTAACATATGCTCAATTCAAATCCTTTTACAATACTCAATTCAAATCCTTTTACAATACTCAATTCAAATCCTTTTACATAATTTGTTTATAATCTATATATTATTGGTTTATAATCCTTCTAAGCATATTATGTCCAAACCCACTATTGAATATGAAACCATTATCCAACTTCACTCCATGTTGTAGAAAATATAAGGTCCATGTTGTAGAAAATCTACCTTATATTTAATAGGAAAAAAATTACAACTTCAAATAAAAGACTTAGTATTTGCTTAAAAAAAAACATAACTATATTAATAATATCTTTTAATACATGCTAACATTTTCATATTTTACATATGTTTTCCCCATTTTCCACAATCAAATGTGAACGAGAGATATCAATTAACTATGAATTATAAAGAACATAAAATTACCTGCATTCACATATAATCCATCATAACTTATTTAATCTCTATGGATTCAACCCTTCCCATCCTAGTAACTTTTATGAGGCACAACCAATACATAGCTCCTTCATATACATAGTCCCCATTTATACGTGCATTATATATGGAGTGATCACCACAATGAGGTTTCAAATCTAATCATGGTCCAATTTTGTAATATTCCATTGCACTCTAGATTGTGTGGTTAACTTTTACTAGCATTTTAATCACTAATATTTTTTTACAATATTTTTGTATAATTTAGGTCTAATATTGATAGTAAATATAGATTATTCGCCATTTTCACTTTATGTTGTAAAATATCTATCTTATTTCCAATAATTAGAATAAGCTTTCTTTCTTGTACATCAATTTAAAAAAAAATATTAGTTAAATAATATATTTAATATATTATTATTATTCTTGCCATTCGTATGATATTACATATACGAATTGCAAGAATAATTGAGTTACATTGTTGTCATTTTTTCAGAAAAAAAAATTAATATATTTAGAAGTTTTTCAACTCTCTGCAAATCAAAACAAATTTTCTGTTTAGAATTTTATTTTACGGTAAAAATAAAACTTGTCAGAAATTTTATTAGCTTTCTATTACTTTTTTTGGAATTTTTTTATTCACATTTGTTATGTCAACTTAAAAATTATTTGAGTGTATTTTCTTTAACAATCAATGGATTCATAAAAAATCATGTTGAGAAGCGTTGGTGTATTTTTTGAAAATTTGGTGTTTTTGAGAAAAAATGTGTTACAACAATCTAGACAAATCTACATCAGTGTCGTTATATTTACAAAACCAACTGATGCATATCATAATTACTAGAATTTTTTGAACTGAACCAATATGAAAAAAATTGCATATTTTGAATATGTTTTGGTGCGCGTCAAGTTTCTCAACATATTAGTTGTAAACTAAAAATATAAAAACTACCCATTATAGACGACGGACCAATGTAATGCACCATAAATTTTTCAATTTTTTTACAGGGTATTTTGGGAGATACATAATTTTGATTTCACTAAATCATAATGACCTTCAGAAATTGTTTTCAACCATTTTAATACAAAATTATTTTCAATTAGTAAATATCTATGGAATTCCATAAACATTATATCTCTTGAAAGTAGATTGAATTTTGCAAATGCTAGTCTTGGTTTTGAAAGTTAATTCATAAAATTTGATGGAGTTTAACCATTCCAAATTTGAAGAAATGTGTTTAGAGCTGAGTTGCAGCATAGTTGCAGACGTTTTAGTTCGGCCGAACTTTCGTAGCAATTCAGCCAAACTTTTTTTTCCATTTCGTTCTGTTTGTTTTAACGACAAACAAGTTCGGCCGAACTTTTATCAAAAGTTTGGCTGAACTTTTTCTCACAAATTCCGTTGGCTAAAAAAATTTTGATAAAGCTCCTCCAAAAAAACAAATTTCGCAACTTTGTAAATAGTCGAAAATAGAAACATTTTTTTGCAGATTTCTTCATTTGCGCTAAATTTGCAAAGGAAATTTTTAGGGCTTAATTTGCAAAGGAAATTTTTTGGGTTGAATTTGCAAAGACAATATTTTGCGCTGAATTTTGAAAGGAATTTTTTTGGGCTGAATTTGCAAAGGAAATTTTTTGGGCTGAATTTTCAAAGTTTTTTTGGGCTTAATTTTCAAAGGACATTTTTTTGGGTATTTTTTAAAGTGATGTTTTTTTCGAGTGAATGTTTTGTGTTGAAGTAAATATTTTATAATGATTTTTTTAAGTGAGTTTTTATCTTAATTTTTAAAGTGAGATTTTTTTGCAGGACTTTGAAGGAAATATTTTGAGTTTCGTTTTTAAAAGACATTTTTTTGGCATAATTTTTAAAGTAAGTGTTTTGGGTTGAAGTATGTCTTTTGTGAAAAAAATTTAAAGTGTGTTTTTTTAAAGTGACTAAGTCATAAGACTAATCGGTCAAGGGAAGTACCAAGGTACATGTACATATATACAAATTAACTTGCATATATATATATATATATATATATATATATATTCTAACTTTAAACATTATTTATCAGAATGATATCTTTGATTTTATTTTAAATAGCATATTTATATTCTTGTTTAATTTTCCATATAGGTTTTTTTGGCATATTGGGGTCCAAGGTGTAGATAGATCGATTGGAGATGACGTTGAAACAATAAAAGGGACTCGAAAATTACATTCAATTAAAACAAAGGAGTACCAAAATGTGTTTGCATTTGATAAACAAAAAAAAATTTCATGTTTGCATAGCCGACATAGAATCCAATGATGTTTGTGAAAACAAAATGTATGTAAAATATTCGCAACATACATAACTAAATACAAAGGGGAAAATTTTTGCTGCAAACTTTGAAGAGATGCAATTAGAGGAGACTATAGTATTATCTGAAGGGGATTGAGTTTCTGATCTTGTTAGAGAAGGTAACATTTCGATTTCGTTCAAATGATATATATCTAGAAATAGATAATAAAATAAAGTACACATGTTAATTTTAAAGTTAATTTATAATGTTAATTATGTTCTATATCTATGTACTTGTTTTATTGTGCAGGAGATGTTTTTGTTGCAGTTGCACCTACTAACAACATAGAAAATGTCAAGTATTATTTGATGCGTTGCACTAAACGATAGATGAAATTATTGAAAAACTATGATGATAACGGGTTTATATATGACAAAGGGTCTATTATACTGAAAGTTTATTTTTTCAACAAACTCATAAGAGGCATAATTTTGTTTACTTTCAAGATTATGAACATGATGTCATAAGTTGTCAATATGGTCACTTGGTGTGTGCAGCACGCATAAAGTTAATAGAAGTTCAATCAAAGAAAAAATTGAAAATTAAGAAATGGAAAATGTCAAAAGCTAATCGTGAACGGATTATTGAGGATGGCATTCTATTAGAATTTTTTTGATTGAACTACCCAACAATTTCTTCTCCTTAGATTCATCTTTAAGAACTTACACAAATCAAGTACAAATTGTTAACCTTTTTTTTTGTGCATTCTTAAGTTTTACATTATTATATGTATATTTTATGTTATGTACAAGTGTTTGCACATGTACATTATTTTTGCACATGCACACAACAAGTAATATATATATGTACACATTGTAGATTATATGGTCTTAAACAATTTCATACTTCTCTGGTATGAGCTAGTTAATTTTATGTCATTATTACAAAATGCATGTATCTAGCATATTTGATATATAATGAAAATTTTAAGTTATGATCTTGTTTTAGACATCGAAAGAAAATTATAATATCCATTCTTGAATGCAAAATGTGTATTGTGTTTTGTAATTTCTAGTTTACTATCAACTCACATCCATAGTAGCATTTCTATGTACATTAATGAAAAATGTTGTGTACTGGATATTTTTTAATGCAATTATTAAAATTTTATGATTTTTGACACATCTATGTACACCTAGAATTCTATGATGGTTTTTAGATGTACATCTATATGTATTGTATATTAAAACATCATAGGAATGATTTCAAATGCAAAATGTATGAATTAAATGAAAAATTTATTTCATTGCTACATATTCATGAACTTAAATATATATGTATTTAACTTGTAATATGTAAAACCATCTATGATTGTTTTAAATGACACATGATCATGTGAAAATTGTACCTAAATATCATTTTTAATAGATGTATGTCTTAATTATATAACATTCATACATGTTCAAATGCATTTAACATGTGCCACATGTGTTTTGTAGTTTGAAAATTCAATCTAGATTCATTTTAAATAAAAAATGAAAAAACAACTTGAGCTTTAAAAACAAAACATTTTTAATTTAAGATTGAATCTAAGTTAACATTATAACAACAAGTCATCATGTGAAATGTAATGTAACTAAATGAATTTATGTACTTCACTCATTGTTACATAATCATGAACTTAAATATATGTATTTAACCATCTATAATTGCTTTAAATGACACAATATCATGTGAAAAATATACACTTAAATATCACCTTTAATAGACATGTCTTAATTATATAACATTCATACATATTCAAATGCATTTAACATGTACCATGTGTTTTTTAATTTTCAATTTCAATCTAGATTCATTTTAAATAACAAATGACAAAAAAATTTGAGCTTTAGAAACAAAACATTTAATCTAAGATTGAATCTAAGTTAACATTATAACAGAAAGTCGTCATGTATGAAAAATGTAACAACTAAATGCAAATGTACTTCAACCATTGTTACATATATTCATGAACTTAAATATCTAAAACCAGAGATATGATTGTTTTAAATGACACATGATCATGCAAAATGTAGCTAAATATCACCTTTAATATACATTTACACCAAATTATATAACATTAACACATGTTCAAATGCATAACATGTACCACATGTGTTTTGTAATTTTCAATTTCAATCTAGATTCATTTTAAAAAGTGACAAAACAACAAGTTTTAAAAACAAAACATAATCCAAGATCATCTAAGTTAACATTATATAACAACACGTGATCAATGTAACAACTCTCCAAAATTTAAAATCATTCAATAAAAGTAAATATAACAATGTATCAAGTGTTATAAGTACCAAGTTATATAGAAAAATAAATATGACACATGTTTAAGTTATAAAAAAGACTATATCAAATAAAATGTTGCACTTGCATCAATCAAATAGAGAATTTGGTTGCAATGTATTTTCCAGCAGCCTCCTTGTGCTATCATCTGAAGAATGGGAAACATACACAACGTGTAATTGCAGATATATACACATGTATACGAAATTTATGTACATGTATTAAAATTAAAATTTAATGTTTTAAAATTGAATGAAAATGTAGAACTTCATAAAAAAAAAATGAAAAAAAAAATCATGCAATACCTGATGTAGTTCCCCCTCCATTGTCCTGTGTTCTTCCTAATTGCATATACATATATATGTACACATGTATAAGAAATTTATATTACATGTATCAAAATTAAAATTTAATGTTTTAAAATTGAATGAGAATGTATAACTTCAATAAAACAAATTAAATTAAAAAAAAAAAAAAAAATCATGCAAAACCTTATGTAGTTCCCCCTCCATTGTCTTGTGTTGAACCTGCATCAATACATCCTCCATGATAAACTATACAATATATATATATATATATATATATATATATATATATATATATATATATATATATATATATATATATATATGAAAATTCATAAACTAATGCAATATTATTAAAAAAATGTTAAAATAATTCTTGTTCAAATTGTTTGGATGTTCCTATCTCCATCATACACTCCATTGCTAAAGTCCTTAGAGAACAGAAATCGTATCCACAAACCTAAAATTTGAAAAATTTAAAACTGTAAAATAACTCAAGATCTAGATCTCATTTTTTAATGAAACTTTCACTTCAATTTATAACTTTAAACATAATTGTAAAATTGAATAATTGTGACGGTGGATTTGGCACATCTCCTAAGAGGGAAGAAGAGGGTGGCATCATTGCGAAAACATCACACAAAATAAAAGTCTGTTAAAATTTAATTATATAATTGTGTGTACACAATTATTTCTTTTAAAAATATGTCGTCATGATACCAATATAATAATAGAATTTAATAATTGCACATCAACATCATGAGCTCTTAAAAAATACTAACATTTCCCAAAATATCATCTTGATTGCTAGAACCTGAACCTTGGACCATGATATTATCAAAATTTTCGTTCAACAAGCGTGTTACTGCAAATGGTGAATATATGATACATTTTTGTTAGATTAACACATACAAATAAACATGCATATGTAAATTACAAATTACATTAAAATATTTAGCCTAACTATTAACACATACCGATCCCATGCCCTCTTCATCATGAAAAATTAAGTCATGCCAACCATGGCGACAATGCTTTGCATATGTTCTAAGCTCTTCAATACTCATGTTGTCTATATCATCATATATACTATACAAAAAAATAGCACGTGCATTCTCTCGTGATCTTTGTCGATTCAGACCAATATCAATTCCACTAAGTCCAATCTGAGCATTGTCTATGATGACATCCCTTGCTTCTCGACTAATTTAAGAAGTGGCATCCATATCTGACCTCAAATTTTCCACACGAGGAGGTCGTCTTACCAATGGTGGCTTGGGATGAGGCAAATCAGCATAACGCTTAATACCCCTATGGTCACATAATCGACCTTTCTCATGACCAAAAAATTCAGAAGAAAGGTCATTATAATTGGGTTTCATTCCCAAAAATAATTCTACATAAAATAATTTTTCAAAATAAACAGGAACTTCATCATTCCATGGTAGTCTTCCATAGGCTACAAGGTGCCTATCATACAAATGGAAGACTATACTAGGGTGCTTGAAATATTTCACCTTTAGCATCTTTCTTTTCGACCCTTCTTTGAAATTAAACACATATTTTTTCATTTCTTTTTTAACTCTATTTTTAACGTCGTCCCATGTATCGGGACCCATTATTGTTTTCTTTATTTTCCTCATCACTTCTACAAAAGTATCAGTGGTTGGCTCAAAAATTTTGTAAACATCTACAAGTGTGCTTAAATAGTGCGTAACTATTTGTAAAATTTCTCAACTCTTAGCAGGGAGTTTCAAAGACACAAGATCTTTCTTCAATTTTGAATAAAGATGTTCGCACCTCTGTAATGTGCATTGTTGGATGTTTGTTTCCCAAGGTAAATAATTGGGAATTTCAAAATGATAAGTCGTGGTTGGTGTACAACCTTCTTCTTGAGTAACACGATCTGGCTTATGTTTTTTTAGCAACATTTTCACCCTCTACATCAACATATAAAATTATGTATAAATAAAAAACATGTTAGCAAATTTTTACTTATTTTATTTTTAACCATAAAAAAATAATATAAATAATTTAACAAAGTAATAATTGAATGACAATAATATTCAGATTGATGGCCACCTCGAGATGGCTGAGAAACATCATGCCCACCCTGATATAGATGAGAACTAGCATGACCACCCATTGATTTGCCACCACCCATTGGTTGAGAACCAACACGATCACTCATTGATTGGCCACCACAGGAATGTGTACCACCACTACTACCCTCATGTGATGAGAGAGAAGCTTCATAAGAAAATATGAATTTCTAATCAATTCAAAAATACATACATACATATGAATACATACATATGATTGAGTAGACCGCGTGAACCATACCATAAATATAAATACATACATATAAAACAGGTATAACACCCTTTCCTGAAGCTTTAACGTGACGATCATCACCCAAACCAATAGAGGAACTGAAAGATGTATCAAGATGTGAAAACAAATCATTGTGACTAGTCATATGATTACTACATCCGTTTTCTACCAACCAAAAATCTTTATTAGGTACTTGCACAGTCACTTGGCATGCCAAAAATAAAGA
Source organism: Pinus albicaulis (assembly GCA_034641835.2). NCBI lineage: Eukaryota > Viridiplantae > Streptophyta > Pinopsida > Pinales > Pinaceae > Pinus > Pinus albicaulis. The sequence continues at coordinate 94,091,064 of CM076572.1, read as the reverse complement.
ATTTGATGTTTCATAGTCAGTGTTTGTGACATTGGCTTTATTTTTACTTAAAAAATATTGTAATTTTCTACATTCAGACTTATAATGGCCATATTTTTTGCAGTAGTGACATTGAATTTTTTATTTATCTAACTACCTACGAGCATGATCAGTTTGAGACTGCTTTGAATGTGTTATAGTTACCTGTGATCTATCATCAGACTGAGATTGTCCTCTTCCTTTTCCTCTCTTGCCACAAAAACCTCTGCCTCTACCTCTATCCATAGAAGCTTTAGATTTGAAAGCATGCTCTAAAGTACTGACATCTAAATTAATTCTTGCTTCATGAGCCAAAAAAGAACCATTTAGTTCTTCCACATACAATTTTGTTAATTCTCTCGGCTCAAAAACAATAACTATCATGTCAAATTTTTTCGGCAAACATCTAGGAAATTTTTCAACAATTCTTTGATCTTTCTACTTCTTCACCATTCATCTGAAGCCGATTAAAAAAACCCATAAATTTATTCATAAACTAATCAACGGTTTCTGATTCAGTCATTTTAAGTGTTTCAAATTGTGTTCTGAGAGTCTGTAATTTTACTATTTTTACTTTAATCATTTCCTTGATAAGCAACCTTAAGTATATCCCATATTGATTTAACAGTCTTAGCAGCAGTGATTTTAGGGAAAAATAGATTCATCTAAGGAATTTAAAATTCACAACTTTTCTCTACCTTCTTTCTGTTTAAGCTCATCAAATTGTTTTCTTTGAGAAACACTCATTCCATCAATTATATTTGCGTCAGGTTCTGTGAACCCCAATTCTACAATTTCCCAACAACCTAGAGCATGTAAGCATGCTTGCATTTTAAAACTTCAAAAATCATAATTCTTCCCACCAAATAATGGCGTAGGGATTGCAAAATGGCTTGTCCAAGCCATGTTTAAAACAATAAGAAATATGATAGTTTTTTACAAAAAAAATTGTACTGTCTTTAGCAGAAAACAAGAGCCTCTACACTGCTAAAGAAACGAAGAATACAATAACCATGAGATATTTGTCAGCAAACATTACATCTTAACTTGACATCTTTCTGGCTTGATTATTACAAAGAAATAAGCTTTCTTTGCAGAACGCAGAAAAAACACCCGAATATTTTTCTGGAAAATCAAGGTCGGGGATAAAATATTTAACAATATATTTTTATGGAGACTCACAATACATCGAAAGTACAACAAATTCTCTCTGGATTTATTGAAAAAAAAAATAGCCCAAGTAGAACAAAACTTATTTCTTCCTTTAAGCGTTTTGTAAGACTTTCAATTCTGCACATACCAAATCTCAGAAATTGTGAGGGAGGCAAGGCTCCTTTCTTTCGAACACAACAGCACCAAATCTCAGAAATCGTGAGGGAGGCGAGGCTTCTTTTCTCAAACACAACAGCTGTTTTGGTGGCCCTTTCTCTCCAACAGAGGAACATAGTCATGTTCCTAAGCACACCACTTCTTCTCTCTGGCGGCTCTACTGTCCTCTTCACACAAGTAGAGTGGAACTGCTTTCCTCCGGCGGTTCTAGACTGTGCAGCGGAACTACTTTCTGCTCACTCCAGAGGCTCTAGACAGTGCAGTGGAACTGCTTCACTTTGATGGCTTCTTCAGAAAACGACAACTCTCCAAGTCCGCAGACTCGCTGGCTATAGGATCGACTCCTGCACTCTGATACCATGATAGATTTTAAAAAAAGAGAGAAGAATACAAAAACTAATTTGTTGAAAGCGCACATGGTTAAGGTTTTATTATGAGATATATATATGCATAGAGTTTAGTTAAAAAATAGTTAAATTGACTAGAACTAACTCTAAGCTAACAACCAAACTAATTCTATCTAATTCTAATCTTTAACAATCGAGACAAAAGGACCAAAGATATAATGCTAGTGTAAATGTGCAATAGAACAATTGAAATATACCACCATCATAATCTACCACTTGGGCTCAGTTCTAGAGCCTATGCTTCAGTAAAATCTTGAATAAAACATCGTACAACTACAAACCAATGCTGAGCATCTCTGTTTAAACCTCCCCAACTAGGATTATAAGAATATGAGAACCAATGAAAACATAGAGTTCTTTTATTTTCTCAACATAAGAGGGGTGTAGATCTACTCTATATACCACAAGCTTTCTGATAGCACAAATTTGTTCCAAACATCAACTATTTGTTTTGATGTACCTTCTGATACAAAATTAGAGTCTGAAAAAAAAACGTGCACTTCAATACTAGTATTACTATTCCCTATTGCCTCATTAGCTCTTTCAACATTGATTTAGACAAAGGATTTATTCTAGAAATCAAACTTAATCTAGGAATCATGAGAAAAAACTTCACAAGCTTACTATTGAATAAACCAACATAGATTCATCTTAAATACAGATCTATAATATGATATGAGTCTAGAGAATTCAAATTTCTTCACGTGTAAACTTCTTTAAGGTGAAAATACAATGAAATTTATTTTTATTTTAAAGAGACTCATGGAAGGATGACATGCTTACACATCTGTTATACTGGACCCTCATACTAGACTCTAGAATGAGCCTCTCAGCTAAATCATATTACTTATGAAATTCAATATGAATTACAGGATCATATAAATTGTCTTAGAAATTACATTCTTAAGGAAGATACATGAAAGTGAAAACCAAAAGCACCCAGAAACTAGCATATAAGAATAGTACTAAAATAAGATGAGTCAACATAACAATGGTTAGGTGATAAGCCATTCAATGAGAAATACCAAGCTCTATGTTGTCTTGATAAATTTTAATTTTAGCCTCTGTTGTTGGTATAAGCACCTATACAAAAAATAATGAGACAACATCATAGAAATTGTCACTCTGCTAATAGGTAGCCATAATCTTAAACTGTATAAGGTATTCACTCTCCAACATGGGTTGTATCCTTGTGCATTTGTTGTTGGAGCCCTTCTATAATGACCGAAGGGCATAATTTCGAACTTTTAAGTTTTGCAGTCCTCACATTTTGTACATTGTTTAACACTGAAATCCTGCTTTGTGCACTACCTGTATTTTTGATGTCTTGTATCAGCTCAAACTATGTTTTACTGTTGTAAACCAAAACTATCAGCCTGAATAAAAAAATAGGGTTCTCTCCCTCCCTTGATATTTTCTTTGGAATTGTTGGGATATTGGCATTGATATTATGCCACCCAAACCTTAAATACCTATAACTCTTAAAGCGAGACTTCTTCGTGGAATTCAAAAGATGAGGAAAATGAAACAAACATTAAATGGATAGAAAATGATAAGCATAGCACAGGAATGGTGAATAGAATTAAGTGGAAGATTATGAGAAATCTCAAATTAATAAATAAAAAAATTATCTCTAATAAATCAAAAGAATTAAAAGTATTTTTGGATATATAGTATTGATAAATTATGGCATTGTAATAAAATTTAATTACAAATTAGAAATAAATGTAATAAAGTAGGATTGAACCTTCCTAATTTAAAAATATTGTTATATATATAGTTTTTATAATTAGTAATAGAAATAATAAAATTATAATTTAGTTCATTTTTATAATTTTTATAATAATTTTAATAATTCGAAGTACTTATTATAAATTAATATGTATCCAAAATTTTTAACTATTTAATTTATATAATTCAATTAATATATTTAAAAAATATTATATAATTTTTTTTAATTATTAAAAATATAAAATTAATATTTAATAAAAAAATATATATTTTTTAATATATATAATTTACATACTCAAGAAATTTCCTAATTAAAAAGGCATTATTCCCCTCAAATAAAGGTTCAAATTGTAGCAATGTTTTGAAAAGAGAAAGAGAAAACAAAAGGATGGGAGGAACACTCACCTAATAGAAAGCGAAAAAAGTTGAGCCTTAATTTGCGGAGAAAAGTTGATGCTTAATTTGTTCTCCGCATGATCGGTATTCCAAAACATTATCTAAGGGTGCTTTACAAACTTTTAGATCACCGTGGGCGAGTCCAAATACCAATACAAATTAAACAACCAATGTTGGAAGGAAGGTTCTCCTCTCATTCTAGGAAAAGGACGACGCGGCACTACAGCTGTAATAACGAGCTCTGATTCGTCCTATGGCGTTGTGCTCCAAAAAAGCATTGCTTCACCACCAAGAAAGGAATTTGATATATATATATATATATATATATATATATATATATATATATATATATATATATATATATATATTCTGTGTATATATCCATTCCCATACTGCAACGCTCAACGAGATTTTATGGTCTTTTCTCCTCCTCCCGACCTTTGCTCGTCTTTATAATGGCAGATTCAAGTCCTTTCGAGGAGATTCAGTGGGACGTACTGCTCCAAGATCTGCCACAGTCGCCCAAGATTTGCTTGGATGATTTGGGGTTGCCTCTTTTTCCTCTTTATTTTGACGAAGATCCGCAAAATGAAAAAGGTGAAGCAGAAAATATTTCCTCAAAGCAGCCCATTGAATCTATGGTTTCTGAACTCTCGTCTCTAAGCGAAATCTTGTTCAGCGATGACGGTCTAGAGAATTATATATTTGACGCTAACGGAATCGACCCCAACGAATTCCTTGACGTGGATTCTTTCCTCGCGGGCATCTGCACTTCCCAGCAACAGCCCGACCAGGTCGATGACGGAGCTCTCAAAATTCAACCGTCTTCTGACGGAGAAGCCGCTGCAAATGGCGGGGAAATAACGGAAGAAGGCGTTGAGAGGCTCGGCACATGCGGACGGAAGCGGAAATGGTAAGCGTCGTTTTCTCGTCTCTGCATTTTACTAAACGCATGGATTTTGATTTAATGTTTTGTGATGGATCTTGAGGAGACATATTTCAGGTATTCCTCCATGGAAAATTCAACGCTGAGGAATGAAGTGAAGCAGATGAA